>LPNX010466993.1:0-28308 GCA_001517045.1 Pseudotsuga menziesii | reverse complement strand
AACCACGGGATTTATTGATTGTCAACATCAATTCATGGTGCAAGGAGTACCTGAATTGGTGGATGATGAAATACAGTTGGGGAATTCATACAAAGAACACGTAAACAAGATCCTATGATCTGTTGATGCAATTAACTAGGAGGTCAGCCAAGGGAAATCTCGCAATAAGGTGCATAGCTCTTTCGGGAAAGTACATCTTTCACCCTTGATTGATTGTTTGAGGCTTTAGGATTTTTTACAGTGTGTGCTCTGTGGTTTTTCCTGTGTTTAGTTTGCATTAGGGTTTGATTTGTCAAATTTTCAATCATGGAGGACCAACCTATTAGAAGGTCAAGAAGGTTGCGAAACCTTCCTCCTCTCGTCACATTGGAACCTCCACCTCTACCCCAAAGGCGGAGATTGGACACGGACAGTTCATTTGAACCGGTAGGAATAAGTGAAGTTCTCGGTGAACCAGAACTGATAGCTAACTTTTTTGATCTTGATACAGTTGAGATAGAAGACTTGTAGACTGACGAGCTTGCAAGGAATTTTAACACCCCCTTGACTGATTTAAATGATCATGTGATCGTTCAGGTTAGACCTTTTGATTCACCTGTGTTAGGTGTCCCTGTGGGTAGGATTATGTCTTCCACGAAAGAAAGCTCTTTTGTGTTCACCTCAGCCGTTCCGGTTGAAGGGGTACTACCTCCCCTGGTAAGTGCCCCTAGATCTAGTATACCTTCTACACCTTTGACTCCAGTGAGTCGGGTGGTTCAACCGCCGGTTCACTCAAACCTAGCAAGTACTTCTGATGATATGGTTACTGGGATCCCCAGTATACCTACTATCCCTTCTTCCTTTCCATATACTACCCAGAGCGGTCCGGTAGGATCCTCGGTGTTTGTCCAAGGATTTCCTTGGAATGGGGGGCATATTCCCCCATCCACTCCATACGTAGGCCCATCACCTTCATATGTAGGAGTGTGGTTTGGGAACAATACCTCTTATGGGCAAAGTTTTCAAACCCCGATTTCGGTTCCGTTTACGAGCTCTCCCTTTTCATTATTTAGCGGAGGGATACCGGCTCCTGTCTTTCAGACCCCAGTTTCGATTGGGACGGCCCGAACCTCTTATACTGCACCTCCCACACACAATCTAGTGGCTTATGGATGGAATCCGTTTCAGAGTAATCTACCCACTTCGCAACCGGTGGCAGGGGGAAACCCCACTTTTACCTATGGGCGTTCGGGGGCAGGTCCCTCTAATCCCCAGGCTGGCACATTTAGTACCCTGGTTCGACCCAAACTTTCATTCTTGGCAACCTTAAACTTGCCAGATTTGTCAAAATTGATGAATGACCCGGTGAGGCATGACCCCTCGTGGCCATCTGTTCCCACCAAATTGCCATTGGACATCCCTAAATTTGAGGACAAAGTTGGTGAAGATCCCGGGGCTCATGCCACCACATTCCATTTATGGTGTTCTTCGAATTCACTGAACGAAGATTCAGTTAGGTTGAGGTCGTTCCAGAGAAACTTGACAGGTACTACGGCAAAATGGTATATTGAATTGCCTTCTACTGCTTTCAGTAGTTTTTGGGACTTGGCTAGTGCATTTCTTAGCCACTTTCAGCTTCCAGTCCGATATGATTTCAGAACGGACTTGTTATCTACCTTTAGGCAGAACAAGGCTACCCACATCTCGGATCACATCCAAGAGTGGAGGAGGTGAAAGAGCCTTATAAAAGCCACTATTCCTCCTGAGTTCCTTTTAGAGTGGTTCCTTAAATCCCTGTTGCCCTACATATCTAAGGACATATCCACCTCAGGAGTGACAAATGAAGAAGAAGCCATCCTCAGGGCCCAATAACTGGATTTGATTTATTCACAATCTGGGATCTTGTATGAGATTATCCCTGAGGCACCGAGGCCTATGCACGATGCGTAGCCTAAGCCTGGACCCCATGTCGACGGTGTGGTTGGGTCCGTTAACTCTCCCACCGTAGAGTCTTTGGCTAAGCAACTTCATCAGTTGTCTGTCAAGCAGTCTACGGTGGAGGCATCAAAGGCTGCCCCCTCCCCCCAGAGTGCAAACGTTTTTGCACAAACCTCTCAGAAGGGCAATCAGCAGCCCGGTGGGAAGAAAAAGAGAGGAAAGAAATGAGAGGGAAACCAAAACAAGCAAAATCCCACAAACAATGCTGATGGGGGCAAGAAAGAAGAGAAGAAGTTCAAGTTCCCGTGTAAGTTGTGCCACGAGGACCACCTTACTCACCTTTGTCCCCTTATGGATCAAGCCCAGAAGCTGCTTAAAGCTCAACAACCAGCTGTCCTGAAGGATCCTTTTCCCCAAGGACAGGACTCTGCTTCAGCTTCTAACGTAGCAGGGGGCACTCAAAATGCCCTTGACCCAAACTATATCAACATGGTTCGATCTTCGACTTTGTTGCAGACGAGGAATAAAAATTATGAGAAAGAGACTTCTGAGAAGGGTAAAGATGTAGGTGAAACTTCTAACCCTCTCATGATAGAGAAACCTATTGAAACTATGCCGAAGATACCGAAAGGTGTCTTCAAGAAGACCTTGCATAACCCTAATGCTAGGGTTGCTTCAAACTACTCCGTGGTTGAATATTTAGCTCAAACCCCGTGTGCAATGTCAGCTTTAGAGGTGTTATAGAGTTGTCCTGCCCAGCGGGATGCCCTCTTAGCAGCTTTAGGTAGCATGGACTCATCGAGTCTCATGGCGAAATTTCATTCGTCTGATGTTAAAATTCGCCTACCTTACCATGTAGCCTTATCAATAGATGTCATCCATGGTCGAAAGACCATTGGAAGGGCAGTTGTTGATGAGGGTGCTTCTACATGTGTTATATCCTTGACCTGTTGGAAAGCTCTCGGATCCTCAGAGCTGGTCCCGTCAAACACTCTGCTTACTGCTTTTGATGGAAGGTCCTTCTGTCCACATGGTATCCTGTCGACTTTTGAAATTAAGTTGGCAGGCAAAGCAGTGTCTGTTGAGGTAGAAGTGATTGATGCTCCTTTGGACTATAATCTGCTTCTGGGAAGAAACTGGACTTATGCGATGTCTGCTATTGCATCGGCCGTCTTTCGTGTAGTGGTTTTTCCACATGAGGGCAAGTTGGTTACTATTGACCAACTTGATTTTACCCGAAAAGGTCGTTTAGAGTCCAATGAGTCCGCTGTGCCATTGGTTGATCAGGTCAAACCTGCTGCACAGAGCTTGGGGGATGGAATGTACACATCACTGATGGGCACATTCGATCTTCTAGCCCCGGTTAATTATATTGGTTCTACTAGTGTGGGGAGGTCCATAGCTACGGTTGTTGATAGGACTGATCCTTGGGTTCTCCCATCCCCCCACGAACCAGACGTGCCCTTATCAGTAGTGGAGGTAGCTTATCAAGCTATCACTCAAGCCACTATTGATCCCATTCTAGATCCTCTAACAGTCTCGAAAATTCTGGAAGAAGTCTATTTGCCCGCATGGGCAGAAAACTCTTTGCACTCTATCGATTGTTTAGACATGGTTTTACCTTCTGATGAAGCCATTCTGGAAGCCATGCGTGGATGTGGTAATATTTGTGAGGATCTTCATCATCGATCCTATTTTCTTCCAGAACTAAGAAGAATAGAAAATCAAGAGTTTCGTTTGAGACTGTCCGAAGATGTTGATATACCTATCAATCCCTTGCCTAGGGAAGGAATGTTTGCCGAGGGGAGTATGGCAAATATTTCCGCCACTATACCTATTAACATCTCTGTAAACCCTGATGTCGTGGACAACATATATATAGGTGCAAATTGCTCTCCTAAATAGATTGCCATCTATACTGCCCTGTTTAAGGAATTCCGCGATGTCTTTGCCTGGTCATATGAGGAGATGCCAGGCATAGATCCATCGATTGTTGAACATGAAAACTGAACATATCCTGATGCCAAGCCGGTTTGACAAAAGTTAAGACCCGTTAACCCGCGCAAAGCGGTGGCTGTGAAGGCTAAAGTTGAAAAGCTGTTGAAGGCTGGTTTTATCTATCCCATCGCTTTGACGGAATGGGTATCCAACCCTGTTCCTGTTGATAAGAAGCAAGGGAATATCCGCGTTTGTACGAAATTTAGAGACTTGAATAAAGCCTGTCCTAAGGACAACTATCCCACACCCTTTATAGACTAGATTATAGATGCTTGTGCGGGAAGTGAGGTGTTCTCGTTTATGGATGGTTTCTCTGGATACAATCAAATTCAAATAAAACCGGAAGACCATCATAAAACCGCTTTCATTTGTCCTTGGGGTACCTTCGCGTACAAGAAAATGCCCTTTGGATTGAAGAATGCTGGGGCAACCTTTCAACGGGCTATGAACTTTGCCTTCCATGATATTAAAGCCATTGTCGAACCATACCTTGATGATATGCTTGCACATTCTCGTAAGAGGATTCAACATCCAACTCATTTACGGTTGATATTTGAGAGATGCAGACATTATAAAATCCGCTTGAATCCCTACAAGTGTGTATTCTGTGTCGAGTCAGGAAGATTGCCCGGGTTCATTGTCTCTAGTCACAGGCATCCATGTGGATCCATTGAAAGTTGAGGCTATTGTGAATCTGCCTCCTCCTCGTTCTATTAGGCAACTTCAAATCCTGCAAGGAAAGTCTAATTTTCTTCGACGTTTTATTGTAAACTATGCCAAGATTACTAAGGGTTTCATGCGCCTGCTCAAACAAGACACCCCATTTGTATGGGATGAAACCGCACAAATTGGGTTCGAGGCATTGAAAAAAGCTTTGTTGTCGGTACCCTTGTTGCGCCCACCAGACTATTCTAGGGATTTTATATTATATCTGGCTGCGTCAGATCGACCATTAGGGTAGTACTAGTCCAGGAGGACGATAAGCTTGTAGAGCATGTCATTTATTATCTTAGCTGTGCTTTGGCTGGACCTGAACTTAAATACTCCCACGTTGAGAAATTAGCCTTAGCAGTCATTTATGCTGTTCAGAGGTTACGTCACTACATTTTACTGAGGACCACAACAGTAGTGGCGGATGTGAATCCGTTTCAATACGTTTTATCCCGACGGATTGTTGGGGGAAAATTCAATAAATGGATAGTCAATCTTCAAGAGTTTGACTTGGATTTTCAGTCCGCTAAGTCTAAGAAGTCCTTAGTTTTTGCTGAACTTATAGCAGAATTTCCTACTGAAGAAGATGTAGCCGTTGAAGATGACTCATTCCTAGATGAGCACATCTTCTTGATATCCACCTCTGATCCTTGGTATGGGGATATTCTTATATATCTCCAGACTTTGAAGTATCCTGCAGCTTCCTCAAGGGAGGAACAACGTAAATTACGCCTTCATGCTAAGAACTACCTCATTATAGGAGATACATTATATCGACGAGGGGTAGATTCCATTTTGCGTTGTTGCCTTACCCACGAGGAAGCAGAGATTGTCCTGAATGATTCCCATAGTGGAGCATGTGGGGGTCATTTATCTGGGTTAGCAACGGCCCAGAAGATACTACATGTCGGTTATTTATGGCCCACGATCTTTAAAGATTGTGTGGAAGCAGTGAAGCGCTGTCATCCATGTCAGCTTTACACCAGGAAAATGTGGTCACATCTTGCTCCGTTATTTCCCGTTGTATCGGTAGGCCCCTTCATGAAATGGGGGATTGAGTACGTGACATGCAACCCAGCCTCAGCTAGATGGCATAAATACATCATTGTCGCTGTTGACTATTTTACGAAATGGGCAGAGGCAATGCCTACTTTTAAAGCCGACGGGGAAACAACAACTTTCTTTGTATTCAATCAGATTATAGCACGGTTTGGCATACCCAAAGTGATTGTCACTGACCATGGTAGTCATTTTCAAAATAACATGATAATGGAAATGATCACTATGCTCGGATTCAGACAAGAACATTCATCTTCATACTATTCGCAAGCAAATGGTTAGGTTGAGGCTGTCAACAAAACTTTAAAAACTATCCTTAAACATACAATTGATGCAGCCCGTTCTAACTGGCACATCATGCTATATCCTGCTCTTTGGGCCTACCGAACTAACGTAAAAACTGCTACAGGTTTCTCCCCTTTCCAACTCGTTCATGGAGTGGAAGCAGTTACTCCAATTGAGTGTGAAATCCTGTCTCTAAAAATAGCCATTCATGTGTTACCTGATACGACTGAGCTTGAGGAACATCTGGTACATTTAGAACACCTTGATGAACAGTGTAGAGATGCGCTGACTGCTAATCAAGCTCATAAAAATAGGGTCAAAACTCAATATGATAAATCGGTCAAACCTCGGGTTTTCTCTGAGGGGGAACTTGTCTTGCTTTGGGACCAAGACAAAGAACCTCTGAGGGCAGGAAAATTCAAGGCCATGTGGTTAGGACCTTATGTCGTGTCGAAAGTTTTGAAGAAGGGTGCATATGAGTTAGTTGATTTTGATGGGAACAAGTTGCCTGAGCCTAGAAATGGGCTCTACCTGAAAAAGTACTATGCTTAGGCTTAGCACTTTTTCTTGTATTTTTCTTGTATGTATTTTTATGTACATTAGGTTGTCGGTTTTGTTTTTTATACTATCTGTTGGTTGTTGCAGATGTCTTCTAAAAGGTATATAGGGTTCGCTGATGGCGCCAGCCGTCACACTTGTAACCTAGATTCAGCAGCATGGGTCATTTACTCTCCCTCAAGACAACTAGTTGCTGCAGGAGGTGCTTGTTTAGGTCCTGCTTCTAATAATGTTGCTGAGTATAGGGCTATAATTGAGCTCCTATGGGATGCTTTGTCACGTGGTATCACCCAGCTTGAGGTCCGTCTCGACTCTCAGCTGTGGTCTCCCAGCTCAATCGAGCTTATCAAGTACGAAACCCTATTCTATTACGTCAGTTCATGCAAATTCAGTTATTGGAAAGAAATTTTGAAGTTATTACATTCGATCATATTCCACGAAGTCAGAATTCATTGACTGATGCATATGCTAATTACATTTTAGACTGGAATCTAACACACATTTTATAAAAATGTACAACACATATATAAAAACATTTCTAAATAAACCGACAACAACAACAATATATATATATATCTGTCCATAGATAGGTCAAGTCTAATCCTCAGATCTCATCACAACGGTATAATATACAAAAATATACAAAAATGTGGATCGTAGTCCATCAAAATGTCCTAGATCTATGCAGGACCACCCTGGTCACTTGGACCACCTTGGTCCCCATGGTCCCTCTGTACTTTGGCTTCCTCAGCCTCTTCGGCTTCGGCAACCTCCACAGCCTCTATATATACAAGCACCGCTCTGACCACTTGCCTGAAAAGACGTAACCAGACCGGTGGAACTCCAACAAACGAACTCCTGCATGGCAGTCGGGATATGCTCTATCCGCAAGGTAGGAACTCTTTGGGTCAGCCTGGCCAGCTTCCCCTCTAGAACCCTGATCAGTCCCTGATCTTCGCCTATGACAGGACGAACAAACATGCGTGGGTACCCTTTAGGGCAGACCGGTCCAATATCTGCATTTTGACACATTTTGGGATTAAGACTTGTACATATGTATATATTTATCGTTTTAAAAAAATACATAATTTTTTTTTAAATGATAAAAATTAAAAAATTTGTTTACTTAGCTCTCCCCATGCTCCTCCTGGAGGGAGGACAAGGTTTGGGTCACCTCGAAAGTCCATATCGGCATATGGAAACTGATCTAGTGCCGTTAGCTGTCGTTCCCACCAGATATAGAAATCATCATCGTATACACTATGCACTGTGTCTCCTCCTCCTTGACAGAGGAAGATGTCTCCCCATCTGCTCAGCCTCGACTGACGTGGAGATCGGACTGGTAGAGGTATGGTAGGGCTGAACCCTGGTACTCTCTCTCGAAGAAGGCCACCAATATGCTCGCATAACCAAAGTTTTTTCACCTTCCTCTCTTGCAATCGAACAGTTGTCTTTTCATGATAGGGACAACTCCCGAACACCAATCATAGAGAGCACCACGAAAACAATCCACTGTCAGCCTCATTTGGTTCCGTGTAGCCAAATGTAATGAAGAGGATCTTGATATCCTCACGATGGTGCTCGCAAGTACCTGTAGAGTAAAGTCACGGATATGTACAATAGGGACACAACTCCCTCTCTTCTGGGTACCTGGTGTGCAAAACACATCTATGTAGTTCTGGACACTTAAAGGGTCACCGCCCCTGCCGTTTCCCTCTAAGTTGACCGGTGCTCCTCGTCGTGACAGACCGGTAATAAAATACATGTCCTCAGTAGTAATCTCCAAGGTCTCACCCTGTAGGATAAACATCCCCAAATCGTGATCCCAATAGTTTATCATGAACTCAAGTAGGCAGACATTGGCCCGCATGGGTGACGTGCAAAAGAACTTTAAAAGCCCACTTGTTTGCAATGCATGTATAGTGGGCGCACTTTGGAGTGCTTCTTGGTCCATTGTTTCATGTTCCCGTTCCCTCCATTCCAGCACCATCTTCACACCTAGCAAAACAAGTAATTTGATTCAGTAATTTCATATAAAATTTCAATTTTTTTGGACTATATTTAGTTTTTTATCCTTCACGCAGTACACGCGACTGTCTAGTTAGACATGTCGCGTACTGTACGCGACTGTCTATATAGGCAACTCGCGTACAGAACGCGTGTATGCGAGTCTTCACACTGTGAACCCGCGTACGCACCGTGACATGTTTCAGGATGCTTTTAAACATGAAATTAGGACTCAAAATTAACAATTTCTAGGATCAAAATGAAGAGCTCGGGGTGTAGGCTTACCTGTAACTTGCGGAATTCGATTTTGTTGGTTAGAGTGTCCACAACGATCGAACAAAGGTAGAGGGAAAAACTTGCTTTTTATGGCTCAAAATTCCAAATGGTGAGTTTGTTTTTGATTTTCAACTATTTATAGAAATTTTATTTCTCTAAGTGGGTTTTTTCCTATAGTTTGAAAATTCATTCAACTAATATCATATTTCTTTTTTGCTTTGGAACAGGTTTTTCACCATTACAAAGTGTTGTTGCTCCAATAGGGTGGTTTTGTCATTTCCAATACATTTTTGGCATCTTTATTCAATCCACATTAACCTTAGCAGTCAACATTTTGCCACGGACTATGGTATCATAAACTATTAGTTCCCTGTTTTTACCATCGTTCTTCTGTGGATAGGACCCTTTTTCATGAGTATCCTTCTTCCAAGCCTATGTTGTTCTTTAGTACTCATGCCGCAACTGTTTTAGGTACAGGGGTATCCTTTCAATTATTTTTCACGCCAAATAGAGCTTCCTTTGAATCTCTTTTTACAAGCTATCCCTTTAAAGGACTCCCCGCCCTTATGGAGTTTCTTTAGGCCCAGGTCTGACTCCTTCAAAACAAACTTGACTACCGAGTTAACTTGTCCGTTCAAGCTCGTTAAGAATATGTGAATGGGCATCCGCATTGGTGGTAGGTTATCTCTTTCTCGGACCATGCAGAATAATACGAGAAATGATCGCTCTCTTTTCTATTTTGAATTGAGAAGAGTATTCTCAGGTATAGGTTTATCACTTTTTCGGACCTGAGGGACTAAATTTACGGAAAAGGAACGCCCGGTTTGAGCTTAGTTTTCTCTTTTTCGTACTCTGGACCTAAACATGAAAAAGATTTTGAGTGTACTTTGTGTCTTTGTCATGCTCGTTAAACACTTAAAAACAAAGCAACGAGTTTATTGTTGTAAGCCCCATTTCTCGTAATCAAATGGATCTTTCCGAGTGATATTGCTTTCCTTCACACTCGTAAAACTCAAGCTATTTAATGCTGTTTTGGAAGGGGCGTTGGGTAGGTGGTAATTTAACCTTTTTTGGACCTCCCTGACTAAGTACGAACAAGGTTCACCTTTTCTTCTACGGAAGTTAAGAGAGTTGTTATGTGGTATGTTTTATACTTTTTCGGCCTCAGGATACTAAATTGGACGAAAAAGAACCCCCCTGGAGTCTTCTTTGGAGTTTTCAGACTCTCTAAATGTGAAAACACCCACTGAGCATTTTATAGTTCGCGCTCATTAAATCCACGAATCAGTGACACTATCAAGCATTATTTTCTCTTCTCTTCAAGCTTGTTAAAAAATGAAGAGGGATCCAAGTTGACTTTCCTGGACTCGTTAAAATTTAACAGGGAAGGTAAGGAAGAAGTTTCTCTTGTTTTCAGTAGTGGCAGCATGTCCTCCTTGAACATAGCACTCTTTGTTTTTTCCGATACCCATGTCTCAGTGATCACTTTTCCGTTCAACTATTACTTCGAGTTTCCTACTCCTCCTCTTGTCCGTTATACCTGTAACACCTCGGTTTTGACCCCGTTGCATTAGATGTATATGATGTACATATTGTAAATGATCATGGTGTGGAGCTCAAGGCCAAGGCCCCACCATTTATTGGTTATGCCATGTTTCGGATTTAAATTGTCACTGATGGTATATCGGGGCATGTGGCATACATATTGAGTTTTGTCATCATGTAAATATGCATCTTTAATTAAATAACCCGACCAACTACGTTCGCAGAAACTAAATTGAGAAGGGGCATTATTTTCACAAGGATAAGGATGGGGAATGTCAAACCTTGGGAATGGGGGAAAAAGCCATGTGTCACGTTCCCTTGTCTTACCCAACTACCACCATTAAAAACTGCTGCTGTTAGCTGAGGAAGTTATGGCTGGGAGTGGAGTGTGGCAGGACTGTCAGTCCTTGCCCACACGCACACTCCACCAGCGGGTTGACCTCACGATGGCAAAAGAAACCACCGCCATCACTCCAACGGACTCCACTCTCTCCATTACCACGCATTCTCGCCGTTGTCTATTCATCCACGCGCATAGGCGGAGCTGTTCATCCTCACGCAGGGACCATTGTCTGTTCATTATTCTCATGCACATGATTTTTCCTGGTTCTGACTCACATAGTGAGCTCGGAGCCGTGCTCTTTCATCCACGATTTTCCTGTGAAGGGCCATTCACGTTTTTGGCTGTATGATCTCCTTACAGACTGGTATGGCCATGTAATTTTCTATCATTTTGATGTTGAGATTGGGACCGTTGTTCTTCCCGTGAGTTATGGTTGACGCCATTCTCCTCAAGATTCGCTGTGTTGCTGTGGTCTCCCTTACGTTGTGATTGTTGCGGTCATCTTTACATTTTGGGGTCTGGTGCAAGTTTCCTTCACACACAGGTTGGGGAACTGCCTTTTCATCCCCAGAGTGGGTTGCGTAAGTTTTCCCCAGTGGCTTCATTTGTGCAGAATGGGATATTTTTCCCCATGTTTGTTGGTTGTGTATGTTGTTACGCTTTGGGGCTGCCGTAGATTGTTTGGAGTCATTTTCCCTGTTAAGCTGTAATAGCTGATTGATTGCAGGTGTGCAATGGTTGGTCTTCGGACTGTGTTGGGAGCAGGGATGGGGGATTGGTTTGCTTGATAAACCTGGTGTTTGGAAACCACACAGACAGAGCTAGAGGGATGGATTTCTTCTCCACAACCCCTGAATAGCACTGGAAGGGAATGCAGGGCTTGAGGGACTGTGTAGCAGAGAAGGGACTGATTCCTTGTGTTGGGTGTGTGTGGGTGTCTTAGAAGTCAGGCTAGTTCTGGTGTAGGTGTTCCTAGCCCTATGATGGGCTCACCAGCTTAGCATTTAGCCTTTCCCAACTCCTTGATGGCCTGATAAACCTAACCATGTTGGCTTGGTTGTCTTGTTGATGGCCTGATAAACCCAACTGTGTTGGCTTGGATGTGTTTTGTGTATCCTTGGCTATGTGTTAGCTTGCTTGTTCCTTATTCCTTGGAGAATAATGCCCAACTCAGGGGTGGAAAAGTTGCTGAGAGATTAAGGAGCACGCTGGCCTATGGTTGGGTGGAACGTTGCAGCAACGTAGCTGGTTGCGGACGAGTTCTTCATAAGATAAGTAACCTTGTCTATTTTACTTCCGCAATCATATTTTCTGTTAATAAATGTGATGAACATGTAGAATGATTGTAGGAATGTATGTTTTCTTCCACTGTGTATGATAAATAATTGCATCTGTGTATGTTCTACCTCAATGCATTCTATTTCAGCATTTTTATGAATTCACATGTTCATGGGGCCGGTAGCCTGGATGGTTAACGCCATGGTAGCGTCCTCTTCGTCGGTCGGAGGGTCGGGGACGTTACAATACCTGGGGAATCTGATCATGTCTCCTACATGAAAAATAAGTCTAGTTGTTCTATCTATAAGTTATAAGCTGCCTTGGGTCATCTCTGTGTCGTGCTCATTGTTCAAGGATTTCACCCAATGTTTGATCTCTATCCTGATCCCATCATTGGTATATCTGTTATCTATTGTGTCTCCCTTCTTTTGCCTAGTTCCTAGTCACTCTTGTGATCCGTTGGAGGATCTATTGCCTTCCTTATCACATCATGGTTCCATTTTAGTACTTCCTGTTGACGAAGACCTAGAGTTTTGACGATAGTACCTCAGGATTCACTTTCATCATTGGTGAATTCCTTTGCTTCAGTTGTCGATTATCACCTATTGATTGACAAACTGTTGAATCCTTTCCATGTTCGACTTCAGCTTACCTTTATTCACATGGCTTGGATTGTACTGGTTCTTTGGGATCATTTATGAAGACCTTAGTTCCACACCTATGGACTAAGTTGCACAAGATTATGTTCTATTCATGTACACAGCTTCCAGATCTTTGAAGACTCATCATTATTGTATATTGTGGCTTCAATCCACCTTTGTAATATACATGGTTTCATACCTGTATCATATGATGTACTCAAATATTGTAAAGGAGCTAGTGTTCCAGTAAATTGAACATAGCATCCTCAGATATGATTTTGTATATGACATTAGTATGTATTTGTTTCATGTACTACCTCTACTCCATTGGATTTCTGAGTTCTCCAAAGATAAAGATTATAATGTATTTCGGCCATCGCTTCCCTCTGACCTCACACATCAGGGGGCATCTGTTATCCACCTGAATGGCACTTCTCCGTCCGAGTGCCGACATCCCTCATGTTGGCACACAAAAGGACATTTATGGATTGAAGTTTGCCTAAAACACTATAGATGGGCATTTTATGAATTACATTTATCATCCATCCAGCTGGTTATTTTACCTTAAGATATGTCAAGTTCTGTATGTGCCTCTTCTTATATGCAACTCGCGTGTTGTACGCGAGTATCGATTATTGCATCTCGCGTACAGATTTGTATGCGGGTTACCCTTAGAGAAACTCGCGTGTCATACGCGAGTTGCCAGTATTAATACCCGCGTACACCTTCCTTTGACATTAAAAATAATAAATCACAATTATCTGAGATTTGTTAAGCCCTTAACCTTAATGACCTTAACTGTCTCAACCTCCTCAACCTTCGAAACTGCCTTATTTCACCAAGTATAAATAAAGGCCTTGGGGAGGGTATTAATCAATACACTTGGAGAGCAAAGTTATGCTGGTGGAGTCTATTCAAAAGTCTTTGGAGCAGTGGAACTCAGAATCCTTTGGTTGCAGAGGAGTCCTTGTCTCAGGCATTGGGTTGTAATCTAAACTCATTCATTATTGTTAATAAAGAGAATCCTTCTTCCATATGTGTCTTGATTGTCTTTCATGTATCATGGTTTGATGAATTCTTATGATTAAGCACTTTGTATATGATTTATCTAACATGTTTATATACATGTATCATCTTGTATTTGGAGGATTTTCTCTTGACAGGTGAAGGAGAAGCATCCCTAAAGGCTTTGGAGGAGAAGCAGAGCGGAAGAGGACAAAGCTAGGATCAATCATCATATATCGAGTGAGTCTTTTCTATCCTCCTATTTCCTTTTCTGTACTCTAGAGTCGATTGCCTGCAAGTTTCATGAGTATTTTGGTAACCCCAGACCTTCGGTTATAAGGTGTTTATTCCTGTACAACACTTGATATTTATGATGATTAGCCCTAGGGATTCATCCCTTTTAGACATATGAAGCCATAGTTATCATCATCCACTAGAGAATGAGGTTTTGTCTAATGCATCGATAAACCCTTACTTGGAAGAAGAGCAGTCATTTGGTTTTCCCAAACATGATTATTAGCCCCATTCAATAGGAGAATAGGGCATTTTGAGTCCTTAGGTTTCAAAACGTAGTTGAAAAAAAAGCCTCTAAAGTCTTCAAAAAATCGCCTTGATAGAACCAAGAAAAGGAGATGTACAACAAATTCTAGAAAACAAATCTTGCAACAAAAGAGGAGAGTGTGCTAGCTATTAAAGAGGGCTCTAAACCCTAGGAAAACACAATAGATTGTGAAACCCAAATCCACAACAAAAGGGAAGTGCATTGGTTATAAAAGAGGGTTTTAAAACCTAGGCAAACCCAACAAGTTTCAAAAAGCAAATAAGTAGCAAAAGGGCACGGTTCATTGGTTGTAAAAGAGGTCTTTGAACCATAGGAAAATGCTTAAAATCTATAGAAACAAGTGGATGGCCTCAAGAAGGGCCTTCTTTGTTGTTAAAACTTTATCTAAGACTAGAGTAGAGATTGAACAAATACAAGTTATTCATAAAAACTGCAAACATGCAAAGAAGCACAGAAATAGAAAAAGGAACATTGTTGCTAGGAATAACGTAGATTATCAAAATCAATCACAAGCAAAACACCATTTCCATATTTTGAATTATTGAAGTACATACCAATAAATTTATTGCACTATCTTTCTTGTGGTGTTAGAAACAAGGACTCTTTACATTAAAACCATATACTAGATGAAGTAGTTCACTGCAATTCGTAAAGCCCACCACTATTACCTTAAAATAATTGTAACAAAAAATGCAAAGGTGCCTTGAATTTAGCAAGAATGATGGTGAACAAAGTTATGAAATAACTTCACGGTTGCCTCCAGTTCTAACAACATTTCAACAAAACAAATACAATTCATAATTAATGTAGAAATTAATGAGAAACATAACAAGGTAATAGTTGAAGAGAATGCCATACCTTCAACCTATATCATCCCAAGATGGTCTCAAATATCCAATATTATTTCAAAGTGGAGGTGTTAAATATCTTGCACAATCTAGCCTTCTTTAAGAACAGTTTGAGCTTTCGCAAGAAGAGCATCAATTCAAACTTCAAACTCATTATATTCTCTCTAGAAATGATAGGAGACTGCTAGGAACATGGTTAGTATAATTACCAAAATGTCAAATAACCAACATACAAGCAATTACGGCTAGGAACAAGAAATCTATGCACTTCCTTTGATTGGACAAAATTATAATATTCTCGTACCAATGATTCTTAGGTTGAACCAAAAGTCATAATTGTTTGTCCTTTGAGAGAACTGGTTGAGGTTGATGTTATTAGCAAGAATGAATTAAATCTCCATATTAGTCGTGGAGTTACTCATTTATTGAGAGTAAAGAAAATACCAACAAGAGTCGACATTTTGGATGATGACAATGCCTATGTGTTGAGAAAGTCTTGTTTAGTAAGGGTTGTGATGGTAGAAGTTGTTTCCTGGTTGGATATGATGATGCATTCAATGCATCTCCCAAAATACTGTCAACAAACACTGGCTCTTGATGTCATGCACCTATGTCCCATGCAATAGGAATTGGAAACTTATCATTAGAGCTTGAAGACCTTGCTTTCTAGTCTTTATTTCCAAATCAGTGTATTCATTTGTAGATGCATGGTTAAGAAACCATGGAACATGGGGTGAAGCCATTTTAAATGAATATAAATGCCAACTATTTGAAGCTCCACGGAAATATTATGAATTGGAAAATATGGTAGATAACATCTCTATACAAGGACGATACAAAAGCCATTTTAGCACTATGAAGAAACTTATGAAAGATGGTAGTGAAGTTATTTAATCCTTGTGGTACATGAATTTATTTAATCCTTGTGGAAAGAAGTGCCACAAAGAATGAAAGACTACATTGCTAAGACAAAAAAAATGGATATGAGAGCCTACATTTAACAATTGATGCTAATGAGAGTAATTTTAAATCCCCTTACATGGAGATCCAAATTCGCATAGCTTATAAGGATGCCAAGGATGTAAGCGGGGATGCTTCTCATGGTTTTCACAAGGGTGGGCGAACAGATCCATAGCAGGTACCTTCAAGCAATCCTTACTTGATTATTCATGGAAAACATGAACCCTTGTGATTTCTGTTGATGTTCTTTGTATTTATGAAATAAAAAAATGATTAGAATATTTGAGCTAGACATTGTTATCTGGAATGGATGGGAAACACATATCATAGTTAAGTCATGAGGCACAAAAAAATGTCATCTCCCATTTCCCACCTCATTTTGAATTTGATCACTGTCAAGAGGCATAGAAAATAAAATGTTGCTAATTTCTGTTTAATTACAAAAACACTAGCATGTAAATGAATTTTGTTGTGGAAAGATTGAACTTTTCTTGGAAAGAGTCTCTGCCGAAAATGGACATGATCTTTGAGTGACTAATTTCATAAACACAAACTTTTGTCTATAGTTTTTCTTCAAATATATTGTTTTTATGTTTTTTTTGCATAAAATAAAACATGTAAAAAATTTGATAAAGAGAGATAGAGAGTTTGTTAGGATATGACAATAGATTTTATCTCAAACCTTAGGGTTGTGAGAGATCGGGGCTAACATCCCTCTTCTTAAGATATCATTCAATACTTGCAAGTAGGGATAAAATAGCAACCTCAAGTGTTAGGTAGCAAAACCCTAATTCAGTAAAGTAGAAAAAACCCAAGGCCCATCTCAACCGACAGAGAAGGGAGGGAAAGGCCCATCTCAAATACTCACAAGTCATCTCATTTCCAACCGGAGAGAAGATAAGTCCCATCTCAAATACCCTCAAGTCATCTTAGCACATAGCACATAGAGGAGGGAGGACAAGGCCCATCTCAAATACCCTCAATTCATCATAGCACAAAGAAGGGAGGGCAAGGCCCATCTAAAACACTTCAAACACTTGCACACATACAAATAGAAATGGCAAGCAATCCACTATTATGTTGGTCAAGGAAAAGAGGGGATATATCTATAAACACCTTACTAACATATCTTCATTTATTAAAGCTTATAAACACCAAACACATATTCATTTATTGAGCAATAATTAAAGACTAGAAAAATTAAGAATGTACATTCAAATTTAAAAAAAATAACATTCAAATTAAAAAAAACAACACAAAGTGGAATGAAATTTAGTGAAAAATCTGATAACGGATTCTTTGAAAAAGCCACCAAGATATTTTTTTAAAATCGTGCGGTAGCAGAATATTTTGGAATTCTATTTTTTTCAGCGTCCGCTCCTATCATGGACATAGCCATATATATCTATCATGATTCCTAATTTGCATTCGGGTTGTTTGTTCACTCCTTTGTCATTTGCAGGTTAGGTTTTTAGAGTTTTTGTTTCTGTGGTCTGTGGTCTGTAGTCCATTTTGTTTGTCGGTCTATGTCTCTGTGTCTGTGTTTGTGTCTTTGTATTGTTTCAGCTTGATTGTGACAAAGGAGTTTGAATTTGAATTTGGATTTCTTAGGAATTTCAAATTTCGTCTCTAAGTGAATGCCTTTTAATGATAATATTTATGGTGATAACTAAGTATTTTAATCATATTTTTTTTGGTCTTCTCTAACGCTTGTTGCATAGTGTAGTTTCAAATATTTGAATCATCTTTATAGGTTGATTCATTTCCATGACCTTTAGAAATGATTGACTGATTGCAGCCACAAACCACAAGTTTAAAATCCATCAAATTAGGGATGTTGCAGAGATGTGTTAGTGGTAGGATTCATCAGTTGTTTACTCCATCCATCCATTAATTGTTTAACATGTTAATCCTCCATCCATAATCTCTGCCATTTGTTTGAAGAAGACATCTGTTAAAATCCATAATCTCTGCCATTTGTTTGAAGAAGACATCTGTTAACATGTTACACAGGTTAATAACTGGTGCACACATATTTGGTAGTAATTTTTAGAACTGATTAACCAGACTATGTCATATCCAACTTTCTTCAGGAGATTTCAGAATATTGGATCATGACAAAATAGTTGTGGATTGGATCATTTTTTAAATATACTTCTTATTGGATCATGACAGGATAGTTGTGGATTGTATAGGATCATTTTAGAAAGATAATCTGTGGTATCATACCATAATCTGGTGTTGCGAAATTGAGATATACAGAGCAGTACACATTATTTATTCAACAGATATTATTAAGGTTATTGGAGAAGATACAACTCTGTATCTTCCCTTTCCACCATATTGTCTTAAAATAACGTTCTCCCAGTTTCAAATTTCCCTTCCTAGGCGTCCCTGACATTGACGCCCTCAACCGCTTTAGGTTCAACATAAACAAAAAAAACGAAAGCATTCCTTCTCCTAGTCATCCTGGTCATTCCCGCAGTTTTGTGTTATGTTAACATATATCTCATAATGCTACAATCGCCCAATATATGTTATGGTCATTACGAGATAGATTTGCTTTGACATTGTGTTGCAGCTGCAACAATTTTCCCATTTTAAAAAAAATTTTGGACCCTCCTTTTAAATTCAATCTAGCCTAGATTTGCTTCTGATTGCTGAACTTTGTTATCCTTTGCTGAAATTTTCGATCTTTGAGGTTAAATTGAGTTAAATTGTTGAATGACAATCTTTGTTTGTTGATGCTGTGGATTGGAACTTGATGCTTTGAAGTTTCGATAATTTCCTTTTTCACTATCGGAAGTCTTTTGAACTATGAGTCGAGGCTGTAGTCGTCTACACAACCGCCGTTGCGGAAACTTACTTACAAGTGACCTGGTCCAAAGCCTTGTTTTTCGCCAACGTGTTTTTGTTTTATTTTTCGGCGTTTTGTTTCATCACCGTCGGAGCGTTAGTCCTTTGTGTTGCCGCCGTTTCGGTTGGTAGATTGCAAGCACTCTGACGGAGGCCTTTAGTTTGTCGATCCCGCGGGGTTTTTGATTTTTCTTTTCTCGCTATCGGGACTATGTTGACTTTTGAGCAGGGATTAGTTTTTGGTTGTCCCGATCAGCGATGATTCTTGGATTGCCGCAGAGTCCGTAGTCCATTTGATACCCGCCATTGCGGATTCGGAGTGGACTAACCATCTGCCATTTAGCTGTTCCTTTTGCCGATGGTTTGTTTTGATTTTCTCCGATTTCACTGGTCCGCAGAACTTTTGGTCCTTATAACGGCCGCCGTGGCGGCTTCCATTTGAACTAGTCATCCGATGCTATAGTGGATCCGGGGTCTGAAGCTGCAGTTTAGTATTATCCCACCGACCTTTTTCACCGAGAGCTATATATATGGGACGGTTATTATTTTATTATTTATCATTGTGAATTCGCGTCTGCCTCCATCCTCACTGTCAAACTGTGCATCCATGCTTAGCTGTCGGGATTTCGTGCGTTTGGGGTGCTGCCGTGGATTTTTCAGGCCATCTTTGACTGCAGTTTGTTTGCCAGGCAGGACAATCGTGGTTTCTACTTCTTTTGGTTTTATTGATTAGTTTTGGAACTAGGGTTTTGTCCTCTGGTTAGGCGTTCCCTCGATTTGTAGTTGGTCGTCTAAGTCAGGTTTTGCATCCTTACGATGTAGAGTATTGGTCAGTTTCACAACATTTACAGTGGGGGGTGGTTTGTTTCTTGAGTTTGTATGAGCCGTTATGGAGTTTCGACCCCGGTCCGATAGATTATGAGGTTGGTGTAGACAAGCGTTACGCTGTCTGCACCGTTTTTTGTGGGATTGCTTGTGGCCATCTGGGGTGAAGTTTTTTCAGTTGTCTTGCCGTTGTAGACAGTTACCCTATTTTTCTTGGACACCGGAAGGTTTGTTTCACGCGTTTCGACTACTGTATGGGGATGTTTCGATTTGGGCGAGAAGTTGGATTGCATTTTGGTTTAAATGATGCATATTGTCAATCATGATTATTGTTAGTTGCAGACAGACTTAGGATTTTTCAGACATAACTTTTAGAAGTTTTCTTGCTAGTTATTCTCGATTTTGCATTTGCATTGTGATAGATTTAGCTGTTGCGAATATGGAAGAGGTAAATGTTTATACAGTTTTTCTTCATTCTTCGAATACTGATTAAAATCTCAAATAGCCTAAAACGCATTTTGGTTTATGACAGGGTAACTTCTTCAAAGGCGACATGTCTAAGAGACAGAAACAGAAGGCCCTTGTTGCTGAAGGAGAACCTGAGGTGGAAATAGTTACCAAGGTAGAATATATCTATGAGGACACTAGAGCTACCACCGGGGTAGAGCCTGATTATAAATGGGGTGAAATTTTTCGGATGATTTCAAATCAAAATGTGCCCGATGTTGGATTTGAAGAATTGACCATATACACCAACATAGAGAAGTCAGCTCTTATGAAGATAGCCACTAGACCTGAGCTGTTCCCATGCTCAAAGGTGATCAGTTGGATTCTACCTAAGGCCGATGTGACCACTATAATTTTAGCCAATACTTCCAAATAGGGATATGCTGCCTACAGTCCTGGTTATGTCGCATTGGAATATCCCCCCAGCCCAGGTTTACCTAACTGAAGATTGGTTAAAAGAAATGAACTTAGACCTGGTTGAAACAGTAAAGAGGATGATGATACCCGGGAAGAACTTTCGAACCAAGCCGTCAGGAGAGTATGATACAACTACTCTCAGGACACCTTATAGGTTTATATCATTGATGTTGAATAGAGTGTTTGGGAGAGCTCATGGTAAGAGCTTCAAGTTGGGATGGATCTCTATTATTTTCCATGTGGCCACCCAAGGGACTGTATTCAATTGGGCAAACTTTGTGTTCAACAGCCTCTCAGCTTGCATTTATTCGGCTCTAGGAGGGGTGTCCCAGAAGAAATCTGAGTTTTATATGAGTTCCATCTTAGTGGAATGTATCCTATGCACCCAGCCATTTCAAGCCTTAAGATGCATTTGGGACAGGGATAGAACCCCTATGTACACTGCATACAAAATATTTTGGGCACATAAGTATTACAACCACTATAGAGAAATATGTGAACATTTTATTATGCCTTTACACAATTTGATCTTTCTAACAGAATGCAATTGTATGTCTGAGGAGGCATTTAAAGTCATCGAGGAACATGCAAATTATTATTTAACTGACGAAGGGATGTACATCAGGATGTATGGTTGCTCCGGGGCACCTTCTTTGCTCCCCAAGTATGCCACTGGTTATGTGGTGCATAAAGAAGTAGTCAGGCAAGTTTACCTAGATGGTGTAGGAAGCTTCCTGTTTGAACACAAGAAGGCAGCCTATCCTGCCATACCTTTCAGGCTGGGAAGCTACAAATTTACAAATATTAAAAGAGTTGCTGAATTTGTACAGGAATTGGAGCAGTTTCATTTTGGAGAGATGAGATTCCATAGAAATGACTCCCAGAAGAAAGTGGCAGAACATTGAAAAGAGGCAAATGTTCACTTTGAATATACAAACTTCTAGGACAAAGATGAAGAAATATTCAGGAATGCAAGGAATATGACTGCATTGAAGAGAAGATTTAAACAGAAGATCACCGTTAAGGGTGGTAAGGGCCAAACCGCGCAGAAGAAAGCTGAAGAGGAGGAGGCCAAGAAAAGAGAAGAGGATGCTAGGAGACTAGCACAGGAGGCTGAGAGTTGGCTTAAGAATGAAGAAGAAGAAAGAAAGAAAGATACAGAGGAAGCAACAAAGAATGCAGAGGAAGCTGTAAAGAAGACATAAGAAGAAATAAAGAAGAAAGAAGATGAAGAGATGAAGAAGAAACAAAAAGAAGCTGAAAGTCTAAGGCTGACAGGATCTACAACATACCAGCAAACTACTGCCCCAGCAGACATCCAAGAAGTACAGGATCAGACAGATCAGGGGCAGAGACAAGATAATCCTGATTCCTAGGAGCCTGCTGCAATTTCTGGCAGCACTCAAGAACAAGTGGTTTTTTCTGAATTGAATCTGATACCTTTTGTGTAGGAAAAAGGAGAAAAGTCCCAGATTTTAGCAGCATTTTTTTATGACAGAGAGAAGAAGAGGATTGTCAAAAGGACTGAGAAGAAAATCGAAACAGGAGGATAGTCAGGCATGATGGTCACTGATAAAAATTTGGTGCATGGGACATATGCAGATCCGAGGTTAACAACAAGAGATGGAGTGGCGTTGACACAAGCCACTGAAGATAATGTAAATAGACTGATGACGGATCTGGAGCAGTCGAAAAGGAATGCAACTTAGTTGAAGGAAACTTTGAAGAAGGAAAGAAATGAAGGTTATAAACTGAAGAGGAAATTTGAAGACATGCAAAATGAAGTGAAGACTTCAAAAGTAGAACTTCAGACTCTTCAAGCAAACAAGATGACTTTGGAAGTTTCCATGGAAAGGACATGTAAGGATGCTCAGAATAACCTAGTAGAATTGCAGAGGTTACAACAAGAATATCAGATGCTAAAGACAGAATAGGATGAACTCAAAGCATCATATGAAAACCTTAGTACAGAAAAGGGCCAACTGCAGAGCAGAGTAGTGGAGTTGGAGGCACAGAGGGCTACTATGGAAGAGAAAGAAAAGCAATTCCAAGTGCAAGTAGCAGATTTTGAAGGACAAATTACTTCATTAGCAGCATAACTGAAGGATGCCAGTGAACAACAAACTAATATCCAGCCTCTAAAGGAGCATGTCCTAGCACAACGAAGAAGAATGCATCAGCTGCAGGTGTCTATTGAAGAGGAAAGATGTAAAGTCTTGCAGATAGATAACAAATTAGAGGAAATTTTGGAGACGACCTCATATTTTGTAGATAGGTCTCAGGACATTTTGGAAGTCCTGACTGGAAGGATAGTAAGGATAGAGACCAATGAAGAAATTCCTGCAGATTTACCAGCTAAAGATCAACGCAGCTTAAAGTAGGACTATGACTTGTTGGAATTTGCAATAAATACAGCAGAGGAGTTCAAGAAAGCTGTGAGGAAGACAAGAGGGGCTTGTGCGGCGTACTGTAGAAGGGTGCTGGTCACCTACAACAGATGTCAAGTTGCTGCAGAACAAAGACTAGAGGCATTACCAGAGCATGAGCTACTCACGGAAATGTTACAGAGCAGGTATCAGGAGGATGAGCAAAAGATACAACAAGTCAAGGACTTGGATGAACAGATCCTGAAAGATGTCGTAGCTCATGCAGCAGTCAGCATCCATTTGCTTGAGGATCAGCTGCATTTAAGCCTAGCCAGAATCGAAATAGTTAAAAATCAGGCTCTAAATATGAGATCAACATTCGTTTTCTTGAGCCTTCAGAATTTGAGAGCATAGCAGCAGAAGCCCAAGCGTGGAAAAAGTTCTTAAATGATCAAGCGGGGCCCTCTACTTAGAAGTGATTTATTAATTTTTGTTTTAAATGTAATATATTGTAAAATGTATGAGCACTCATTACAGGACACATTTTGGGAGTTGAAACATTGGGGAAGCCCAAGAGTCATTTGGGGTAGCCCAAAAGTTTTGCTTTTTGTATAAGTAGAGGATAGTTTGATAAGGAAAGGGACTTTTTCCTAGTTAGACTTGCGAGAACATGTTGTAAGAAGAACTATTTCCTTTTGCAATAGATAATTACAATTTTGCCTGTTGGAGAAAGCTTTGGTGGAATGTTCAAATGCTGTGCAATGGATGTTGTTGAAGGGGAACTATTTCGTTTTCAGCTTTTATTCATTAACTGTGAGATCGTTCTAACTTTTTGAACCTATGTTCTTGTATGAATGCTCTCTAGTTTATTTTATGGAGTTTCTACTATGAGTAATGAATGCTTTTCATAAACAATGAGCTATCTTGTTGTTCATCTATCTATTCATGTTTATGTATTTTGAAATAAAGAACAACTACCTGTGTTTTTTCTTAATGCATGAACAGTGATACATTACTCATTAAATGATGATCTCGCTCCCTAGGGACAGTGTAGTTAAGTTAGTTTTAGTTTTCTTGCTGTGTGTGATTTAGA
This sequence comes from Pseudotsuga menziesii, assembly GCA_001517045.1. Taxonomy (NCBI): domain Eukaryota; kingdom Viridiplantae; phylum Streptophyta; class Pinopsida; order Pinales; family Pinaceae; genus Pseudotsuga; species Pseudotsuga menziesii. The sequence goes on along the minus strand of LPNX010466993.1, from coordinate 4,251 downwards.
TGCGAGAGAGTTTAAGACGAGAGGTAAGAACCTGCGCATCACATTGTGACTGCTCCTCGTATTCTCTATCAATCTGCATCCTTAGATATGCACTTGCATCTCATACTTAAAACTAAAAAACTAAAAAGATACACTGTGGACCGGGCCGTAACCGGTAAAACCCTTTATTTTGGTTACTTGACCTACGGTATTCAGACCGCAAACCGGACGGATTCCCCATACTAAACAATAACGGGCTAGTTGGGAACGCTTACTGGGGAGAATCCCTTGCTGTTGTTGCCTGCGATTTTCCAGGCCTCAACACATTGCAAAAGCGTTAGTGGCAAGTTTAGGAGGAGCCCCCTTTAAAGGCGAGAGAGCAGCCTGCGAATCACTTTGTTTGACTTTGAAAAAGTGTTAGTGGTAGAATTCATCTGTGTTTTAATCTATTTGTTTTAATCCTTCATCCATAATCTCTGCCATTTGTTTGAAGAAGAAATATGTTAACATGTTACACAGGTCAATAATTGGCACACACAGGTTAATACATGATAGACAAAGGTTAATACCAGGCTGACACAGATTACATTAACATGTTAAGGTTTTAACACAAGTTAATATCTGGCACACACATATTTGGTATTAAATCTTTAGAGTACAACATAGTTGTGTTTGTTTGATAAATAAAAGGGTTAAGACCATGGAGTTCACAAAGTCATTGATAACTAGGAATGCATGCAGAGGGAGTAGATAGATACTTGAAAACAATGAACGGCTAAGAGGACAACCTGTATTGGATTGGACGACTAAGACGACAACCTGTATTGGATTGCGAAATTGTGAACAAATATGTAGTGTGACAACCTAATGAAAGTGGATTGTTGTTAAGATTTTTTTTAAAATAAACAATCCACTTTCATTATTATTATAAAATAAAAGGCGTTGAATTAAAAGAAAAAGATATATACAACCAGTTTCATACTATTTTTAAATATTTTTTATTAAGATAATTTTATGGCTAACCAGTATCATTAAATAGTTTTTTAATTTAATTTAATACAAATATTTATTTCTATTTTATTTAATATATTTGAAATTTGAATTTTATATATTTTCCTTTTTAAAATAAATATAATAAATATAATATTTATATCTTTTAATGTTAATATTTAAAAAATAGTTTGAAATTATTTTTATTAATATTTTGTCACATATATATATATACTTATTTTGACAGTTTGGTTGATATACAGGGTTTGCAACATCAGATTGCACTGCTGAATAATTCTTTGAAGCCCTTAACAAGGGAAAAGGTAATGATCATTATCATATTATGAATTTTTTAAATGTTTATTTAACTACTTTCTTTTTAAATAGTTTTGAGATGTTTTTTAGTAATATATTAGATATATTTTTATAGTTGGTTTATGTAATATTCACAAGATTTTAAAAGTTGTTTTATGTAATATGTACAACTTTTAACAGAATTTTGTAATATATAATTTGCATTGCTATGTAATTTTTGGAGAATGATAATAAACAAAAAAAGAGATAATATCCGTCAAATATGTTTTTTTAGATGTCAAACATTTTTTTTAAATTGATTTATCATATAAATTGAATTGCAACACAACACACATGGATTCTTTTGATGTGTAATTTTTAAGAATCTTAATGTATAAAGAGAGAAAGGCAATGATCTTCTTTCCTCATATTTTTATTTAAAGTAATATTTGAAGATGCATCTCATATTTGTTTTGGTTTGTTATATTTTCAGGTATCAAGTATTCGTTGAAAGTTGAGTGGATCTTATTTATAAGCGTCTTTTGAACATTGATTCAATGTTATTTACAACAATTTGAAGCGATTTACAATGGACTTGTATAGTTTACTATTTTTGAGAGTTTTGTAAAGAACAGATATTTACAAACATATTATTTTCAATATATATAAATGTTTTTGGGATGAGATTAAACCCATCCAAAATGCTCTAGATGGTGGGGCGGCCCATCATCTTTAGAGTAGTGTCTTGTAGTGCTGTGTTATGATGATGCATGTTTTTTTCACATTTATTTTCCACTAATTATCTTCACATAAACTAATTTTATAAATTCTCAAACATAAGTAAACTTTTTTTTTCCACAATGTTTTCACTCAACTAATATCAAAATTTATCTAACACATAATTAAATTCATTATATATATTTAAAAATTTAATGTTTTTTAATTAACTTCATCATATATATATTTAAAATTTTAATTTTTTTACATTTTTTCAGCTTTATTTTATTATTTTATTATTTTTTTCTTTTTCTTTTAATTTTTTTCAGCTTTATTTCTATAATATTTACATTATTACATTTTTCAGCTTTATTATACCTGCCTCAGCAGGTATATTGTAATCGATTGCAAGTCAAACTCTTTTGACTTTGGTATTATTTGATGCAGGTATAAAAAATTAAATCTGTTTTGCAAAGTATGACTTAGGGATTTGTAAAATATATTTTTTTAATTTTGTTAAAAAAACTATTTTGTAAACAGCTGATTGGTGGATAGAAGATGATGTAAACTTTGGAATTTGGTATCTGGATTTGAGTTGACATGTGGCAAGGTGACATCATAATAATAAAATTAAAAAAATAAAAATTATATCCCATTGCCATATGTTATAGCAAGTGCAGAAAATTAAAGTTTCATGTGAAAAGCAACGAGACAAATTCAGCGGAAAGTTCAGCTTATCCACAGGCTTCTTTAAGAGTAACGCGATGCAGTTCGAATTCTTTGGTCACTTGGGCCAAGGTTCAAGTCTCGGGGACACTATTTTGCAACAATGGTAAATGCAAATGAAAGTTATAGCGATCAATGGCAGAAAATACTACAATATCACAAATAGCAACGAAAAGAAAATACTTGGCAAAGTTAGTGCAGCATCTTGTAAACAGGTCGTTAATGGAAGGCTTGCGAAGTACACTTACAAACAAACCGTGGAGAGGAGGAAATGGTTAAAAATGGAGCAGGTGGAAGACGAAGATGAGGAAAGTAGTATGCGCGTTATATGGTCGTGGGTTGGGTGGGGGTGGAAACCGATAATTCACAGGGATTGCGAGCGCAGTGCAGTGCAGGAAAATGAGAGAAAGTGAGAGAAAGAGCATGGATATGCGGAATTTAAAACATGAAAACGAAAATGAATCATAATACCTACGTGGATGCCCGCGTGACATTACCTGGATCATGATCATATCTCCCGTCCCTCTGTCATTGAGTATATATATTTATGACAACAATGTTAATTCCGATTTCATTCCGATCAGCTCTCACCAAATTTCCCGTCAAACAACACTGCCACAAAATCCAATCGGTCCCAATCAACCCAAACTTCATCTACGTTGTTGTAGTATCAACAAGCCTGTGGTTTAGAAGCGAAGAAATCCTTGATACTGTGAGTCCCTGGAGGAGGAGGCGGGAGATTTTGGTGTTTCTGGGGGGGTTTGGTGTGATGTTCTTCTTCGTCCTCGCTATCACTACTGCTGCCCCCTTTGCCGATGGTGGAAAGCGAGTCTTCAAGAAAGTCCATCATTCTCCTCTGCCTAGAGACCGCGGATGCGATATCATCCAATCTGATGCTCTTGTGCTTCTTCTCCACGGCGACTCCCCAAGCGCTCTCGGTCAGAATTTCCAGGAACGACTGCACAGCACTTGCGATTACCCAAACGGCCTCGCCACTCACTTGATGAACGTCTCTATCCAGCTTTATGATTCGCTTCAATCGAGCCAGAGGAAACGGCGGCACATTTGCATTTGAATTTTCATTACCCTCCTCGGCCTCTTCCTCCTCGTTCTCCTTCTGGGTCTCACTATTTTATGGAGAATCTGCTCTGATTGAAGGAGATTCCTGTTCTTGTTGTTGATGTGGCTGCCGATCTTCTTCGGAGGGCTTTGGATGGGGATGAGTTTGGTTGTATTCTGCCTTCTGTGCATCCGTGAGGGATTTCCATAGCTGTGAGAGAGCTTTTGTTACGGGCGTGTTGGGGTGGGATTGCTTGACCTTTTCTCTGTTGAGTTTGCAGAAGTTAAAGTATGGCGATACTTTTTTGACCTTGCCGTTTTCAGCATTTCCTTTGCGCTTCTTGGCGAAACCAGCCATGGTAGATGTCCAATTACCACTGCTGCTACTGCTGCTACTGTGATCTGATACTCTGCACAACTGAACAGAAAGGAAGGAGGGAATGTGATTTTTAATAATGAAAAACGAGGGAAATTTGAATTTTAAAC
>LPNX010466972.1:18678-34742 GCA_001517045.1 Pseudotsuga menziesii | reverse complement strand
TTCCAGTGAAAGAGCAGAAAGTTTTCAGCATGATAGTAAAATCCAGAAGAGGACATCTGTTGAACCTTTTTCTTCTTCTAAACCTGCAAGTACAGAAAAAGCACAATTAATAAATGAAGCAGGTCAGCCTGTGCTTAGCTTATCAGAAATAATAGCTGAAATCAGAGATAAAACCATTAAACAAAAGGAAGAAGAAGAAGCATATTTATTGGATTTTGCAAAACAGGGATGGAATGAAGAAGATGAGGCCATATTGAAGCAAGCAGGTATTATAGAAGAAGCTGTTGTGCAGGTTGATTATTCAGACATTTTGATGCAGGAGCCAAATGTACCTGACAGCCCTACTGAGGAAGAAAGCCTACAAGGAAGAATTCAAATATACAAAGAGCAAATGAAGCAGCTTCAGGAGATAAATAACAATCTGCTCAAGGTCAACAAGAAGCAGATGGATGAATTGCTGGATGTACATCAACATTTTGCACAGTTATCTGAAGTATCTAGAGAGGTGCTGAAAGGAAAACTAGCTACTGACAGGTATATCATGAAACTAGAGGAAACTATAGAGCAGCTGCAGCAAGAAAATGAAGCTTTGCACCAGAAGATGAGCAGGCTAGAAGAAAAGCATGGAAAAGCTAGGAAAAGGACTCGAAGGCTTGATGGCATTGATTTGCTTGTAAAAGCATCAAAGAAGTTATGAATCAGTTTTTAGTTAATGATTAGTTTTGAGAAACAGTTTTGTTAAGCCTTGCTATTTTTAGCAAGTAGGTAATTTTTGTAAAAAAGATCACTTTTACCTCACTTACTTTAGGAATTCGATGGAGGTAATTTTGAAGGTAAAACCTAACTGTTTTTTGGAAGAAGATAGCTATTTAGGAGACTTTGAAAGACATTGTAAAGGTTCTAATTTTTCTGGAGCATCAGGAGGTCTGTTGGCTATCATACTTTCAGGCTTATCCAAAGATAAGTGTTGTAACTCTCTTGTACTGTTACTGATAAAACTATGGATATATGACTCTTTACCCTACTTTCTGTCTGTGTTGGCTTTACTGTGAGTTTGTTTTGCTTCTTAATTGACATTTTCAGTGCTGGTTAATGTGTGTTTTCTAGCAGTGCTTGTCCATTCTGTGTAAACCTCAATGCAGGCTTTTTGTTAGACTTTTATGATATATATACATCTTTATCAGTGATTGTGTTTGATTCAGTTATTGCTTGTCTGATGAATGTATTCCCTATATGCTCTTGATGTTTATGACCAAAATATTTAAAACAAAAACCCTAAACCCTAGTTTGAATTGAATTTATTCTTGAGATTGTGTTAGCATGTTTCCTTAGCCTTAGAAACAGTTTCTGACACAAACACCCTCCCTGGGCAGTGGCCGTGATCATGCCGGCCGAAGATGTGCAGCCTCCTTCAGGCCCATACGCCGAGACCCTTGCCTTCAAAGCTTTAATCGCCCAGAGATCCAAGCCTGTGCCCCAGATGGCGATTCCCAAATTCATTAAGAGGCTGGAAGAGGTTCCTACCATTGACTTGCCCCCTTGCATCCCATGCAAGTGGCCATCTCCCTGGCATATCAGGCTCTTGTGGGCCAGTTTACTGGTCTCTAGCCCTCTCCGAAGACTATAGACAATTGGATTCAAAAGAACTAGAGACCCTCATTTCGAATAGCATCACATGCTATGCAATAGGTAGGGGATTCTTTCTCTTTGAGTTCATTGCTAAAGAAGATCGAGATCTGTTTTTTCGAAGCGGACCATACTTCATGGGCCCATAGGGATTATATCTAAACAGATGGGATCCAGACTTTGATCCTGCCATCGACGTTCCTAAAGTAGTTCCGGTTTGGGTTCACCTCCCAAACCTCTCGATCAATTGCTGGACTTCGTCCTCCTTGCAAGCCATTGGAAATAAACTGGGTACGTATATTGATAAAGCCCACCTTAAAGACAATTATTCTTATGCCTGTATTTGCGTAGAAGTGGATCTGGAAGCAGGTCTTCCTGAAGTAATCAAACTGGTCATAGGGGAATGGCACCATTTCCAAAAATTGGATTATGAACAACTGTCCTTCAAATGTCGACACTGCTATGAATGCGGCCACTTCCAAAAACGTTGTCCCAAGAAACCCTCAGAAGTTGAAAAAGATACTGAAGAAGGATGAATCCAGGCAAAAAGAGCAAAATCTAACCCCAGGCCACCCCCTAAAAAAGCCGAGAAATTCGGACCTGTGAAAACTTCGGTTGCACCTTAAAATCCCACCCCCAGCCTTGTTGCAAATGTTGCCCCTCCACTCCCCAAGGAAGCACCAGAGCCAGAAGAAAAAGACCCGGTAAGCTCGACCCAGTATCCACCCAACCCCATGCAACTTGGAGATAACCAGAGGGGAACTAGTCCCCCAGCATCTACAATCCAATCCTCTGAGGAGGAGCTATCAGAAGACGAGGAAGGAGAAATTCGACTTCAACCCTCTCCCATAAAAAAGAAAGGTAAGCAGGGAAGGAAAATGGACAAGGAAAGAAGAGAAGAATCCACTTATAAGGACAAGCTGCTTGGTTCACAGGTTACTCTCAAAACCATGCTAGGCCCCAGAAATACTAGATAGAAAGGGCAGCCCAAAGTGGCTACCAAAACACCAAAAGGCAAGTAATGAAGATTGTCTCTTGGAACTGCAGAGGTCTAGGAAGCAATCAAAAGCTGGACTCTATGAAAGATCTAATTCACACTACTATCCTGGACATCCTAATGATCTAGGAGACAAAAATGGAGTAGGCCTGCTTCCTTCAATCAGCCCCTTTCTTTTGGAAGTTCCGTGAAGGCCTTGTGGTTAGCGCTAGAGGCGCCTCTGGGGGAATTGGTACCCTCTGGGGAAAAGATTCCTTTGATCTCATTCACTCTATTTCAAATACTCACTGGATATTGTCCATTCTTCTTCATAAAGACTTCGACATCCAGTTGGGTCTTTTCAATATCTACGTCCCTGTACTTTATATGGAAAAAAAATCCTATTGGCAAAGTATACAGGATTGCCTCTCCTCCCAAAATCTTGATAACATCATTCTAGCTGGGGATCTGAATATTATGCTGAGCTTCAAGGAAAAAAAGGGGGGTTCAATTGTTAGAGATCCAGTTCGTGAAATGGTGGAGGATATCATAAGCAACTGGGACCTTGAAGACGTCAAACCTTATTAGGGGCAACTTTACTTGGATGAATCGCAGATTAAGGCCAGGTCACATTGCCGCCAGACTGGATCGTTTTCTCATCCATCACTCCTTCATCGCCTTCGGTTTCAGAGTCGATTCCAAAATCCTACTGGATCTCACAGAAGAACGAAATCTTGGCCCCATCCCATTTAGATTTAGCCCCTGCTAGATCTCCCAAGAAGGTTTCATGGACCTCGCAGCCTCAAGCTGGGCTATCCCTGTTTTTGGATCCCCCTTCTTTATTTGGGAAGAAAAATTAAGAAGACTCAAAAAAGATCTTAAGCTTTGGGCCAAGTCCCTCCCGTCCCTCTCCGCAGCTCGGATGGAAGCACAAGTCAACCTGGAAAACCATCAGCTCTATCTAGAAGAAAACCCCCCATACCTAGCCAACCTTGAAAAAGAAGCTATCCTTCACCAATCCCTTCATGCAGCATGCAGGTTAGAAGAAGAAAATATCAGACAGAAATCAAGGTGTTTATGGTTAAAAGCTGGAGACCAAAACACAAGATTCTTCCACAAACATCCAGAGGGGCAAAAAAATTTCAAAGAAGTCAAAGAAGTTCAGGTTAATGGCAAAGCTACCAAAGACTTCAAAGAGATCAAGTGGGCAACACATGATCACTTCCATCGAGTCTACTCAGAAGAAAGACCTTTCTTGGGTTCCCCCATTTTGGATTATGTTCCCTCGTTGATCTGCCACTCCAAGAACCGAAAGCTGACAGCCCCCATCTCTAACAAAGAAATAAAAAATGCCTTATCGGCCATGGAGCTCGATAAATCCTCGGGTCTAGACGGGTTCACTGCTAGATTTCTCAAATGCTGCTGGAAGATTATCAAAAAAGACCTACTCAAAATGGTCCGTAAGTCGCAAAACTGCAACAAGATTGGAGGGAGCACTAACTTAGCCTTCCTAGCGCTTATTCCTAAAGAAAAGGGGGCTACCTCCTTTGACAGATTCAGACCCATCTCTCTCTGCAACATTGGCTATAAAGTCATCACCAAGGTCATCGCCAACAGGATTAAAGAAGTGTTGCCTTCCATCATTCCAGAAAATAAAGGGGGCTTCATCCAAGGAAGGCAGATTGCAGATAACATCATTTTGGTTCAAGAGGTGATTCACTCTAGCATCAGTCATCAGGAAAAAGGTATGGTCATCAAGCTAGATCTCGCAAATGCCTTTGATAGAGTAAACTATGACTTTCTCTTTCAGGTCATGCTTCGCTTTGGGTTTGACCCTGGGTTTGTTAGATGGATCCAAGCCTGTATCAAATCCTCGTGGATTGCCCCCTTAGTAAATGGTCGAGCTACTAACTTCTTCAAAGCCTCCTGTGGTCTCCATCAAGGCTGCCCTCTCTCTTCCATGCTCTATGTTATCCAAGCCTCTGTCCTCATTTTCCAACTTGACCAATGCCAACAACATAATGAGTTTCTTGGGCTACGTATATCCCGAGGGGTCAAGAATATAAACCATGCCCAGTTTGCTGATGATACGATCCTTCTTGGAGGTGCGAGCTCGATCTCGGCAAGACTTTTCAAACGAGAGCTTGACATGTACCAAGAAGCCTCAGGTAGTCTCATAAACTACAACAAAAGTCAGATTTTCTCCTGGAACTGTCCTCTCTGAGACCTCGTCGACATTAGCAGAATTGTTGGCATCAAAGGGAGCTCCTAGTGGACCGATTTCAAATACCTAGGGGTCCCCATTTTTAAAACCGCCCCAAAAGCTTCCTCCTGGCTTCCCCTCATTGACAAAATCAAGAATAGGATTAATACTTGGGGAGCGACCTGGTTGAACCCAGCCAATAAAGTCATTCTCATCAAATTAGTCCTCTCCAGCATCTCGATTTACCAAAGCTCCATTCTTTTGGCCCCCAAAAGCATCCTCCACTCCATAGAATCCCTTCTAAAAAACTTCCTGTGGAAGGGAGGAAAGCACAATGAAAAGAAGCTCTACTTGGTCAGCTGGGAGATAGCCACCAAACCTTGGCGAAATGGGGGACAACAGATCCAAAACCTTGCTCTGGACGCTAAGCAACTTTGGAACATCATCTCCGGCAAACCTTCGTGGTGTAAAACAACCCTCTGGAAAAAATATTTCTCGAGCAGTCGCCTCTGATGCCTTGATCACCCTAATGCCACCAGAAAAGGTTTCGCAATCCTCCCCATCCTCCTTAAAGCCCTCCCCTTCTTTCTATCCTAGTTAACATGGATCCCTGGGAATGGGAAACTAATAAAGATCTGGGGGGATTCGATCATGGGAGACCCCCATCTGAATCATCTCCGTGAGCTGGAAGAACTTAAATTCCATATGATAAGTCTAAACATTAACACCATTTGGGACATCTCGGTATGGAATCAAGACGGCTCCTGGAAGGACTGGAATATCCCCTGCCCCCTCCAAATGATGAACGCTAAGAGACAGCTTCTCCAAATATTAAAAGGTAAATCCCCCACTTCCAGCTCTGTCAAAGAATCCAGAGGGTGGGGAAATAAATCGGGCAAGTACTCTACTGCTGCAGGCTACCATCTTCTCGCAGACACATCAAACCATGATAATCCCGACCTTTGGAAAAGCATCTGGGCTGTAAAAAGTCTCCCCAAAATCGACTTTTTTCACTTGGATGGCTCTACATGATAAAATCCTAATAGGGGTTAATCTCCAGAAAAAGGGTGGGAAGGCCCCTCGCGATGCCCCCTTTGCCTCTCCCATGAGGAAAACACAGAGCACAATCTCATCTCCTGTGAATTTGCTCAAACTGTTTGGAAGCGGTCTCTGCCTGATCAGGCCGAACTCCCGGCTGGAAATATTCAAACCCTCTTTCTTCATTGGGTCTTCAAAGATCCCTTCAGTCTCAAATCAAAAAGCACCAAAGTAGGTTGGATGGTGCTCCGCAACATCGTCATCTAGAAAATCTGGCTAGAAAGAAATTCTCGCATCTTCAGAGAAAGACAAGAAAGGGCCGACCAAGTGGCAACCAAAATCCTTGGTCTGCTCGGAGAATGCCTCTCTTAGATTTGGAGGGTGCCCTATGCTAATCTCGTCTCGGATGCTTGGCTAAGCAGGCTTGGGCCCAAGCCACCCTCAATGCCACCCACCCCAAAAAAGAAAACGTGGGAAATAAGACTGGCTCATGATGAACTTAAAGCATGGCTTCACTCTACTAATAGGAGAACTTTGTTCATTGACGGCGCTTCCAAAGGCAATCCTGGGGCAGCAGGGGGGCGGAGTTTTCTTCACTCTAGATGGATCAATGGAATCTAAGTTTGCTTGGGGACTGGGCATCGACACCAACAATATGGCCGAAGCCTTGGCCCTTTGGCAGGGATTGAGGATTTCTAGGGAACTAGGAATCTCCAACCTAATCGTCATTGGCAATTCCAGAGTGGTCATCCGAGCGCTGGTTGAAAAACTCTTACCAATTCATTTGGGCTTAAGGCAACTCCTTCGCAAGATCATGAAGCAAGCCTCCCTTTTTAACAATATTGAATTCTACTACGTTCTTCGGGCAAATAATCCCCACGCGGATCTTGAAGCAAACAAGGGGGCATATCTAAGCCTCAAGGAGCTAATTTTTAATGAAAAAGGAGTTTATTGCCCACCTCCTTAGGACAAGGGGCTTAACATGGGCCTCCCTATGGGACCCTCCCTCCCGTCCCTCTGCGTGCTGGTGGACTGCTGTGACCCCTGGCGCGTGGTGTTCACGTGGCCTCGTGCGGGGCTTCTTTACCTCCTTCCCTACCCATCCCTTCATCCCTCACGACGTTATGCAAACTTGCTTGAAGATTCAGAGCTCCGTCCAGTGATTAATTGAAAACAATCCAAGTGATCGCAGGTTCGACGTTCAGTGGAATCATTGGAGTAATGATGTTTATGGTTTTTGGGCTCTCACACGAGGTGAACCTTGCTGCAGTCTTGTTGAAGGTGGATGCATTATTTGATTTCATAGGTGTTCTCTCCTTCCGCGCATACGACACCCTGTTTATCTCTAGAATGAAGATCATGCCGAGCCAGTTGGGCATCTGCTGGACTCAGGGTATGCTGGGCATTAAGGTGATGTCGGCCACTACGTCAACTGCGGGTATAAAGCTTTGGATTTCAGAGGGCTGTGTTGTGCTGGTTATTTGGGATCATTTTCATCTGGAAGATTGGAGTTTATTGGTTTATGAAATGGAAGCGGATTCCTCTATAGCAAGTGCGCAGGTTCCACCCTCGGTTGATAAAAATCTCAAGGAAGTGAAGCAGGAATTAAATTCACTGGAAGCTCAGGTTACCGCAATAGATTATGAAGGAGGAAGGCGTCTGGACCATGTCAGAAAGGATTTGGTTTTAAAAAAAAATAAAATTCAAAGGAAGGTAAAGGGTACAAAGAACTCTCTCTCCAGGAAACTTGTCAAGCTCAAGCTCAAGGTGGACAAGCTCGTCCTTAGATTTCTCAAGCATGAAGAAAATGGTATGTCTTCCAGCTCAGAGGGTTAAATTTCGGTTTCTTGTCAGAGTTCGCCGTACTGCTAGTCTTTGGCTCCACTTGTCCATGCTGGTTTCTGTTTTTGTTTATCAATTTTCTAGGCACCTAGCTATCTATGATTTCCTGTTAAAAACTCTGTTTAAGCTCTAGATTGTTGGTTTGCCGCTATCATAAGGGAATTTTGGAAGGTTGTCTATTTTGGATGGTTTGTCTATGCCACTTCCTTAAGGGCACTTTTGGCACTTTGTTGGTCTTATGTCATTGCTGCTTCCTCAAGGGCATTTATCAGCAACTTTGGACTCACTGTAATTAGGTAACTAGCCACTGCTTATGTGAAAGCCTTTGTAATTTGGTTATGTTGGTGGTTACGCCACCTGCTTTTCTATAATATAACCATCTTTGTCTAAAAAAAACATGTGTCCATGTAAAAGCATCCTTTTTTAATAGAGTTGTTAATGGAGTTGCAATCTTCCTGTAATCCTTGACAAACTTGCGTCAGTAGCTAGTCGGTCCCAAAAAACCATGAAGTCCCTTGAGTGTTTGAGGATGCAACCATTTTTGCATGGCATCTATTTTGGCAGGATCCTTGTGAACCCCTTGTGTTGAAAAAATATGCCCGAGATACTCTACTTCCTCCTTCCCAAAAACACATTTAGACTGTTTGGAATGGAGATGATGATCACAAAAATGTTGCAATACAAGATCCATATGTTGGATATGCTTAGCCCATGTTTTACTATAGATGAGGATATCATCAAAGAAGACCATAATGAAGTTATGCAAGTAGGGCCAGAATATTTTATTCATCAATGCTTGGAATGTGGAAGGAGAATTAGTGAGGCCAAAGGGCATGACCAAAAAATCATAGTGGCCATCATGTGTGCGGAAAGTAGTTTTAGGGATATAATCCTAATGAACCCGAAGTTGTTGATACCCAGAACGAAGATCCAACTTGGAGAAAAAATGAGCGCCATGAAGCTCATCAACAACAGGAATTGGAAACTTATCCTTGAATTTAATATGATTAAGTGCCTGGAATTCAATGCATAGGCACCATGTCTTGTATTTTTTTGGACAAGAAGAACAGGTGAAGAAAAGGAACTAGTACTAGGGCGAATAATACCTTGCTTTAGCAAGTCTTGAACGATCATCTCAATCTCTGTATTTTGGTGAAATGGGTAGTGAAAAGGCCTCATATTGGGAGGAATGCTTCCAAGAAGGAGAAGAATACGATGGTCCTTTGGTATTGGAGGTGGAAATCCCACTGGTTCAACAAAGACACATGCATATCGATTCAAAATTTGTTGTAGATCCAAGGGAGTAGTGGAGACCATTGATGGTTGCATCTAAATGTAATTAGTGAATTTTTATTAAGGATATTTTCTATGCGATGTGAGTTGTTGATGCCGAGAGACCCTTGTTGTAAGCCCTTCAATGTGTGTATTTTCACATTGACTGAAAAACTGCATCCAAAATTCAACAAAATCCCATAAGATGGGCCCAAGTGTGTGTAACCATTGAGCACCCAAAACCACATCACATATGCCTAAGGACAAGGAAAACATATTGGAGCGCAAGTTATAATCTCCAATAGAGATACGCACATTGCGACACTTCTCCTTACAAGGTAAGGTGTCCCCATTGGAAATCATGACTTCAAAGCTGGAGCAAGGATGGACAAAACAATGAACCTGTTTGGTGATCCAAGGGTCAATGAAGTTATGAGTGCTACCATAATCATTAAGTATTATAAGAGGGGGATTCTTGAAGAAGCCATTGACTTGCATGGTTTGTGGGGTGGTGACTCTGAATAATGCATGGAGATATATCTTTGGGTGGTCATCTTGAGAAGGAGGGTCAACAGGCGGTTGTTGAATGTCGACTTGATCATCTACTGGATCCTGAGCATCTTCTCAAAGTTAAGGTACAAGCGAAGAATCCACATCCAAGAAATATAGCTTTTGATTAGCACATCTATGTCCCTAGATGAATTTCTCATCACAATTATAACAAATCCCTTTTTCTCTGCGTGCCCGCATCTCCGCTTCAGACAAATGATTGACAAGATTGGTTCTAGGAGCTGGCATGATTGGAGGTCTTTAGGAAACCATATTTATGAATGGAAAAAAAGTGGATTTGGAGCATTGTTGAGCTATGATATTGTCCTCCGCTAACTTATCAAAACCTAGGGATTCCATCATTGTGCCGGGACAGAAGATTTTAACTTCAGATCGAATTGCATCCTTCAGACCACTGATAAAAAAAACTCCTGTAGAATGCATAAGACAATCCTTTTGTGTGATTAGCCAATTTTTCAAATGATGTTTGATACTCTCTCATAGTGCCAGTTTGGATAAGTTTAGTGAGTGCTCTTGCGAAGTCATCAAAATCACTAGGGTAAAATCGTTGCAAAAAGAGTTGGCAAAAATATGTCCATTTTGGCTCTTCATGAGCCTTGTTGTACCAACAAAACCATTGAAAGGATTCATGTTCCAAATGAAAGGATGCAAGTGGGACTTTGTTGACGTCAAAAGTGTTATGCAGATTGGAATATTGTTCTACCTTGTATATCCACCTAATCTAATCATCACCATTGGAGCGAGGAAAATCAAGCTCTGAACCACGAAAATTGTTGGAAGAAGAGAACTTGGTGTATGCAGAAGACTATGGTTGTCGTCTATTGTTCATGGCTGAAAGTTGAAGATGGAGGTCAAGAAATTGTTCATTAAGATCTTGGAGTTTGGTCTTGAAGGCGAAAAGTTTGTCTTCCATTTCTTTGTTTGCTCATGCGCGGGTGACAACCATAACCATGAGGTTTTTTTTTTTTTTGGGGGGGGGGACGAGTAGAAAAACAAAAACATAAATTTTGTTAGAAAAGGAAATTTTGGACTTGGGAAAAACTTTTATAGGTAATTGGGGTTTGATTGGATTTTGGACACTTTCTAAGAGACATGGAAGCATAAAATGGGGATTTCAAAAGTGGGGTGAAAGAATGGGAAATTTTTTCAAGGAGGGATATGGAAGCAAAAATAGGAAATGAACATTGTGGAAAAATTTGAAGGTGATTGGGTGAGAATCAAAGAAGTTATGACAAAATCTAAAAATAGACAAATGTGGGATTTCTAACTTTGGGAAGTGGAATTTGGGATAGGGTCCTCAAGGAAGGAATATGCAGAATGGAATTGCAGGGGTTCCAGTGAATTTTCAAGGGAAACAGAGCAAAAGCAAATAAGATATGGGTAACACACACACACACACACACACACACACACACACTAGTTGGAATTGATATGTGACAACTCTAGACATATGCAATCTATTATTTATTAGCTGGAAATAAGTATGGACCCCATGTATGTTCAAATTCCTAAAGGTTCAGGGGATTCACTCAAACACCAATGTTGTCCAACAACTTGCGTACTAGGGTAGCACCCCTCACTCCATGACTTAGGTAAAGTTGATAACTGCTTCGACACAAACGCCAACACTTGGTTTACCTCATGCGTGGGAACTAGTCAATCAGGCAGGGGACATTGCCCATTTCATTGGTAGATCCTATCAATGGCCAACTACTTAGGGGTTCATGTGGTACTCTTCACAATGATTTTTAGGTCTATGCCCATGCACTTCCCACAGTTAAGCAGATAGGGGTTATTCCTTGATCTGAACTTGCAATTGAAATGAACAATACAGGTGCAAAAAGGAGGAACTATTGCAATAATCACAACCTTGGGAAGCCACTACAAAAAAAAATGGCAGAAATTCCACCCAATGAACCTAAGAAAGTGCTCTGATACCAAGTGGGAGAAATATCCTACAATAAATAATGAAAATGCACGATACAACAAAAATAACAAAACACAGAAGGAACTTATTAATAATAGACCACTTCAATGAGGTAACCTCCTTTGAGCAAGCTTGATACAAATAAACTTGTGGATACTTTATTGGCGTCGACACATACTTATATACTAAGTCTAATCTAAACAACTATTACTCCCCATGAATGTGGGGTAATACAATATACTCACGTGACGACTTATAAAGCATATGCGTCCAACAACAATATACTAACAAAGTAAAGAGAAGAGTTGACACAAGTTCCTAACAGAATTGGAGGAGGAAGTATCCTCGAGAGGGCTATCCCTCAATTAGATTCCTAAAGTAACGTTAGGGAGAAAATCCATTTTTTCAAAGGCTTGGATCCAAGCAACAATAGAGATTAAAAGAGGGAAGAAAATCACAATTATTCGAGCACTTAGAGGAAAAGACCTTGGCAAGGTTTCCCTATGAAAGTTTTTACCTTTAACACTAGGGGTTAGGGGGGGCAGAATCACAACCCTCAAACGCCTAGAGTAAAACAGAAGGGCATTCCGATGGACTTCTCTTAGCGTGGAGCCCTTCACTGATAGTTGTTTTCATCAATACATATGAGTTGGATCTCAAAACTGTGTTAGGGTATAAAGAGACATGTGTTATCTTCTATGTCCTAAATATTTATGGCCCCTTCTATGACATAATATTTTTTTTTAGTCTCTTTGGGCTTCCGGAGTGGTAGAATCAATAAATGTGATAATGGGAGGGGATCTCAACTTAACCCTCTCGGTTAGGGAAATATAGGGATCAAATGATAGAGAAAATTCTCTAAGTAATTACTTCAGTGCCCTATTTGAAGGAAGAAATTTGATAGATTTTTAACTATTGAAGCTGGAACCGACATGAAGGAATAAAAGGAGTGGATCTCAGGCAGTCTCTAAGAGGATAGATCGATTCCTAATTTTTGAAAATTTATTTAATGGTCATTTTGTGATTTAGTAGTGGACTGAGTCAGGTGGTATATTAGATCATTGACCAGTCGTTCTGTCTCTAGAGACTCTGGAATCAAAACCTATAACTCCTTTAAAATTTAACCTTGGATGGTTGGAAGTGGATGATTACAAGAAGCTGTTAACATATTTGTGTCAATAGCTACTTGATTCAGAATCAGATTCATGCATGCAACCATTTGTCGATAATATTTCCCAAGTAAAGAGAGCTACAAAAGAGTGGGTTAAACCCACGAGGCTTCTCAGCAGGCTCAACTGAAGGAGCTGGAATATAAGATGGCAAATAGTTACTCCTATAATTTGACTAGCATATTTTCGGTAGAGGAGTTAGAGGAGACGAAGGTTATGGAATGCAAAAAAAGTTCTTTATTGGAAAAGGAAGAACAAATATGGAGATTGAAAAGTCATGCTTTACGGATTGTGGAGGGAGATAACCATACAAACTATTTACATAGATTTGCGTCACTTCGAAGGAGTATAAACAAAATATCATAAATAAAGGATGCATAGGTAGCATGGTGTGATACTTTAAAGGGAAGTCCAAGGTGACTATGGAGTATTTTCGAACCCTCTTTACTAAGCCAACGAGTTGTCCTATTAATGAAATATTAGAGGTTATGCGACTATTTCCCAGATTGATCTCAAAAGAAATGAATAAATCCTTGATGCAAGATGTTACAAAAGAAGAACTAAATATCCTTCTCCATTCTTTTCAGAGAGGAAAGAGCCCGAGTCCTAACGATATCACAGTGGAAATTTTATTTCTATGACTTAGTTAAGAATGATGTATTAAAGGTAATTTGGGAATCCCAACATGATAGCAAAGTTCAGGGGGCTATCATCTCAACCTTCCTCATTTTGATTGCGAAGAGGAAAAAGGAAATGGTTTTCAAGGATTTCAAACTTATCTGCTGTTGTAATATGGTGTATAAAATTATAACAAAATCGAAAGCATAAAGGCTAAAATACATTCTTAGTGAGATCATATTTGAAGAACAATTTGGGTTCCTATTCAATAGACAAATACATGATGTTGTATATCTGGCATAGGAGGCCATTCATTTGATTAAGAAAGATAAATAATGTGCCTTCGCTCTCAAGCTAGATTTATCCAAGCCATATGTTCGGGTAAGTTGGACATTTATTCGATTGATTTTGATCCAGATAGGAATGTCTTTGGAGGTGGTCAATTCGATTATGGGGTGCATTTAGTCGATGCCCTTTGCCACGATTATAAATGGATATCCCGTGAATTTCTTCTAATTGTCTCGAGGGCTTAGGCAAGTATGTCCCTCACTCCCTTCATCTTTCTTTTGGTAGCAGATGCTTTAAGTCAGTTGACAAAAAAAGCCAAGGTTACAGGGGAACTGAAAGGGGTGAAGGTAAAACAGAGGATAAAACTCATACTCTTTTTGTGGATGATGTTCTAATGATGGGAGAAGGTTTAGTGGAAAATATAAGAGTGTTTGCGTCTATTTTTGAGGTGTTTAAAAAGTCTACAAGAATGAAGATAAACAGATCCAACACATTATACAAATTATTTTCAGAAGACTTATTGGTAAGAAACTAGAAGTGATCCCATATACTTTGATCCCCCTCTTGGAAGGATTTAAATATTTGGATTTTATACTAAAACCTAATGCTTATTCATTTTAGGATTTGATATCGTTATATAAGAAGATAGAAGCACTAATTTCTTTTTGGGCCAAGCGTTTCATTTCAAGAGGAGGGAGAACGGTTTTGCTCAAGACGGTGTTGCAAAGCATTCCATTATAATAGCATATATTGCTTACATTCATAAAGGAATACTTATGAAAATACAAAAGAAGTGTTTCTCCTTCCTAAGAACAACACACAAACAATCGAAAGGTATTGCACTGGTAAAATGGACAATGTTGGCCGGTCCAAAAGAGTTGGGAGGACGAGGAATACAAAATCTAGTAATTTTTTGTAAAACACTGGTAGCGAAATTCCTGTGGAGGTTGGATCATAACTCATCATCGTTATGAGGGAGAGACCTAAGGTCTAAATACTACCCTGGTTCCTCGATAACTGAATGGTTTAGGCAACCGATCAAAACTCATAAAAATGGGTCCATAGGATGGAAAACCTTCGTTGTGGCTTTCCCTTTAGTGGGGAATTGGCCAACTTGTAAAATTAGGGATGAGAAAAATGTCACAATAGGTAGAGACCCATGGGTTAGAGCTGGAGAAGATTATATGCTTACAGAAGGAGTTATATAAAAAATGAATCACTAGAGAATTTATTTGTTTGCAGATGCTTAGGATCAACAACCTCAAATATGCGGGAGACATGGATGAAAATCCTCTCAAGACTTAGGTATGCTAGTAGAAGAAGCGAAAGGTTGGAATTGATATGTAAATAAGGTAGTGTTGAGTCATGCACATTTGGATGAAGAGACCTTTGATGGGTTGGACTGGACCAAGAATACATCCAATAGTGATTTTTCGTCTAAGGTTGGGTATGAGGCGGCCATTACAAAATCCTTTAGTGGGGAAAATGCATGGTGGTGGGAAACAATTTGGAAGTCTTCAGGTCCATTAAAGGCGAAGATAACCATATGGCTTGCCTTATGTAATAAACTCTTATCATGGGAAAATTTGAAAAAACGGGGATGGAAAGGATCAGGTGTATGCGTTTTTTTCAAATCAAAGGATGAATCCAACACTCATATATTTGTCTTTTTCTCTTATGCATATGATGTATGGGAAGGTGCTTCCAAAAATCTGTGCAAAGCGAATATGCGTAAGAGAAATATTACACTGGAGTAAAGTGCTCAAAATTGGTGGAAAGAACTAGTGATAGGTGGTTTTTTGCTTTCCTTGCGTTGTATGTTTATAACATTTGGGGAGCATGAAACAACACTATTTTCCCAAAACGATGGATACCCATAGAAGTAACAATTGCATTGCTAGTGAAGAAGGCTCAATAATATAAATCTACATTAAAGCCCATTAAATTTCCTATAACAATTCCTCCAATTATCGATAAGAGTTCACAGTGGGCCTTTTTTTATGGTGCCAATCTAGGCTATCCCCCTTTACGAGGTGCATGAGGAGTTCTTTTTTAAATAAAGGAGACTAATATAATCATCAAATATGCTCCGTGATGTTGCACCAACAACAAGGCAAAGCTCATTGGAGTCTGGGTCGTCCTCAAGATAGCTTGCAACAGAGGTATAAAGCGATTGCAACTTTATGGAGATTCGAAGATGGTAGTGGATTGGGCAAGGAAGCTAATTAATATTGTCTCCCATCATTTACAACATCTCTTGTTAGCAATTTGTGAATTGCAGAATGCCTTTGAAAGTGTAATTTTTCACACATATACAAGGAACTAAATGCAGAAGTGGATGGGCTATCAAAAATGGCTTCAGCCTTAGAACCAGGATTTATAAAGGTTCAGGAGTATAGAAATGGACAAGTAAGAGAACAATACGTGATGAACTAGATCGCTGATTTTTTATGTAATTTATCGATATATGTGTAGGGAATGAAAAAAATTGGTTTTTTGATGTCATGATAGAATGAATCTAAAGAAAAGATAGGA
>LPNX010466972.1:0-15729 GCA_001517045.1 Pseudotsuga menziesii | reverse complement strand
TATATATATCATGTTACACGAGTAAGAGAAAACAATCCCCAATCATGAGCACCAACTCATCTGAGGCCCCAACCTGATCCACAAGTATTAACTTGTTGATTATAGGCACGGGCCTGTAAATACCTCGATCTGTGCGAGCACCAACTCACGAAATTCAGACACCAACCTCAATAGATATTTGTTTATTTGCACAAGCTTTGACTTGTAGTAATCAGACACCTACCCATTGAATACTATAACCTCCAATTTGTTTCTTTCAGTTGTGACTAAAAGGAAGCACCGACTCCCAATTGTGCTTACCAGCTCTGATTGGAAGGAGGCTCCATCCCCCTAATTTTTTTACCAGCTGCCACTGGAAGGAAGCACCAGCTCCTTGATCTTTTTACCAATTACCATTGGAAGGAAGCTCCAACTCCCTAATTGTTGTACTAGCTACGACTGAAATGAAGCACCAAATCCCTCTTCCTTTCCCCTTCCCGCCTCCTTGAGAAGTTTAACAAGCACCTACTGGAAGAAAGCTCCAACTCCCTATTCCTTTCCCCTTCCTGCCTCCCCGATAAAAAATAGTTGTGTATCAAATAGCTAAAATATGCACTTTACCTTATCTGCGATGTGTGACTCAACAAACTGCAACTATTGTAACTCTTCTGGTTTGTGTCTTGCCTTTGATTATCTACATCAAGATACTTAATTTCCTTATCTGCGATGTGCGACAATATCCTGTGATCTATCCAATCTCTATGTGTCACACAATCTTCAAATATGTGCAAGCACTAAGTTACTTCCACAATCTGTAATTTGTGTTTATGTGTTGTCTAGTGTTATGAACTTCAAATGTTTGCACTTTTATTTAGTCACTTATGTGGCTTTGCGATCTGTATCATTTACTGAGTAAAAAATTTGATATCCTAATTCCGGGTATCTTTCTACTTTGAGCTCTTCTTGTTATTCATCCTCTGCTGATCTCCACAATTCGACTTTGCTGTAAGAACTTCTTCTGTAATCAACGAGCCATTGATACCCCAAGAATTACAAAGCTTTCCCAAACAAATTATCTTTGATTCTACACGTCACAAGCTTACTTCAACACATAGTGAACACATCCATCTCTTGCTTATTTATACTCTACTCGATTCAAGAGATGTGTCCACTGTTGGGATGCCTTAAACTTGGTGATGCCCCAACTTATTGTTAAATTTGTGAACCATTGATCTACATGCAAATATGAAAGATGTAGGAAAGGAATTATGCAGTGGAATAATCAAAGAGAATGTACACTGAACATGAAATTCATGCCACAAATTTCAGATAAATTAGACAAGAATTGCTCAGATAATCACAACATTAATCTTCATTCATTAATCAATAATACAATGATTATACAATAAATATAATTCAAATGCTAAAGATATGATTTGAATCTATCAGTTCTAACTGATTGATTAACTAACTCAATGTGTCTAAATCATTGCTGGAGCTCACCAGTCTAACTCGGGATGTCTAAATAATTCTACAATTAGTTAACTGATGAGGTAGGTGGGAAGAGGCGCCACTCTCCCTGCATGCATGCAAAACTGGCGCTAGGCTAACTGAAAGTGATCCAATTGATTGTAATTGGAGGTTAACTCAACATAACTGCTTACCTACCACAACCAACTGATGGAGGCTGCTGGTGGCAATTAGAGTGGGCTCCTATAATGTAAGGATTTCTCCTAGATGCACATAAAATCATGCATGCACATGCAGTAATTGGCAAATAACCTCTAGGTGTGTTCCCCACACTCTAGTACAATAATAATAACTCCCTAAGTTAGGAAAAATGACCAAATAAACTATATTGGACAAAGGAGGATTAATTAATCCTAACACTTATTTGCTTCTTGATCAAGTTATCTTCTGCATCGGTGGGAATGTAACACCCCAGTTTTGACCCCGTTTGCATTAAATGTATATGATGTATATATTGTAATGTATATGCCCCACCATTGATTTTCGTATTATGTTTCGGCAATGCCGATGGTATTTTGTGCTAACCAACCATGTTATAATATTGGACACCATGTACATATGCAAAATTAATTAAAAGATCCACAACCACCTATATCGATGCAACAAGAATGAAAAGGGCATGATTTCCTAATGTTAAGGGGGGGGGGGATTTCTAACCCTTGGGAGCCATTAGGGAGAAACCAAGTGTCAATTGATAAACCATCTAGATGTCAAACATCTTGTTTGCCTTACTCACCCTTTTTCCTTTGTCTTATCCACCAACCGTTTTAATTCTGCAGGAGTTGGTTGGGTAGTTATTACCCATGGGGGAACGTGTGCATGAGCAGTCGTGTGGTTGGCAGGACTGTCAATCCTTTGACCACATGCATACTCCATTAAGGGAGGTCATTCTACACTTACGGGGGAGGGTTGGTGTTCCTCTCACGTAGGAGGCATTCACGTTTTCCTTCATGACCGGTTCAGTTCTCTTCTCCCGATTTTTACTATGTGTAATTCCCTTCATGATTGTGGGTCTGAGTATGTAAATCCCTTCACGCAGGCTGTATTCTTCTATCCTCACGCAGCTGAGAGATCGTTGTTGGTTTCCCCATGAATTTTGGGTTGTTGTGGGTTTTCGTTGAGTCATTTTGGCCACGATAGGGCCAAGAACGACTTTGGAGTTGAATTGCTCAGTCTGAGTTGCGTATTACCCAATTCCCGTTCTAGTTTTGTTGGGTGGCGTTTCCTTTCAATCTCAAA
The DNA here is from genome assembly GCA_001517045.1 of Pseudotsuga menziesii. Taxonomy (NCBI): domain Eukaryota; kingdom Viridiplantae; phylum Streptophyta; class Pinopsida; order Pinales; family Pinaceae; genus Pseudotsuga; species Pseudotsuga menziesii. The sequence goes on along the minus strand of LPNX010466972.1, from coordinate 12,981 downwards.
GCTGTTGTTTTGTTGTGTGGGCACATTGGTTGGTATTTGGACTGTTTGGGAGTGGAAATGGAGCCTAAGTGTGCTTGATAAACCTAGTGTGAACATGAGCCTCATAGACAAAGCTAGAGGGTTGGCTTTCTTCTCTACACCCCCTGAATAGCATTGGAAGCGAAGTCATGGCCTGAGGGACTGTGTAGCAGAGAAGGGGATGATTCCTTGTGTTGTGTGTGTGTGGATGTTATAGAAGTCAGGCTAGCTCTAGTGCAGGTGTCCTTAGCTTTTCATTGAGCCCACTAGCTTAGCAGCCAGCGTTTCTAGCTCCTGATAGCCTGATAAACCCAAATACGTTGGCTTGGCTATGTACTGTTGTGTATCCTTGGTTATGCGTGAGCCTGCTAGTTTCCCCTTATCCCTTGCGAAATCATGCCCAGCTCGGGGGTGGCAGTGTTTCTAAGAGATTGATGAGTGCACTGACCTATGGTTGGGTGGAACGTTGCAGCGATGTAGCTGATTGCGGGACAAGCTTTCCTGAAGATAAGTATTCTTGTGTTGAAATCCTTGCAACTGCATTATTTTTATGAATGAACATGTGAAATGCTTGAATGTGAATATCATGCATTGCTTCCGCTGTTTATTGAATGATATGTTGCATCTATGCATGTTTTTACTTACTGCATTTTATACCGTATGTTCATGGGGCTTAGTTTCTCGGGTAAGTATGTTTAGTCGCGTCTTCTTCGTCGGTCGGAGGGTCAGGGACGTGACAGTATGTCAGTCTTCACAATTCAACTTTGTGGGGGTTTAGCACATATATGCCATTGTCTTTGTGGGATTTTCACACACAAGTTTGTATCTTAGTGGTATTGGTGCATATCCTTGATTTTCATATTCTTCTTCTCACATCTTCTTCAAGGTTGTTATCTGCACACATATATCCCATGTTTTAGTAGGATTTTTGCACTCTATGATATTCCACATTTTTCTCTATGTATTTCTTCAAACTAGATTTGTGTGAGGAAGTATTCATGCACTTCATTCACCTTTGATATCAATGACAACACATACCTTGTTGGTTTATCAGTGACAAAATGAGCCATCAATGACAACACAAAGGTTCAATATTTTGTCCTTTGACATCAATAACAACACAAAGGTTCAAAAAAGAGAACACTCAAAGAGAAGAAATAATACAAAGTAGATAAAGTAAAATGTTATTCTCAAGAACTCACAATAAAAACAAAATGCATACAATAATTTTCAAAGCAGGACAATGGAAAGAAAATATATATTTTCAATATTAAGAACGTTTTGTATTTTATGAACAAAATGCATACAATAACCATTTTCTAGGCAATATGATTGAAATAAAATCCGTTTTCTTCATTCTCAAGAACGTTTTGTATTTTCAGTGATATTTATATGTTGTAGGAATGTTCTTATATTTTAAAGTAAGTTAGGTTGAAAAGAAAAAAAATGATATTTTAGAAGATCATAATTGACTTTAGAAAAACAAAAACAAACAAATTCGATCCAAACACATGTCAAATAAAATGTTAATACTAAAAACATGTAACATTCAATAATATCAAAATGGGATAAATAAAAAACATGAGAAAAAAGAGCGTCCTTATCATTTTCAACAAATTGTTATATTTCATAAACCAAAATTTACTTCTAACTAAGATTTCACACATGATTGTTAATTTGTTTTAGCCATATTAATTAATATCCAATTTCATTCACAATCTCACATAAAAATAAAAAGGGTTCATTATTTTGAAGTGTTCACTAACCTTGCACAAAGAAGTACGCCATAGTTAGGTTGAACCTTGATTGCAAAGTTCCAAACATGGAATAGGGCTTTCTAAAAACTAATGTTTATTTTGAAGTATCACAAAAAAAATTAAAATAAATAAATAAATAAATAAATATATATAAAATTCAATTTGTAAATTAAATAGTTTGTTATCAATGTGTGTAAGTATTTGGATAATTTAATATTAACCAATATCTCATTTAAATTCCCAAATTTAAAAGAAATAATATACATAAATGTGATTAAGCATTCATTAATTTTTTACAAAATTTTCATATAAGAAAATAAATATAAAAGGATACAAAATTTTCATATAAGAAAAAAAATATAAAAGGATAGTAAAGTTTCTAAAACAATTAGAATAACAAAACCTAAGAGAATTAAAGTGAAGCTTCCCTAAAGATTGTGACATCCACTGTAAACTTAAAGCAAGCGACTATTATTTTCTTCGAAAAGTTGTTTAGCGATGTTGATTGAAAAAAAGCATAAGTGAAAGGGTATCTAATTTGCCAATGTCATCTATGTCTTGACTTAGCCCCAACTATATTCATACAGCAAACATAAGAGAGGAATATGCTATTAGATAGAGCTACCTCAATGAAAACAATAACAATGTCGTGGTTTCACTGGCCACAGTGTTGTGGTTTTGTCAACACGCCCCACTGAAAACATTAATATCATGCTTTAAGTAACCCACCACTATTGGAAAATAGTTAATTTTAAATATATGTTTTGATATTGGTGTGTGCTTTACGTATCGGTGTGTGCTTTAGAATATATGTTTTGATATTGGTGTGTGCTTTACGTATCGGACGTATACGAATATATAATTAAAGTATGATGTGTAGTGAAATTAAACATATTCGTGATGTTTATTATATCAAATACTTAAAAAAAAATCAAAGTATTTATTAAAATTTTTAGCCATGTTAATTTGGTCGTCTTATTTTGAAAGATATTGGTAAATTAATATAAATTCACTTTGGAGAGAGTGCTTTTGAGTTTGTTGCTGAGAATGATAACGTTTTTTTTTCAAACGGAAAAAATAATTTAATTTTCAAAAAATTGAATCAAAGCTACCACATGTTTTGATCAATGACAAACTTATTGTACAAACAAAGAAATTATGATGATTAACTTAAGTTTAAGCACAACGGATATAGATAAATTATTATTAAGCTGAATAACCATTCACCTAAATAATTAAAAAAATTTAACTTTGGAGATTGAACTATAACTAAAGTTGCAATACTTAATTATTCAATTCCACCACTTAATTAAATAATTAATTGTGACACTCAATTAATAATGTCCAAAGTGCGAGCTAAGGATTGTAATTGAAACAATAACATGAATAATACATGATAAACATCATATTCGGTGTGAATAACTAATTTATGTACTTTTGGTTTGTTTGATGGTATAGTTTATAAATAATCAAGTATTGATGTCATTGATTATTTGCAAATTAATCTATTTTTTTGGTGTTGTTATGTGTGTGTTGTTAGTGAGGATACAAAGTAAGGAAAACCACATCTCATGGAACATCCATAGGCTGCAATATACAGCCACAATGAAACCATAACACACAAAGAACACCAACTGCAACTACAACCTTCAAAATCAGCTCCCAATGACTGTCCCCTACAATCTTCTCTCACTAATAGAAATCAGATCGTATGACTACCGCCCTCTAGACATCGATTAATTTTACACCTAGAGTACATCACTCATCCTCAGATCTGCAACTAGGAACAAATATGTAAACAAAACATTTACAATCAAATGGCAGATGCACTCATCTTGGCACTAGAAGACCGTTAGACCAAAACAAACATATATTGGTCATCCAAAAACTTTTTCAATGAAATGAAAGGTCTTGTTCATTGGAAACACTGCGCCAAACACAATGGAACGGGTCTCACAACACAAAAATGAGCAGAGATGGGAAAACCATATCATATGGTTGCGCCCCTCTCAATATAATAAAGCCAAAATTACAATTTATGGTTAAGAAGAAGAAGAATAGAAAGAAGGTAACAAGAATAGAAACTCAATTCCATATTATGTGAGATTCATCCTTCCTACATACAAATCCTGACATGCAATACATGAACACTCAAACAACCAATCATCCGCCATTTCACATATATACCAAATAAAATAATCTAATGAAAACATAACATAAGAGAACTACTTATCTCAAAATATGTGAAACTAGTTGCAGTAGAACAACTTTCCTCCCAGCCGTAGACATCGTCAAGCCTTGCTCACTTGAACAGGTCACCCCCGAGCTGAGACCATGGATCCACAGGTTGAGGCTCACTTAGTCTCACTGCTCTTGAAACTACCTCTTCTGAGAGCCATAATGCTTCCCACTACTACTTTCGTGTCAATCTCCACTGCCTATGGGATGTGACCTTGCTCGCCATTCCCATTTCTCGGCTTCCTGTGTGAGAACCTGGACTAGTAGAGTGATATAATGGAAGAAAAGGGAAACAAATAGACTCACTCTAAGTCTCAACATGTTCTCAATAATATGGACATTCCAAACACAGTTAGATAACATAAGTCACATGGTCCAAAGCTCAATATTAACTTCAACAAAGAGAGGGCATATTAATTTATAGCACAACGAGGCCAACTCTAACCCAAAGCGACCAACTCAAATTAGAGAGATGTAAGTTTTAAGCTTCATCATGGATACTTAACTTGAAAAGTGGAATGGTGGTTTAGTGAAAATATTCCCTTTCACGAATTAGCACCACGAGGAGGAATTACCTAAAACTAAGGAGTGGAGCCATGAAGAGCATACAAAGGCACACTAATGCATATACGAGGTTATAAAACATCAAGGGGGGGAAAATAGGTAAGAGAGGGCATCCAATAGGGTCATAAATATCATGGAAGCACAAAAATAGGATCATCAATGCATGTTGTAAGAGTGGAAGGTAGAAAATAGCTTAGAACCCCTAAAAACTAGGAAAAGGGCTCATAAATGACAAAAAAACACATAAATGTGAGGGAATATCTTCCCAAGGAGGGCGCCTAAGGAAAGAGGGGCCCACTAAGGTGTGAAAAATATGCAATATTAACTCCATAGTCCATAATTATTGAGAATAGGGTTCGTTGTACAAGGTTTGGGTGACAAACATTATTAATCTCGCCAAGGTGCAAATATGAATTGGGATGGACAAACTTAAACCAACAACAAGTTATAAGGTGCAAGGGATGTCCCCGTTCCCCCTCACTTTGTGGAATCCATAGTCCCCCATACTCTTTTTAGTTGCCTTTGCTAAGCCAGTTGTTTATTTAATCAATAGTAACAACATTCAAAGAGAGCAAAGATGCTAGTAATACCATTAACATTAATAATAGTGCCAAAGTCCAAAGTCACGTTATAAAACAATAATCATAAGTCCTTAATCACATTAATCATGCAAATGATCATAAGTCCACAATCATATAAAATATCATAAGTGCATAATACAAAAGAAAAATAAGTCACATGAAGGACCATAAGTTTGGGGCTTAACAATTGGGGTATTACATCCCCCTCACCCTTAAACAATGCATCGTCCTCGATGCATATTACATACATGCCACAAAATTTCAAAATAGATGAGGGTATGCTTCCCTCATGGCATCCTCGAGCTCCCAAGTCGCATACTCATGACTGCATTGGGTCCATTAGACCTTTACTTGCCTGATTTCTCGATTCTGAAGCAGCTTGACCTTGCTGCCCAAAATGGAATAAGGTTGTACCAGAAAATCCCCTTCCGGTTCCACCTAGACCATAATCCATTCAATCACATGATTAGTACCACACACACACACACACATAAAGAAAATAAAAACATTCTAATTACTTGAATCACATTCCAATCTAATCAATTACATGGTTAGTATAAGGTATATACTTTTTCAATAAAGACACGTGAAACACATTATGTACTCTAATGCAAGCGGGTAGGGCCAACTCAGAATAAATAGGTCCTATCTTAGCTAAGACCTCAAAAGACCCATAGTATATGACAGCTAGATTGGAGCAATTTCCCAAGTTTAAGGAGCTCTTATTGGGTCTAACTTTCAAAAACACATGGTATACAACTTGAAATTATCTGGCAATCCTATTCTGATATGCGTAGCTCTTCTTCCTGTCTTGAGATACCTTTAGATTCTGCTCTATCTTAACCATCTGATCCTCCATTTCCTTTAATAATTCCGGTCCAACAATGACTCTGTCTGTTGGGTTATCCCAACTGATGGGAGTATTCCACTTCCTTCCATATATGGCCTCTAAAGGACTCATCTTCAAATAGGAATGATATCCATTATTATAAGCAAATTCCACCAAGTGTAAATAATCTTCCCATTTAGGTGGCTGATCCATCACATACATCCTTAACATATCTTCAATTACTTGGTTAACTCTTCATGTTTGTCCATCTGTCTGAGGCTGGTATGTTGTACTCATGTTTAGACTTGTACCAAACCCCTTGAACAATCCTTTCCAAAAGTTAGAAGTAAATTTAGAATCTCTGTCTGATACTATAGCCTTCAGAATACCATGCAATACGACTACTTCTTTCATGTAAATATATTCAATGTTAGTTGCTTTGTGAGTTGCCTTTACTGGAATGAAGTGTGCTTCCTTAGTCAACTTATCTATCACAACCATGATAGCATGATTTTTCAATCTCGTATTAGGTAACTTGCTGATGAAATCCATCGTCACTACATCCCATTTCCATTCTGGTATTTGCAAGGGCTGCAACAATCCCGCTTGATGTTGATGCTCAACTTTAACTTTTTGACATTCCATGCACCTAGCTATATATTTTGCAACATCATTCTTCATCCCCGACCAATAGTATTGTTTCCTTACTGCTCCTACTATTTTCCGATGACTTGAATGTCCGACACAACATCATGCATTTCCTTCAAAACCATCTTCCTTATATCTCCAACATCAGGCACATAAACTCTATCTCTATGCATGAGTATCCCATTTTCTTTAAACTTATACTTATCAAATTTCTATGTAATTTTCTGTTGTTTCAATCCTTCTTCCTCCTGTTGATAAAGTTCATTTGTAACAATGGCTTCAATGATCTTATCATTTAAATCTAATGTGCTAGTGCCAATAGATGCTACATGCATATTCCTACTAAGCGCACCAACTACTTTATTTTCCTTACCTTTGATATGCTTGATGTCAAAGTCATATTCACATAATAACTCCATCCACCTCCTCTGTCTTGCATTCAAATTAGGCTGCTCAAACAAGTATTTTAACCCATCATGGTTAGTTCTCAACTCAAACTTTCTACCCATTAGATAATGTATCCACATCTTCAAAGCATGGATGATAGATGCAAGCTCTAACTCATGGGTGGCATAGTTCTGCTCATGTTCCTTCAACTTTCTAGATTCGTAAATGATCATATGTCCATCTTGCATTAATACTCCACTAATGCCATGCTTGCATGCATCCGTGCATACAACAAAGTTTACTTCAGGGTTCCATAATTTTTAACATTGGTGCACTGGTAATCATTTCCTTAAGTCTTTGAAAACTATCTTAACACTTAGAAGTCCATTCAAACTTTATACCTTTCTTTTGCAAGGATATGATAGGATGATCCAACTTTGAGAATCCTTCGATGAACCTTCGGTAGTATCCAACTAACCGAATGAAGGATCTGACTTTTGATACATTCATAGGTGTTAATCGTTCCATAATGGATCTTATCTTCTCAGGATATATTGCAAGACCTTCTTTAGATATGATAAAAAGAACACTTCCTTAATTTGGCATACAATTGATGTTATCTAAGCACTTGCATTACTAGTCTTAGATGTTCTTCATGCTCTTCTTTTGTCTTGGAATAGATAAGGATGCTATCCAAGATTAAAATCTCAAACTTATCTAAGTACTTTATGAAGAATCCATTCATTAAACACATGAATACTGCAGGTGCATTTGTGAAACCAAAAGGTACTACTGTGAACTCATAGTGTCCATACCTTGTTCTTAAAGTTGTCTTACTGATATCCTCATTCTTAATTCTAATTTGGTGGTATCTTGACCTCAAATCTATTTTTGAAAACACCTTGGCTCCTCTCAATTGATCAAACAAGTCATCATTTCTTGGTAACAGGTACTTGTTTTTAACTATTGCTTTGTTCAACCATTTATAATCTATGCAACGTCTTGGAGTTCCATCTTTCTTCTTCACAAATAACACAGGAGCTCCCTAAGGTGAAACATTGGGCCTTATGTAACCTTTCTTTTGTAGCTCCTCTAACTGCATTCATATTTCCTTTAACTTTGGAGTATTCATTCTATAAGGTGCTTTAGATGAAGGTATTGTTCTTGGGCCAAGTCGATAGAAAAATCAATGTCCCTCTTAGGAGGTATTCCTGACGGTTCTTGAAATATATCTGCAAAATTTCATATTAATGGATAATCCTACAGCTCTCGCTCTTTTCCTTCTTTTGATTCTTCAACATGAATTGCATATAATTGGAATCCCTTTCTAAGAAATTTCTTTAATTGTAGATTTGTGATCTGCCTCAGTGATATGGGTCTAGGTATACCTTTAATTGTCACTCGGTTCCCTTCATCCAAACAAGTATAAGTTTTATTATGACAATCCAGAATTGCATGGTGTGCATTCAACCAATCCAAGACAATCAATACATCATATGACCCCAAGGGTATGATGTTTAAGTATACAAAGTTTTTCATTCCATTCATTTCTAAAGGAAACACTTTTACAAAATCAATGATTTTCCACTTGGCTCCTGTAGCTAACTGTACCAGACTTGTTGTTTCAAGTTTACTTTTCTTCAAATGACATTTCTAAACTAGATTAGGTGCAATGTAACTATTTATAGCTCCCAAATCAATCAAAATAGTTATGGTTTTATTAGCAATCTTACCTTCTACCTCAAACATTCATGATTCGTGGTAAACTTGCCTCCCATCAAGACCTGCAGAGTTCCTTTGAACACTTCCACCTACATCTCCAACATTTGAAGACTATTGAATGTTGCGAAGGTTATTTTTCTTATGCTGGAATTGATTGAAAAAGTGATTTTCCTTGCATATCCAACATTCCACAGGTGTTATTTTCCCTAAAGTATCTTCCCTTGATTGCCCTCATTGATAAGAATTAGTGTTTCTGAACTTTGAAGGTTGGAAACCTTTCTTTCTATGCTCCTACTTGTTCTTCTAAATATCCTTCCAATTCTTCTAATATGGGGCCTTGCTCTTTTTTTGTTAATATAAGTGTTTTTCCTTCCATATGGAATCCTTAAGGTTCTTTGGTCTATCATACTGAATTTTATCTCTATAAGATTCAGGAAGGCCACTTAGGAACCTTTGAATCTTTACCTTCTCATATTTGATGAAGTCTGCATATTTCAAAAGTTCTAGAAACTTTTTCTCATAGGCCTCCATAGTCATGCTTCCCAACTTAATATCAAAGAATCTCTCCTTCTTCTTGTCATAGTAGTTCTCAGAGAGGTATTATTTCTGAAATTATTTCTTAAAATTCCTCCAAGATATTTTGTGTTGATCGATGTCCATCAGCTTAACCAAGTAATCCCACCAGATAGATGCTTTACCTTATAGATGGTATATGGATACTCTTTCCTCCATATTAGGTGTATATTGATGCAACTGGAAGAATTTCCTAAGTCCTAACAACCATGCTTCGACATCTTCTCCTTGCTTTACTTCTCCATCAAAAGTTGGGGGCTTGATTCTTCTCAACTCTCCTACTAGTACATCCCGGGTAAACCTCTTCTTCTTGTATCTCACTGGAGATCTTTCAAGACTACTCTCTATACTGCTTGATGCATACCCCTTCTTTCTCTTTGAGTGATAAGGTCTCCTTGAAGATGATCTATACCTCACATAACCTCTTTTATGGCTCTTTTCAGTGGATCTTTGGATGGTTTTCAATGATTTTAGATCATTCATAAGCTGCTCTTGGATATGAATGATCCTTTCATTATCCTCTCTACACTTCCTCACTGAACCCTCCAAGCCTAACAATCCACTTCTCCTCTTATGTCTAATTAACCTTATTCCCTCAACAAATTCCTCTTCAGGACTATATGGTCTTCTTCCTTCCTCAAAATCCATCTCCAATCTTTGACTTCCTACTGCTGAACTTGTACTTGTTGAATCTTTAGTCTTCACAGGATTGATGAATATATGAGTTTAGTGGAAACGCCACTTGCTCAATCAATCACTGGGAACTACAATGTGTTCATTATCAACATTATGTTAGTAAAATACACATTGGTATATGTTTATTATCATTAAAACTACTTTTCTTCTCTTTTATAAAGTAAGTATCCAACTTTTCTAAGTTACATTCTACCTAATTGGACAAGGGGGGTAGAAATCCTTCCAAAATTTCTCCTTATTGGCTGAACATCAAGTCCATAGCCATACCAAGCTGACAATTTAGTTAACTAACTCACATTTGAAACTATATTAAGGTGCATGTATCCAAGTTGTCTAATGCAAATGCATGTTTACTAAGTGACTTGAAACTTCATAGAAGGCCCAACAGTCGCAGTATTGAAACCTTCAAGTCTGATACCACTTGTAATGTCCTCGATCCTTGAAATAAGGTCAAATGTGCTAAAATTAAGACTAAATTAAGTTTAAGCACAACGAATATGGATAAATTACTATCAAGTTGACTAACCATTCACCCAAATAATTACAACTTTTAACTTTAGAGATTGAATTATAACTAAAGTTGCGACACTTAATTAAATAATTAATTGCGACACTGTAATGTCCCAAATTTTACATTGGGTCACAATGGTCAAATCACATTTTTCATATTCATGAAAGTTTTCAAAGGGATGCTAAAAGTCAAATAATTGCCAAGATGGAAAATCACTAGTTTCCTAGCTTGGGGGTGGAAGCTTTGATATTTGGAATACAGGGGGTAATAAATGGTGTTTAGATATTAGAAGGGGAATATGGAAGTGGCAATGGAGCATGAATACACATGGAGACTATGGGGCCCACACTAGCTGAATTCCTATGTTAGATGGTAACTTTCTCTTGCAAATTCGAATATATGGGAAAGCTAATGTTTTTGGATGGATGTTAAGCCTAATATACTTGTCCATATACTTCATAGGTTGAATTTGGTATGAATTGTAACTTACATGGGAGAGGAAGAGCCAAATGGGAGTTTCATGGACACTTGGCTAGATTCCCCTTACATTTATGACATCTATGACACCAATGATGGAGATTATATGACAGTTATGACACAATTCAGATATGAAGGCTGCCATACTGACATAATGACATGTCACGACTGAATATAGCATCTTAGAGGTCGAATTTGGGAGTTGGAGAAGGCCAAGAGGCTCCTACTCAAATTTGGGAGAAGAGGGAAGGTGAAGAGAGAGGCCACATGGCATAGCATGAGAAACCACACCAATTCGACTTGGATTTGGTTTATGGATGGATTTGGAACCTTATAAGACTGATAATGTTTATAAAATATAGGGATTAGCCATGAGAAGAAGTGTCACGTCCCCGTCCCTCAACCGGCGAAGAGGGCGCGACGAACATCAACACAGCCGAGCAAATCGCCCCATGAACATTGACATAAATCAAATATTGAAAATAAAACTTGCAAGCATACACAGATGCACAGTCTTTATTCATACAGCGGAATCAAACATACATAAACATTTCCAGCATTGAGCATGTTCATCATTTCACATAATATAGTATATAAATTGTAGAGGCGAAGTAACAGCAGCACTTATCTTTTGATTAAGAACTTGCCCGCAACCAGCTACGTCGCTGCAAGGTTCCACCCAACCATAGGCCAGCTTGCTCATCAATCTCTCAGCCATGCTGCCACCCCCGAGCTGGGCATGATTCCTCAAGGACTAAGGGGACAATTGCAGGCTTGCACATAGCCAAGGGGGCACAAAACAGCAAACCAACACAACTGGGTTTCACAGGCTTTCAACAGACAAGCCAAGCCAGCACAGTCCGAAGACTATCCACTGCATACCAGTAGCAAAACAATCCCTTCACAATGCCGTGAAGACGCAAGGGCAACCAGGGATAATCCCAAACAGAAGGTGTGCACAGCACAAGTCCATGGGTTAATACGGAGTTGTTCTTGGCCCTATCGTGGCCAAGACAACTCAGCAACAACACCCAAACCAGGGTAACAACATCATCCCAATTTCACAATGGAAACGACAGCAACTATGCACAGTCCCAAACGAAGGGTAAGCAAACCCCCAGCATGGACAGAGGAGAACACAACCAACAAATTGGCACTCCACAGTGGCCCCAAACGAACTTGGACACCACATCTAACACAAAAACGTGAGGAAGACAACAGCCCCAAAGCAAAAAAAACAGTGAGCACGACTCACAGCAGGGAAAAACGTCCCAAATAGCCTGTGCGTGAGACCAATAGTCGGTGAGACAGCCAAAAATGTGAATGGCCCTTCACAGCCATGGTAAAAACACATGAAGCTACCAAAAACGTGAATGAAAAATGCACCAGCAACTCCCAAAACGTGAGGAAAACATCCCAATCCCCAGCACTACAAAAACGACCTCCCATCCATGGGAAAAATGAAGCCAGCAACCAAAAACGTGGAATGAAAAACACAGGAAAAACTCCAGCTGCTCCCAAAAACCCCAACGTGAAGGAGAATGGAGGAAAAATGGAAAAACGTGGATGCATAGCAGAATGGCATACGTTTTTGGGCATTCAAAAAAATGGTTCTCTGCCCAATTCGAATTTTTGCCCATACTCTTCCCATTCCATGCAATAACTAACTCCACCACATTCTGGCAGAAATAAATGATTGGGAAAAAAAAAAGACAAGAAAGGCAGTTGACAGTTTGATGGGTTTTCTCATAGACATTTGGCTTTTCCCCATTGGCCCATAGGTTAAATATTTCACCCCCCCCTTATCCTTAGGAAATCATGCCCCATTCGATTTAGTTGCCGCGACCGTAGCTGGTTGTGTCCATTAATTAATTATGATGAATATTTACATGATGGCCAACATAATATATGCCGCATGCCCCGATATACCATCGGTGACAAATTTAAATCCAAAACATAGCATTACCGATCAATGGTGGG
>LPNX010466928.1:49766-64807 GCA_001517045.1 Pseudotsuga menziesii | reverse complement strand
TCTTGTCTCTTGTGATGTGCTTATGTGATTGTTGTGCTTGTTATTCTCTCAGTGAAAAGATCTTGTTATAATGCTAGCTTAAATGTTGAAAAACTAACACCTGCTGTCGAAAGTGCAGGGGGACGACTGCTTCTTGTCCATATACCAGTCGAAAGGGAGTTTGGTCAGTCGACCATTTATACGCAGTCCTGTATGCCCATAAGATTGCAGGGATTTTCTCGTCCTAGTCATCTTTGTCGGTATTGCATATTTTAGTCAATTTTTTGTTCAGTGTTTTATTAAAAGCTTCAATTGCACCATTCGACTGAGGATGGTATGCTGTACTTCGTCTGTGGTCGATGTGAAACTGGTCGGTTAAGTTTTTGATGGTTTTGTTAATGAAGTGTTATCCCTGGTCACTGATCAATGTGAGTGGACATCCAAATCGAGTAATAATGTTTTCATAGATGAACTTAGTAGCTACCTCACTTGAGCATGTTTCGACAGGTTCAGCTTTTGCCCATTTAGTAACATATTCCATTGCAGTGATAATATATCTTGCACCTGATCATCGGGCTGGGACAGAGAATGGTCCTATGAAGTCTATGGCCCAAATTTCAAATGTGAGACTAGGGTTTACAGAGATCAGGGGAATTTCTGTCCTTGGCAGTGGTCGACCAAGTCGTTGGCATCTGTCACATCGACTAACAAAGTTTTTACAATCCTTGTGAAGTGTCAGCCACCATAATCCAGACTGTTGGATTTTCTTAGCAGTTGTGTCGGCCTGAAAATGTCCTCCTGCTGGTCCATAATGTGCTTCGTGCATGATCTGGTCTCGTTCATGGTCGAGTACACATCTTCTGAGAACATCGTCTAACCCCATTTTATATAGAAATCCATTGATGAGGCTGTAAGGGGCAGCCTTCATAGCTAGGATTTGTTTCTTCTTAGTATTCAGACCTTCGGGTGCCTGACCTGTCTCTAAGAACTGAGCAATCTCCTCCAACTCTTCTGGTACTGCTTCTATACGAAATAGATGTGCGTTCGGCAAGTCGTCGTCGACTCCGGTCGGTTCCTCTCCTGTGGCAATACAGGATAGGTGGTCGGGCCTGAAATTGAGCTTTCCTGGTCAGACCACTACTTCAAACTCAAACTCTTGAAATAGAAGTAGCCATTGACAAATTCTTCCATGATGAAGGGGTTTATTAACAAGGTATTTCAATGCTTGATGGTCGGTGTAAAATATGAAAGGGTTGGCTAACAGGTAATGTCGATACTTTTGAAGGGAGAAGACCATACCTAGGGCTTCCCTCTCGGTGGTCGAATAGTTCTTTTCAGCCTTATTGAGTTTTCGACTGCTGTAGACTATAGGGTAATCCACCCCATCGTCTCCTGGTTGAGTCAGGATTGCGCCAATAGCTATCCTTGATGCATCAATATGTACATGAAACTTGGTCGACCAATTTGAAAATCTAAGTATGGGGGCTTCGACCAGTTTTCTCTTCAGTTTGTCGAAGGATATTTGGAATTCCTCTGTCCACCTTAATTCTTGATCTTCTTTTAGCAGCTCTTCCAGAGGGTAAGTCATGTCTGAGTAATGTCTGATAAACTTCCTATAATACCCTGTATGTCCCAATAACACTCGAACTTGTTTAGGGTTTATTGGAGGCTTCAAGTCGAGGATGATTTTAATTTTGGCAAAATCAACCTTAATACCATCTTTGCAAACAACATGTCCTAGTAGTATCCCTATGGGGGTCATAAAGATACACTTCTTAATGTTTAAGGAGAGTTGGATCTATCGACATCTCTCCATCATGATTCGGAGCCATGTGCAGTGGTCCTTTAGGGTGGAATATATAGTCCAGTCGTCAAAGTAGACTGCCATGGTTTTATAGATGTATTCTTGGAAAGTTTTTACAACAATTCTGGAAAAGACTGCAGGTGCATTCTTTAGTCCAAAAGGCATAACCCTATAAGCAAAAGAACCAAATTCACAGACAAATGTTGTTTTCTTCTGTTCTTCCTTTGCTATAGGGACTTGGTTATATCCTGAAAATCCGTCTGTAAATGAGTAGCATTCATGTCCTGCCACTTCATTCAAGATTTCATCAGCATACGGGGTTGGGAATGGATCGGTTAGGGTGACTTTGTTAAGCTCTCTAAAGTCAACACAAATTCTTAATTTGGTCGGGTCATGTTTCTTAGGTTGGATGACCATGGGACTTTCCCATTCCGACTGGTCGATGGGGTAGATGATCCCTGCTTCTAACATGTTGTCTATTTCCTTCTTAACTATCTCCTTATACTTATGAGCTAATTTATAAGGTCGTTTCTTAACAGGTCGTACCTCAGGTTTTGTATCTATTTTCATCTCTCCCATTTCCTGTACTAGTCCTTTTAAGTCTTTGTAATCCCTAGCAAAGACATCTTGGAATTCTCTAAGTAAGTTTATGATTTCAGAGGTTTGGTGTTCATTCCAATAGTCTCCAATATTAGCTAACTTTGGACGGTCGTCATTTGAAATGTCGACCTCCTTGGTTTTCACTTTTGCATCCAGCCACTCTGGTGCTTTAGCTTCATTGATCGGCTGACTTCCCTCTGTGAACTGTGAGAAGGTAGCAGGAAAGTCGACGGCAGTCATTCTGTCAATGTCGGGTTTATCTGTGCTCTCGAATTTCAAGATGGAATATATAGGTTTGTTAGTTTCACTATGGTCAGGGTTCCATCTGAAGCTTTTGCCGATGGTATGTTCATTTTCTAAGTGCAATCGGTTGGACTGTGGTCTGGGTGTAGTTTGTAGAGAATGGCAATCCTTGACCTGTCGGTCGGTCTGGGAGATTTGATTGACGGTCGGCTGGGGAAATTGTTTGATGTGCTGTGCTGTCGTAGCCAATTTTCCGTTTTGAGGTGTAAACTGGAAGTCTTTGATAAATTTTTCTCTTAATTTGTGCCAAAAGAAGGTTTCTCCCCTGGCTTCTTCCATTTTATACCATTTGTTAGGTAAGCCGTGTAAGGTGGAAGGAAACAAATGGGGCCAGGTTCTCTCGTCTTTGTAACCAAGTCTTCGCCACTCCTTTTCACAAGTCCTAATGTGGTCTTCTGGGTTCTGGCCTTGAGTGAAGATAGGGATTTGGGCTTCTTGTGTTAACTTTTTCCCGCCAAACCGTTCGACAAAGAAGGTTGAAGCAGTGGTCCAGGTTTGTAGTTTTTTTTTATGGGTATCCCACCATCTAGCTGCTTGACCTGTAAATGTTTCCACTAGGCTTTGCAGTCGACCATGTTCTCCGATATTTTTAGAGACTTGTTCGACATGCATGACTGGGGATTTCTATAAATATTCTGGTGAGGACTATGTAGTCGGATGGTCGGTCGTCGCTGAACGCACACTTCGACGATGGCTGGAGCTGTGATGACAAGTTGACGCTGGAAATCTGTCCATGTCTACAGGGCTTTGTGGATGTCGATTGTTAGATTTTTTACACTTGATAAGACCGACATCTTTTCGGCCATGGGCATTTCTGCAATATTTTCCATGCTAGGGCCCAATAGTTGGGTTTGTTTTTCGGCGGCATTAAGGAGTCTTTTCATCTGCGAACAAATGTTGTCAACCTTCTCCAAGTTTGGTAAGGCTTGCTGTACCCACTGATGAGCTTCTCGTTCGAGTTTTTGCAGCTTGCTACTCTCCATCACAATCTGTTCTTCAATGGTCTACCTCATTTCTGCCTCTGTTATTTTCCGACTTTCCAAGGCCTGAATTCCTTGTTGTGTCTACCTGCTCTGATGATAGACCTGCCCATAATGAGTTGTCCAATCTCTTAGCACTTCTTCAGTAACAATGGATTCCTCCATATGGTCCTGTAAGATTTTGTATGGCCATGTGCAGTGGTCCTTTAGTGTGGAATAAATAGTCCAGTCATCAAAGTAGACTGCCATAGTTTTATAGATGTATTCCTAGAAAGTTTTTACAACAATTCTGGAGAACACTGCAGGTGCATTCTTTAGTCCAAAAGGCATGACCTTATAAGCAAAAGAACCAAATTCACAGATAAATGTTGTTTTCTTTTGATCCTCTTTTGCTATGGGTACTTGGTTATAACCTGAAAACCCATCTGTAAATGAGTAACACTCATGTCCTGCAACTTCATTCAGGATTTCATCAGCATAAGGGGTGGGAAAGGGATCTGTCAGTGTGACTTTATTTAGCTCCCGGAAGTCGACATAGATTCTCAGTCTAGTCGGGTCATGTTTCTTAGGTTGTACGACCATGGGACTTGCCCATTCCGACTGGTCGATAGGGTAGATAATCCTTGCTTCCAACATGTTGTCGATCTCCTTTTTAACTATTTCGTTATACTTGTGAGCTAATTTATAAGGTCGTTTCTTGACAGGTCGGACTTGGTTACCTAAGTGAAGTTCCCCATAGATGTTTGGTTTAGTATAGTCATTATTGTTGTGGATTTGGTATAGCTGTCTAACATCGAATTCCTCATCAATAGGTTCTATCCAAGGCTATCATTGGGAAGGGTTAATGGGTACAATGGCTTTTTGGCCATTACCTTTTAGCTTGATCCTTTCTTTATCTAAAGATATAGAGGCTTTCATCTTTCAACCCCAAGGTCGACCGACAAGGGCTGGGAAGGAGCAAGATCCTTCCTTTGGGTCAATAATTTCGAAATCAACCTTAGTTGATATGCCTTTAATGGTTGTGTCTACATTTTTCCAAACCCCAATGGGTTCAATGAGACCTTGGTCGGCTAGTTTTAGGTAGATTCCTGACTCATAGAGTCAAGGTTTTCCCATCTTTTCCCATGTGTCCCGGGTCATAATATTTACCTGAGACCCGAAATCAAGTACCACTTGTCGGACATGAAAACCCTCGATTTCCAGGTCGACTAGAGGGTCGACATCATTTTTGTCTTTTTTATTCAGGTTACAAATGTTTTTAGTTTGTTTTTTAGGGTTAGTACTTTTGATTTGATGTAATAAATTAATGAAGTGGGCTACCGACTCATCTGTTTGAATGAGATGGGTTAACTGCTATGTCATGCTAAGTCGACTGTGAACAATGTCTTCTTGCTGTGCAAGGTTTTGAAATATGTGTGATGCCTCTTGATAGGTGTGTTTTTGTTTTATAGGGTTTGGGTAATCATTGGTGTCTTTGATCCTGGTAACTTGTGGGTTATCAGGCCCTGTTTTTGTGCCTTGACGAGTGACAATATGCAGATTTTTAGTATGTACTACATCATGCTTTTGTACACAAGACAAGACATTAACATTCTTTTTCATATTAATTTTTTCCAACATAGTAGGACAATCCTCCAAGGAGTGATCGCCTACTCCACAATGCATACATAATTTTAGGTTAGTTCTGTCCTTGTACGGACAGTCTGCGCATCTGTGCCCCTCTTTGTAGCAAATGAAGCATTGGATAGGTCGACGAGTGCGTATGTCTCGACTCCCAACGAATCGACCTCTTCCAAACCCTTGTCGTCGATTGTCATACCAACGTTCATATCGTCGGCCGTTAGCTTGTTGCCCATTTTGATTGTTTGAATTATTCTACTCATTAGTCTATGCTACTGCATTTGTTTGGTAGACGGCCTGGTAGTTCTGTCTATTTTTCATGTTCAGTTGGCAGTCGGTCGTGTTGTGGATTTTTTTCTCGCAGATGGCACACTAGGAAGCCTTTCCATTCTTCATGTTGTATGGACAGTCGGCTGTAGAATGGTCTCCACGCTCCTGGCAGATGTCGCAAAACGCGTTAATCTGCACAAAACGGACATCTTGTCGGCTGTACTGCTGTCGACAAGTATCTTTTGAATGACCGGCTGTCGAACAGTTTGTACACCAGATCTCTTGATTCTTCAGGGTCAACTCTTTTAAAGACTTCTGGACATTTTCTAGCTATTCCTCCAGGCGGTGGTCTGTTGGATATGCAAGGATGTCTTCATCCATCTTGACCTGCAGAGCTTTAGTCAGCGCATCTTCATATGTCTTGAAAGTTTCCAGACTGATATGTCGACGAATTTTTTGTGATAAGCCTGCACGAAACCATTGAATTAGCAATTGTTCATCAATAACATAATCTAATTGACTCAACAGGTCCTTCCAGCGTTTGTCATAGTCGCGGACAGTTTCTCCTGGCTTCTGTGATGTCGTTTTCAGCTTCTTGGTGGCCAGGTGTTTGGCGTCTGGGGTCTTGAAAAATGATAGGAATTGTGCTTTTATCTCTGATTTTGTTGCTCTGGGTTGTCGTTCAGAAAATGTCATATACCATGTTAGATCTCTTTTCCTTAGGACTCCTGCGAACTGGGCCATTTGGCGATCTTCTTCTGTTACCTTGTTGGCCTCCCATATCGATTCGCAGACGAACCAATGTCGTCTGGGGTCTTCGTCGCCCTCATAAAGAGGAATCTGAGCAGATCCGTGACCCATGCTTGAGTCACTATCACTACTCTCAGAAGTTGGCTGGGTGGGAGGTGTGGGTGGGGGTGAAAGAGGTTGGGTCGATGATATAGTCGAACCTGTGGGGGTGACGATGGGGTTTTGGTCGACGAAACTTGTGCTGCCGTTGGTGGTTGATTCTTTCTCGCTGTACAGTGGATTGTTGATAATTTGTCTTCTCGATGACCCACTGTCACTTTGCGTGCTCAGGTCTGACTCTTGGTTATCTTCGAAAGTTGTATGTGGCAGGGGGGGTGCTCCTTCATGTGTCGGCAGGAGCAAGTGGATACTGCGAAAGGAGGGTGCCGTTTGAAAGGTCACCCAGTTCCCTTCGACCGGTCAGCGTATGACCAGGTGTCATCCCGGGTACGGTTCATCACTGAGTCAAATCCAGAGTGTGATGTCACCAGCTCTCAGTCGAAGGTTGTCTTCAATAATAGTTTGTATTACGGTATGTGGATTGGCTGGGGACAGGGTTACTTCATCGGGAACCGTTATTTGGAGAGCTTCTTGCTGCTCTATCCACACTTCCTCTTCCTTAGGGGCCGTCTCGTCGTCTACGCCTTCTTCTTTTCGGTCATGACCCGACTCTGGCAGATTCTCATCTCGGTCGGTCTCCCTAGGGTTTTGTTCTCGACGCAGCTCATCGGCTCGTTCACGTCTGGCTTCCCTTCTCTGCTGTCGTTCGTCCCTTTCGATTCTCTTAATGTCTTACATACTTTCATACAATACTATTCCTTTGGGTCCTTTTTGGTCGACTATTCATTACTGGCTTGGTCGACTGGTATCCACTATGCTCCCTCTCCGACACACGACCAGCTACCCCCCCATAGCCTACCCGACGCTTTTTAGAAAGCTCGGATAATGTTGTCTATTTGTTCAGGAAGTATTCCCACTCCCTTTCAGCGATGAATTTCTCCCACTTCTTTTGCTTCTCCGCCCAGTTAGTGTTTGATGGCGGTTCGTACAATGGCGGTCGAGGTTCGACGATATGGCCTGCTCCTTTCTCTATCAAGAACTTGAACAGTAGGGTCGGTAAGGAGAACAAAAATTGGTCGGTGAAATCTGTGTAGAATTTAGCATTTACAGTTTCCACAGAGGTTCGGTCTTCTAGTGCTTGCTCCTAACAGAAGTCGTCGGTGATCTTCTCACACCACTCCGACAGATTTGTTCTACCCCCTTGAATAAGTTTCTCCAGCAACTGTTCTTCTTTAGTTGCGTCGGTCTTTTTCATCCAAGAGTTGCTTCAGTAGTTGTGGCACGGATTCAACAAACTTCTCGTGTGTCTCGGTGAAAAATCGGGCTTTGGCTTCTGCAACTGTTAGTCTGTTCCTACGTGCGTAATTTTGTAAGTAGTTGGCAATCTTACGCTCCCACCAGTCCTTGATCTCCTGCTCTGGTATCATAGGTAAGCATATATTCTAGACATGTACTACCGGCAACAGAACCAATGTTGTAATCTCACATATCACATAAGGTTACCAATAATACATACTAAAACATATAAATATACAGAGAAAAGAGACAAGACAGATAGGATAGAACAGAGTACTTTATTATAATGAGTTCATATAAAGCACAGAACTGAACTACGTTCTTATGAGGCTCAAGAGCCTAATATATACAGGTTACAAACAGTTACAAAAATAACTACCTGTCGGTTCTGTGAACCGACACGACTATTAGTTAGCAGACTTAATTACTATGTTTGCTCGGCCGACCGACTTAGTCGGCTGATCGACTAAGTCGGTCTTTGTTCAAGTCGACTTATGTCGACTTGCTCCTCCTACATATACTGAGTTCTTGTGTGGCTCAACAGCCTAATATATACAAGTTACAAACAGTTACAAAATAACTACCTGTCGGTTCGGTGAACCGACACGACTATTAGTTAGCCGACTTAATTAACTAGTTTAGTTGGTCGACCAACGTAGTCGGCTGATCGACTAGTCGGTCCATCGACTTAGTCGACTGACTAATTCGGTCTTCGTTCAAGTCGACTTATGTCGACTTGCTCCTTCTACATCTCCCCCACGAACAAAACATTTCTTCGTCCCGAAGAAACAGGGAGGTACAAAAATTGTTAGTGTTGGTTGGACCCTGTAAAACTGCTACTGAGGTGGACTGCGTAGAGGGATAGTTGGTCTTCTCTGGACGCAAACTTCAACTATTGCTGGTGCAGTGACGGCAAGTTGATGCTGGAAGTCTGTCCATGTCTGCAAGGATTTCTGAATGTCGATCGTTAGAGTAGTTAGACTCGACAGTACTGACATCTTTTCTGCCATGGGCATTTCTGCAATGGGCGAGTACACATATTCTAAGGACATCGTCTAACCCAATTTTATATAGAAATCCATTGATGAGGCTGTAAGGGGCAGCCTTCATAGCTAGGATTTGCTTCTTCTTAGTATTTTGGCCTTCTAGGGCCTGACCTGTTTCCAAGAACTGAGCAATCTCCTCCAGTTCTTCTGGTACCGCTTCTATAAGAAATAGATGTGCGTCCGGCAAGTCGTCGTCGACTCCGGTCGGTTCCTCTCCTGTGTCGATACGGGATAGGTGGTCGGGCCCGACATTGAGCTTTCCTGGTCGGACCACTACTTCAAACTCAAACTCTTGAAAAAGAAGTAGCCATCGACAAATTCTTCCATGATGAAGGGGTTTATTAACAAGGTATTTCAGCGCTTGATGGTCGGTGTAAAATATGAAAGGGTTGGCTAACAGGTAATGTCGATACTTTTGAAGGGCAAAGACCATACCTAGGGCTTCCCTCTCGGTGGTTGAATAGTTCTTTTCAACCTTATTGAGTTTTCGACTGCTGTAGAGTATAGGGTAATCCATCCCATCGTCTCCTGGTTGAGTCAGGATTGCGCCAATTGCTATCCCTGATGCATCAATATGCACGTGAAATTTGGTCGACCAATTTGGAAATCTAAGTATGGGGGCTTCGACCAGTTTTTGCTTCAGTCTGTCGAAGGAGATTTGGCATTCCTCTATCCACCTGAATTCTTGATCTTCTTTTAGCAGCTCTTCCAGAGGGTAAGTCATGTCTGAGTAATGTCTGATAAACTTCCTATAATACATGGTATGTCCCAATAACACCCGAACTTATTTAGGGTTTATTGGAGGCTTCAAGTCGAGGATGATTTTAATTTTGTCAAAATCAACCTTAATACCATCTTTGCAAACAACATGTCCTAGTAGTATCCCTATGGGGGTCATAAAGATACACTTCTTAATGTTTAAGGAGAGTTGGATCTGTCGACATCTCTCCAGCATAAGTCAGAGCCATGTGCAGTGGTCCTTTAGGGTGGAGTAGATGGTCTAGTCGTCGAAGTAGACTGCCATGGTTTTATAGATGTATTCCTGGAAAGTTTTTACAACAATTCTGGAAAATACTGCAGGTGAATTCTTTAGTCCAAAAGGCATAACCCTATAAGCAAAAGAACCAAATTCACAGACAAATGTTGTTTTCTTCTGGTCTTCCTTTGCTATAGGGACTTGGTTATATCCTTAAAATCCATCTGTAAATGCGTAGCATTCATGTCCTGCCACTTCATTCAAGATTTCATCAGCATACGAGGTTGGGAATGGATCGGTTAGGGTGACTTTGTTAAGCTCTCTAAAGTTGACACAAATTCTTAATCTGGTCGGGTCGTGTTTCTTAGGTTAGACGACCATGGGACTTGCCCATTCCGACTGGTCGATGGGGTAGATGATCCCTGCTTCTAACATGTTGTCTATTTCCTTCTTAACTATATCCATATACTTATGAGCTAATTTATAAGGTCGTTTCTTAACAAGTCGTTACTCAGGTTTTGTATCTATTTTCATCTCTCCCATTTCCTGTACTAGTCCTTTTAAGTCTTTGTAATCCCTAGCAAAGACATCTTGGAATTCTCTAAGTAAGTTTATGATTTCAGAGGTTTGGTGTTCATTCCAATAGTCTCCAATCTTAGCTAACTTTGGACGGTCGTCATTTGAAATGTCGACCTCCTTGGTTTTCACTTTTGCATCCAGCCACTCTGGTGCTTTAGCTTCATTGATCGACCGACTTCCCTCTGTGAACTGTGAGAAGGTAGCAGGAAAGTCGACGGCAGTCATTCTGTCAATGTCGGGTTTATCTGTGCTCTCGACTTTCAAGATGGAATATATAGGTTTGTTAGTTTCACTGTGGTCAGGGTTCCATCTGAAGATTTTGCCGATGGTATGTTCATTTTCTAAGTGCAATCGGTTGGACTGTGGTTTGGGTGTAGTTTGTAGAGAATGGCAATCCTTGACCTGTCGGTCGGTCTGGGAGATTTGATTGACGGTCGGCTGGAGAAATTGTTTGATGTGCTGTGCTGTCACAGCCAATTTTCTGTTTTGAGGTGTAAACTGGAAGTCTTTGATAAAGTTTTCTCTTAATTCATGCCAAATCCCCTGTCTTCTTCCATTTTATACCATTTGTTAGGTAAGTCGTCTAAGGTGGAAGGAAACAAATGGGGCCAGTTTCTCTCGTCTTTGTAACCAAGTCTTCGCCACTCCTTTTCACAAGTCCTAATGTGGTCTTCTGGGTTCTGGCCTTGAGTGAAGATAGGGATTTGGGCTTCCTGTGTTAACTTTTTCCCTCCAAACCGTTCGACAAAGAAGGTTGAAGCAGTGGTCCAGGTCTGTAGTTTTGATTGATGGGTATCCCACCATCTAGCTACTTGACCTGTAAATGTTTCCACTAAGCTCTGTAGTCGACCATGTTCTCCAACGTTTTTCGACACTTGTTCGACATGCATGAATGGGGATTCCCTCTCCTTATACCGTGGTAGTTTCCTGGTGTTTTCGTTGGTCGGTTGTAAGGTAGGGTGTTCTCTTATTTTTCTCTCAAAAATTTTGGGGATAATTGAGACTATAAAACACTGTAGGGTGGGTTTTTTCTGTACTGTTTGGATAGTCCAGCACCCTCTTACTTGTGTTTCATAATTTTCTATCTCCCAGTCATATAGTTCAGCATCTGAATTATAACCAACGGATTCTTGGTTACCTAAGTGAAGTTCCCCGTAGATGTTTGGTTCAGTATAGTCATTATTGTTGTGGATCTGATAAAGTTGTCCTATATCGACTTCGTCATCAATCGGTTCGATCCACGGTTGTCCTTGGGATGGATTGATAGGTACTATGAGAATGGATTTGCCAGTTGATGACTACCTATGGATCTTTGGTAATCAAGTCGGCCGACTAAACTAGTTAATTAAGTCAGTATACTCCTTATTTTCCGTGGTATACTACTTGATGTCGGACCTTTTGTTAGCAGTTACCCATAGATAATACCTATGGATCGAGTCGAGGAGATTAAACATGGGTCTTTCTTAAAGGAAGGCGATCTCCTCACTTATGTAATGAAGCCAGTATCTAGTCGACTATTATAAGATAAGTCCGAGTCATTCTAAAATAGTCAAACATGACCAAGACCATGCACATGAGTAGGAAACATACAATTTTGCAGGAAATTCAAACTCTCACGATAGAAGAACATGACGACGATGGAATTCAAGAAAATATCATTCACCTACACAGCAAAGCGCTTCAATGAGACATGATGACAATGTACCCCTCATTATCAAAATGCTGAAAATGTTCCTAGGTTGTGACCTCAGAAATCCAAAAGACAGAGAAATGACATAGAAAGTCGAAGAGCCAAAAGGACCTGCATGCCTGAACTGATGGAGATGCCGGTCAGATGAGCCAGGGTGAGGCTTTAAACCAAAAGACCTAGTTGCGGAAGAATATGGTTTCCCGCCGTTGTGAGAGGATGAGACTTCGATGGCCTACTGTCATATTGAAGATGGAGGTTGAAGAGTAACCAGTCATAGTAGAGCCTTGTACACGTGTGTTTTCCTATCAAGCTGGCGGCTGTTGCGGCTGAGTTACCTATGCAGACCGGTATGCATGGTTGATGCATAGTGAGGAATACTCAGCAGTAGCAGAGACCCAGGATGTTGATGCATATTTCCTTGTTCTCTTCGGGACGAAGAAATGTTTTGATTGTGGGGGAGATGTAGAGGGGGCCACCTACCTCCTAAATATCATCATGTAATTATATAGTTTAAAGGATAAATGGATATTAACAAATGAGCAGTTGGAGCGGGTACAACCGCTCCAACCTATCTCTCAATGTATAAATAATTACCAAAGATAATACAACAATGGATTGGACGTCCCTTCCCAAAGTACTTGTCTTTGATGGCTGTGTATGAACTTAATGTATGCTTGAATGATGTGAAAGCCTAGCTTTCAACATCCCTTTCTTCTGCAGCATCAAGGAGTCTTTTCATCTGGGGGCAGATATTGTCGACCTTCTCTAAGTTTGGGGGGCCTTGCTGAACCCACTGATGAGCTTCTCGTTCTAGTTTCTGCAGTTTGCTATTCTCCATGACAATCTGCTCGTCAATAGTCTGCCTCATTTCCGCCTCAGTTGATTTTCGGCTCTCCAAGGTCTGAATGCCTTGTCGTGTCTGTTTGCTCTGAGTATAGACCTGCCCATAATGATTAGGCCAATCTCTAAGTACTTCCTCAGTAACAATAGATTCCTCCATATGATCCTACAAGACTTTATAAGCCTCCGAGAATGCAGTGTGTTGAGTCAGGAGTAGTCGGGCAGTTTCTTCTTTGTTAAGCTCTCTAAAGTCGACACAAATTCTTAATCTGGTCGGGTCGTGTTTCTTAGGTTGGATGACCATGGGACTTGCCCATTCCGACTGGTCGATGGGGTAGATGATCCCTGCTTCTAACATGTTTTCTATTTCCTTCTTAACTATCTCCTTATACTTATGAGCTAATTTATAAGGTCATTTCTTAACAGGTCGGACATCAGGTTTTGTATCTATTTTCATTTCTCCCATTTCCTGTACTAGTCCTTTTAAGTCTTTGTAATCCCTGGCAAAGACATCTTGGAATTCTCTAAGTAAGTTTATGATTTCAGAGGTTTGGTGTTTAGTCCAATAGTCTCCAATCTTAGCTTATTCTCATTGGTTCCATTGCCGGTAGTACATGTCAGAAGAAGCTTAAAGACACTACATGAGGGGAGATGCAGAGGGGGCCACCTACTAATTAAGCCAGTTTAGTCGGTCTTCGTAATCAAGTCAACTACCAGAAGATAATACTGGCCTCGGGTCATTCGTAGGGCGGTCGACTCTCAACGGGCTATCGTTCGACTTGGTAACACATGAGTGGTAAAGTTGGCAATGCTCATCTTCGGAGGCACCGATAAAACAAAGCCTGTTTCCATTCAACGTGGAGTTTTGGGGTTTGTGGTGGCTTCGAACGAGGGATTTCCTTTTCACTGTTAGGTCTCTGTGGAGACCTATCTATTGTGCTTGTACTTTTTCCATGTTGGCATGTTGTGCGACCAGGGACCATTTGTAAGAGCAACGATGGGATTTTTGGCAGGGGCGCATCAATGGTGTGCTTCCTTCGAAAGCATTTCGAGGCTCGGTTTTTTTAATGGGCAGTTGAAGTTTTGCCTCAACATGACGGCACTCTTCTAACTTTTCTTACCATCTTCGCTTGTGTTGGATTTGGAGTCTATTTAATAATGTGGCCAAAGAGTTTTGGAATCGGTTTGATTTTTCCTTGTATCGGTAGCAGTGCTGTTGGGCCGATGTATACCTTCCCACAGAAAAGTCCATCCTACTTGGTCGAGGAGGGTTGGTCTGAATAGAGATGCAGGGTGGAATGCTCTCGCCATGGCTTGTCCTCGCATTGAGACGGCCGCAGGCAATAAGGTATCGTTGTCATGCTGTTTAGCTGGCGGGGCAAACTCACAGGTTTTGTCTCAATGCTTAGCTTGAAAGGTGGAGGGATGCCTTGTTCGTCTTTATTTCGGACCTCTTCACTCCGTCCATAGGTTTTCTCTTGTTGGATCGTGCGAAAAGAAGATTCGATGCAGAATCTCCACCTTCTTTTTTCTGCGGTATATTAGGCTTGCTGCACGGCTTTAAACACAAGAACCCCACACTTGCAGTTGTTTAGCTTGTGGGGCCTAGGCGGCCGTCATACTCGGTTTCAAAGGTTGAGGGCTTTGCTTGTTCCTTCTCTTCTCTCAGTCACCCCAATTTGACTGTCGGCTTTGCTCTCGGTGGCGCGTTCGAAAAGAGGTTTCGACCTGAAACCTTCGCCTCCTTTTTCCGCGGTATATCAGGCTCGCTGCATAGATTTAAACATAAGAACCCCACACTTGCAGCTGTTTAGCTTGTGGGGCCTAGGCGGCCAGCGTACTCGGTTTCGGAGGTCGAGGGGTCTGCTTGTTCCTTCTCTTCCTTCGTTTGCCCCAATCCGGTTGTCGGCTTCGCTCTCGTTGCACCGTTCGGAAAGGAGTTTCGACTTGGAATATTCACCTTCATTTTTCGCAGTATACCCAAGGAGTCTTTAAATAAGTTAATTAAGAAGTGTATCTTTATGACCCCCATAGGGATACTACTAGGACATGTTGTTTGCAAAGATGGTATAAAGGTTGATTTTTCCAAGATCATTAGAGAGAATTTGAGGTCAAAAATGGGCCTCAAAAGGACCAAAATGTACTATAAAAATCAACCAATTACATTCTAGTAGATGACATCATCCCCCATGGTTGAGGTGCCATTACA
>LPNX010466928.1:0-40120 GCA_001517045.1 Pseudotsuga menziesii | reverse complement strand
TACACAGCAAAGTGCTTCAATGAGACATGATGACAATGTACCCCTCATTATCAAAATGCTGAAACTGTTCCTAGGTTGTGACCTCGGAAAGCCAGAAGATAGAGAAATGACATAGAAAGTCGAAGAGCCAAAAGGCCCTGCATGCCTGAACCGATGGAGATGCCGGTCAGATGAACCAGGGTGAGGCTTTAAACCAAAAGACCTAGTTGCGGAAGAATATGGTTTCCTGCCATTGTGAGAGGATGAGACTTCGATGGACTACTGTCATATTGAAGACGGAGGTTGAAGAGTAACCAGTCACAGTAGAGCCTTGTACATGTGTGTTTTCCTATCGAGCTGGCGGCTATTGCAGCTGAGTTACCTAGGTATTACTTGAGAATAAGCTTAATTATTGATGACTACATAAGTCGACTTGAATGAAGACCGACTTAGTCAGTCGACTAAGTCGATGGACTGACTAGTCGATCAGCCGACTACGTCGGTCAGCCGACTAAACTAGTTAATTAAGTCGGCTAACTAACAGTCGTGTTGGTTCACCGAACCGACAGGTAGTTATTTTGTAACTGTTTGTAACTTGTATATATTAGGCTGTTGAGCCACACAAGAACTCAATTCAGTTCTGTGCTTTGTATGAACTCATTATAATAAAGTACTATGTTCTACCCTATCTGTCTTGTCTCTTGTCTCTGTATATTTATATGTTTTAGTATGTATTATTGGTAACCTTATGTGATCTGTGAGATTACAACATTGGTTCCGTTGCCGGTAGTGCATGTCTAGATTATATGCTTACCTATGATACCAGAGCAGGAGATCAAGGACTGGTGGGAGCGTAAGATTGCCAATTACTTACAAAATTACGCACGTAGGAACAGACTAACAGTTGCAGAAGCCAAAGCCATATTTTTCACCGAGACACACGAGAAGTGTGTCGAATCCATGCCACAACTATTGAAGCAACTCCTGGATGAAAATCACCGACGCAACTAAAGAAGAACAGTTGCTGGAGAAACTTATTCGAGGGGGTAGAACAAATCTGTCGGAGTGGTGTGAGAAGATCGCCGACGACTTCTGTGAGGAGCAAGCACTAGAAGACCGAACCTCTATGGAAACTGTAAAAGCTAAATTCTACATAGATTTCACCGACCAATTTCTGTGCTCCTTACCGACCCTGCTGTTCAAGTTCTTGATAGAGAAAGGAGCAGGCCATATCGTCAAACCTCGACCGCCATTGTACGAACCGCCATCAAACACTAACTGGGTGGAGAAGCAAAAGAAGTGGGAGAAATTCATCACTGAAAGGGAGTGGGAATACTTCCTGAACAAATAGACAGCATTATCCGAGCTTTCTAAAAAGCGTCGGGTAGGCTATGGGGGGGTAGCTGGTCGTGTGTTGGAGAGGGAGCATAGTGGATACCAGTTGACCAAGCCAGTAATGAACAGTCGACCGAAGAGGATTCGAAGGAATAGTATTGTATGAAAGTTGAGATGAGAATCTGCCAGAGTCGGGTCATGACCGACAAGAAGAAGGCGTAGACGACGAGACGGCCCCTAAGGAAGAGGAAGTGTGGATAGAGCAGCAAGAAGCTCTCCAAATAACGATTCCTGATGAAGTAACCCTGTCCCCATCCAATCCACATACCGTAATACAGACTATTATTGAAGACGACCTCCGAATTAGAGCTGGTGACATCACAATCTGGAGTCGACTAGGTGATGAACCGTACCCGAGACGACACCTTGTTATACGCCGACCGGTCGAAGGGAACTGGGTGACCTTTCAAACGGTACCTTCCTTTCAGAGTATCCACTTGCTCCTACCGACACACGAAGGAGCACCCCCACTGCCACATACAACTTTAGAAGATACCGAAGAGTCAAACCTGAGCACGCAAAGTGACAGTGGGCCAGTGAGAAGACAAATTATCAACAATCCGCTGTACGGTGAGAAAGAATCGACCACCAATGGAAGCATAAGTTCCGTCGACCAAAACCCCATCGTCACCCCCACAGGTTCGACTGTATCAACAACCCCACCTCCCTCAACACCACCCACACCTCCCACCCCGCCAACTTCTGATAGTAGTGATAGTGACTCAAACATGGGTCACGTAACTGCTCACATTCCTCTATACGAAGGGGATGAAGATCCCAGACAACATTGGTTCGTCTGCGAGTCCATCTGGGATGCAAACCAGGTGACCGATGAAGAACGACAGATGGCCCAGTTCGCAGGGGCCCTACGCAAATGAGCCTTGACATGGTTCATGACATTCACAGAAAGGACCCCCAAGTTGACCAAAGCTGAGATAAAGGCGCAATTCTTGTCCTTTTTCAAAACCCCAGACGCTAAACACTTGGCAGCCAAAAAGCTGAAAACAACCCAACAGAAGCCAGGAGAAACTGTCCGCGACTATGAAAAATGTTGGAAGGACCTGTTGAGTCAATTAGATTATGTTATTGATGAACAATTGCTAATTCAATGGTTTCTTGTAGGCTTATCACAAAAAATTCACCGACATATCAGTCTGGAAACTTTCAAGACATATGAAGATGGGCTGACTAAAGCTCTGCAGGTCGAGATGGACGAAGACATCCCTGCATATCCAACAGACCACCGCCTGGAGGAACAGCTAGAAAATGTCCAGAAGTCTTTAAAAGAGTTGACCTTGAAGAATCAATAGATCTGGTGTACAAACTGTTCGACGGCTGGTCATTCAAAAGATACTTGTCGACAGCAGTACAGCTGACAAGATGTCCGTTTTGTGTAGACTAACGCATTTTGCGACATCTTCCAGGAGCATGGAGACCATTCTACAGCCGACTGTCCATACAACATGAAGAATGGAAAGGCTTCCTGGTGTGCCATCTGCGAGACAAAAAGCCACAACACAGCCGACTGCCAACTGAACATGAAAAATAGACAGAACTACCAGGCCGTCTACCAAACAAACGTAGTAGCACAGACTAATGAGCAGAACAATTCAAACAATCAAAATGGGTAACAAGCTAACGGTCGACGATATGAACGTCGGTACGACAATCGACGACAAGGGTTTGGAAGAGGTCGATTCGTTGGGAATTGAGACATACACACTCGTCGACCTAGCCAATGCTTCATTTGCTACAAAGAGGGGCACAGATGCGCAGACTGTCCGTACAAGGACAGAACTGACCTAAAATTCTGTACGCATTGTGGATTAGGTGATCACTCCTTGGAGGATTGTCCTACTATGTTGGAAAAAATTAATATGAAAAAGAATGTTAATGTCTTGTCTTGTGTACAAAAGCATGATGTAGTACATACTAAAAATCTGCATATTGTCACTCGTCAAGGCACAAAAACAGGGCCTGATAACCCACAAGTTACCAGGATAAAAGACACCAATGATTACCCAAACCCTACCACACAAAAATGCACCTATCAAGAGGCATCACACATATTTCAAAACATTGCATAGCAAGAAGACAT
This sequence comes from Pseudotsuga menziesii, assembly GCA_001517045.1. Classification (NCBI taxonomy): domain Eukaryota; kingdom Viridiplantae; phylum Streptophyta; class Pinopsida; order Pinales; family Pinaceae; genus Pseudotsuga; species Pseudotsuga menziesii. The sequence goes on along the minus strand of LPNX010466928.1, from coordinate 36,648 downwards.
TATTCACAGTCGACCTGGCACAACACAGCAGTTAACCCATCTCATTCAAACAGATGAGTCGGTAGCCCACTTCATTGATTTATTACATCAAATAAAAAATACTAACCCTGCAAAACAAACTAAGAACATTTGCAACCTAAATCAAAAAGATAAAAATGACGTCGACCCTCTAGTCGACCTAGAAATCGAGGGTTTTCATGTCCGACAAGTGGTACTTGATTTCGGGTCTCAGGTAAATATTATGACCCGGGACACATGGGAAAAGATGGGAAGACCTCGACTCTATGAGTCAGGTATTTATTTAAAACTGGCCGACCAAGGTCTCATTGAACCGATTGGGGTTTGGAAAAATGTAGACACGACCATCAAAGGAATATCAACCAAGGTTGATTTTGAAATTATTGACCCAAAGGAAGGATCTAGCTCCTTCCTAGCCCTTGTAGGTCGACCTTGGGGTCGAAAGATGAAAGCTTCTATCTCTTTAGACAAAGAACGTATTAAGCTTAAAGGAAATGGCCAAAAGGTCATAGTACCTGTCAATCCATCCCAAGGACAACCGTGGATCAAACCGATTGATGACGAAGTCGATATTCGACAACTTTATCAGATCCAGAACAATACCGACTATACTAAACCAAACACCCAACGGGAGCTTTACTTAGGTAACCCAGACTCAGTTGGCTACAATTCGGATGCTGAACTCTATGACTGGGAGATAGAAAACTACGAAACCCAAGCAAGAGGGTGCTGGACTATTCAAACAGTACAGAAAAAACCCACCCGACAGTGCTTCATCCTATCGATTATCCCAAAAATATTTGAAAAGAAACAAAGAGAACTCCCTACCTTACAACCCACGAACTTCAATAATACTCAACTACCACGGTATAAGGAGAGGGAATCCCCAATCATGCATGTCGAACAAGTCTCTAAAAATATCGGAGAACATGGTCGACTGCAAAGCCTAGTGGAAACATTTACAGGGCAAGCAGCTAGATGGTGGGATACCCATCAATCAAAACTATAGACCTGGACCACTGCTTCAACCTTCTTTGTTGAACGGTTTGGCGGGAAAAAGTTAACACATGAAGCCCAAATCCCTATCTTCACTCAAGTCCAGAACCCAGAAGACCACATTAGGACTTGTGAAAAGGAGTGGCGAAGACTTGGTTACAAAGACGAGAGAACCTGGCCCCATTTGTTTCCTTCCACCTTAGATGACTTACCTAACAAATGGTATAAAATGGAAGAAGCCAAGGGAGAAACCTTCTTTTGGCATGAATTAAGAGAAAATTTTATCAAAGACTTCCAGTTTACACCTCAAAACAAAAAATTGGCTGAAACAGCACAACAAATCAAACAATTCCTCCAGCCGATCGTCAATCATCCCTCCCAGACCAACCGACAGATCAAGGATTGCCATTCTATACAAACTGCACCCAGACCACAGTCCAACCGATTGCACTTAGAAAATGAACACACCATCGGCAAAAGCTTCCGATGGAACCCTGACCACAGTGAAACTAACAAACCTATATATTCCATCTTGAAAGTTGAGAGCACAGATAAACTCGACATTGACAGAATGACTGCCACCGACTTTCCTGCTACGTTCTCACAGTTCACAGAGGGAATTCGACCGATCAATGAAGCTAAAGCACCAGAGTGACTGGATGTAAAAGTGAAAACCAAGGAGGTCGACATTTCAAATGACAACCGTCCAAAGTTAGCTAAGATTGGAGACTATTGGACTGAACACCAAACCTCTGAAATCATAAACTTACTTAGAGAATTCCAAGATGTCTTTGCCAGGGATTACAAAGACTTAAAAGGACTAGTACAGGAAATGGGAGAAATGAAAATAGATACAAAACCTAATGTCTGACCTGTTAAGAAACGACCTTATAAATTAGCTCATAAATATAAGGAGATAGTTAAGAAGGAAATAGACAACATGTTAGAAGCAGGGATCATCTACCCCATCGACCAGTCAGAATGGGAAAGTCCCATGGTCATCCAACCTAAGAAACATGACCCGACCAGATTGAGAATTTGTGTCGACTTTAGAGAGCTTAACAAAGTCACCCTAACCGATCCATTCCCAACCCCGTATGCTGATGAAATCTTGAATGAAGTGGCAGGACACGAATGCTACTCATTTACAGATGGATTTTCAGGATATAACCAAGTCCCTATAGCAAAGGAAGACCAGAAGAAAATGACATTTGTCTGTGAATTTGGTTCTTTTGCTTATAGGGTTATGCCTTTTGGACTAAAGAATGCACCTGCAGTCTTTTCCAGAATTGTTATAAAAACTTTCCAGGAATACATCTATAAAACCATGGCAGTCTACTTCGACGACTGGACCATCTACTCCACCCGAAAGGACCACTGCACATGGCTCCGAATCATGCTGGAGAGATGTCGACAGTTCCAACTCTCCTTAAACATTAAGAAGTGTATCTTTATGACCCCCATAGGGATACTACTAGGACATGTTGTTTGCAAATATGGTATTAAGGTTGATTTTGCCAAGATTAAAATCATCCTCGACTTGAAGCCTCCAATAAACCCTAAACAAGTTCGGGTGTTATTGGGACATACATGGTATTATAGGAAGTTTATCAGACATTACTCCGACATGACTTACCCTCTATAAGAGCTGCTAAAAGAAGATCAAGAATTTAGGTGGACAAAGGAATGCCAAATATCCTTCGACAAACTGAAGAGAAAACTGGTCGAAGCCCCCATGCCGACTTGGGGGGTAATCAAGTCGGCTGACTAAACTAGTTAATTAAGTCGGCTGATCAACTAGTCGGTCCATCGACTTAGTCGACTGACTAAGTTGGTCTTCGTTCAAGTCGACTTGCTCCTTCTACAGAGGTCGAGACTTTGTAGCTTCCGATTCAACAGCAAAAGAGGCCCAATTTGTAAGAAAAACTCAAGGATTTGAGCATCATTAACAACCAAAGTTATTTTCTTCGCAGAGGCTTCCCTGAAGAACAAAATTTTACTTCTTGACGGCCAGAAATGCACGACTTAACTGAAATTGAACATGGCATGAGTAACCTGCCGGCATCCGATCTTTAAATTAAAACGAAAAGAAGGTATGCCCAAGAGGCTCAAGCATTTTAATGATCCAACCAAGCAACAATAATGAGGAGGGGCCCAGAATTTAAAACAAAAATAAATTTGGGGAGAACACTTGCTGCAGCAACAGATACACAACTGTCCAAAAGGAAACCCATGTATACAAAGTGGAATACGCGACTGTCACCAGAGCAACCTGCGTATATTGTAAAAAAATTTCAAAAAAGAAAAGCAACTAACAGATAGGCCCTGAACATGCAATAATGGAAATCAAAACAAGTCACAAACAAAATCAGACAAAGCAAAAACTGGTCAAGAAATCCTAAAGAGAGGACCCACAACAAGTTGGACTCCCTAGTATGGTCGCCAGTTCTGTTTTTCAGGAAAACACACCCTTATAACCTAGGTCCCTTGGAGTTACCAACTTACTAAAATAACTTGCAGAAAATAAGCCATTTCAAAATTTGAAATAGAAATAGGAAGAAATAGGTAATAGCTTATTTATGACGGTCGATCCTAGCTTTTCTTCTTCTCTTCAAATTGCTTCAACAGCTTCTAGGGTATCTCCAATAACCTGCAAAGAATAATATCTTCCTGCAATATCTTATATATTATATCAATGGTTAATGAAATAACATATTCATAATGAGACAATAAGATAATTCAGAAATCACAATATATAAGAGTGTAAAGACACAATATTGGAAGAACAACTCTGTTTATCGATAAACAAGTGTGGTGAGATTACAACCCAACATCTGAGACAAGTGCTCCTCTGCAAACCAAGTGTTAAACTAGTAGCAACAAGGAAGGTCTTCCTGCATGCATGTGTTCTTGCATGGAGAAGAATTAAATGAGGAAACTGGTTGTATTTAATTTACTTTTCCTAATTTTACTTTGGAAAATAAATTAAAGTGATCTAAATTAACTTTAGTGAACCACTAGTTAAACTAAAAGTGAAATTAGGGTTTTTGCTTTACTACTAGTTAAAGTGAAAGTGAAATTATGGTTTTTGATTTACCTAAAGTTATGAAAGAGAGATCAATTGGTGGAGAGAACACACACTCTTGTATTCTGACAGAGACATGATACAAACAAGGAGAGAAAGTCATACAAAGGATTTAGCTAACAAGACGGAGGGGCGAGCAGCAGGATCACCAAGCTTTGTACAGCTGGGTCGTACACTCACATAGGAGGGTGTTGAGGTTTAGCTGGGATTTTCCCAGTTATTCTATCGGGTACTGCATTCGCAAGGTTTGGGTGAATTTGCAATGATTGTAAAAGTTCCATATTTTCTCATAATAAAATCTATATCTGACTACTGCACTAGTTTTCCCATCTTGGGTTTTTGTGGGGGTTTCCATACCCAAAATAATAGTGTAAATATTGTGAGTTATTTCTCAATTTTATATTCCATTGCATACTATAAAAGACATTCATGTGTGGTTATTAGATGATATTTTGCATGCTCTGTTTATCCCTAGTCAAATATTAAAGGAAAATTTACATGGTATCAAAGCTATGATGAGCTAAAGCTGAGAGATTTGCAGCAATAGTAATCGATTAGGGGCAGATCTATAGGAAGACATAAACCTAGACTTCCATATCTAGGGTTTGAAAGGTACACTTCACTATGGTCGTGCAATTGAGAGTTGAGGATAGACTCCAGGGTGCTCAGAACTTTCCTACATGAAAAGAAAGGATCACAAGGATCTTGGACGTCAATGATGCAGAGGAGCACATTGAATCCATGAAGGTTGTGTTACCACCTAAGTTGTACATAGTGGTTTTTTATCAAGTGATCCTGGTGAACCAGACAAAGATGATCTGTTCGTACTTCAGAAGACCTTCTGAATTGCTTATAGGAAGTGCTTGTTGTACTATATCACATGTTCATACCCCGTGGGGGACTCAATTGTAATAAGATGTTCTAGCATGATAGCATCTGTAAAAGACTCGGTCTCTTAGACTTTATTTTTCAATCCGATCAGCCCAGTGTGTTTTTTCCCTTGGTTATTATTGGTTATTGAATAAACAACTGATAATTTCTGAGTTTTTTACTCAAAAACCTCCAAAGTTAGGGTGGTTAGCTTGACATTTAGGCCTATTGAGGTTATTAGAGTCTACGGGTCAATGTATAATCATGCTAGGCATCATGGTCGAGTCATATGAACATGTCTAAGTCCCCGTAGGTTTTTTGTTTTTTTAATTTTTAAAGCTTTTTAAATTTTAATTTTTCCACAAAACTTAGGCTATTTTTTAATAGTCTAATCAGAAAAATTGGTTTTGTAATAATAGTGGGCTCAATAATCGGTTTTAGTCATGGGGGTGCTCATTTTCAAGCTGAGAGAACCATGTAAACCCATAAACCCACTTTTTGTAAGTTTTGAGTGATTTGTCCATCGCTCGAGTCAAAAATCCCTAAAAATCAAATATTGATTATTTAATTAATAAATAAATTAAATAATGGAGCAAATCCAAAATCCTAGATCAATGGATTCTCAACCGATTTGATTGAAATCAGTCTCATCGGCACCAAATTAACCAGAGATTGCAATTCCTTGACTAAAGGAGCTAATCAGGGCATATCCAAATTTGAACTTCAGCCTCCTTTATGGGGAATTGCGCCCTCTCTCTCTCCTCCACATGTGTGGGATCTTCTAGAAGCTCTATGGTTGATGATTCAGTTAGTAGAATGATGTGTCCACTCAATCAGCCCTCCAGTTGATAGTTACACTCAATGGAAGCTCATTTCAGCTTTAGACCAGGCATTTATAGACTCTCCTTCAACTACAGTTGTCTATCTCCTTGGGGTTTGTGTCCCCTCTGGGCTAGGGTTTCAATTTTTTGTATAAATGAAGCATGGCTGCCTCCTTTCTGAGGGGTGAGAGTTGGATTGAGGATCTATTGTTGTTGTAATATTGTGTAATATCTTTTTCTATTGGAATAAAGTGAAGCTTTGGAGGCCAAAACGGTGTAATGCTCTTATGTGTGTGGAATTAACATTGTCTTGCAGCTTTTGTTGTTACCGGTGTCTTTCTCTCAATTTCTGCATCTAAATATTGTCTGGCTTGAATGATTTAGCTGAATCAATAGGATTATAGTTGGGCAAGTAAGATTACTTGTTTTTCAATATCTCATAGCATATATGTTTGAAGATTCAGATTGTACATGTTTAAATAAGTTTATTTGCATGTAATCCCTCTCTTTTTTCATATATCTCTACCCATATCTCATAAGGTTTTTGTGCATGATTGTTTGTTAGTTTTTAGGTAGCAGGGGTTGTACAAATTGTGGATCTAGCTTGACTCCACAGGGTATCCAACTATTTTGTGAAGGCATTGTCCCTTATCATTCCACTAACTAGTCTTTTTTGCAGATCCATTTCAGCAACAAGTGCTCTTCTTTTCCTCTTCCTCCTTCAATTTTTTTTAAATCATTCTAGTTACTTGTTTTGTAGCTTTAAAATTGTTTAGATCTATCAATCAGAATTCATTTTACATAGATATTACTGCCTTAAATCTCATAAACTAGATCTCATTCCTAAAGAAATTTTACAAGCATTCTAGATCTAGTTTTAGGGAAAATTGTCATTTTTCCAGGCTGTGAAAGTAGATCTAAAGCTTGTTGAATGCATGGTTGTTGTTACGGAGATAAATTCCTATGGCTTGGGGTACCACAATAGATAAATTAACTCCAAAAATCAATCCTTCCCTATATGTAGGAGAAACCAAACATCTAACACTAAAGGATCTCGGTTCGTACCTTATTCTGAACAGATGATGTAGATCCCTGTTGAGCTTTTCCACTCTCGCTTGTATTAGCAATTCGCTTCCTCAACATTCAGCAAACAAGACAAGAAAGCTATATATAATTGTGTTAGATCTACTCTAGCATATATTATCAATAACATATAAGCATTTAAAATCATCCATGGATCAAATACTCATTTAAATACACATTATTGGATAGGAAAACATATTTATATTGATATAAAATAGAGATTACAATAGTCACAACCTCTGTCGGCACATCTGCGAATCGAAGAAACTAAGTCCCCCCACTTGGGCCTCGACCACTTCAATCCTCCATCTCTCGATAGCAAGCTAATAAGCAAAAGGCAATCTTGGGAAGAACACAAAGTTCTCCAAGGGACAAAGGGATGCAGACTCAAGTATAAGCTCCGGCAACAATGGACTATAGTTTTCTTGCTCTTCAATTCCTCTCCCTTCAATTGATCCGAAGGCTTCCTTATATAGCTCTTCAGTGGGGTAATGGAAGGTCAAATCTGATCAATCTCAAGGCATATGGAAGGCCAAGAGACAAGTGACTTAGATCCACATCAAGGAAAACTCCAAAATCATTTGGCCTTTTGCACACATCTCGATGTACGTGGGTTTAAGGGTCAAATCCACGTATATACGCGAGAAAGGGTTTAAAAGTCACGTATGGAAATTATTGCATGTTTTTAGGGATGATATTGGAAACATCAAAGGTACAAAAATGGTCCATGGGAGTCTAAAGAGTCTACAGAGAGACAAGGAAGGCCATAAATCTGTGGTTCACCATTTGTGGTAAAATCAGCTGTAGCAGATGCCCCCTAATGTGTGAGGTCAAAGGGGTCATACGATGGCTGAAATACATTATAAGTCCATCCCAAAAGTGGAGTGATGAAGAACCAAGTGGAAGAACCAGCCATCCAATCAATACAATACAATGATCAAACTCTGCACATAACTGCAAGTAGATGTAGCAGTCCCGAATACATAAGAGTACAATGGCCATGAATAGGCATGATACAAAATATGACATGTGTGGTAATATTCACGTACAATATAGATAGATCAGAATATCCATGATGAGGATATACACAGGATCATGATCTCCATGTAGGCTGAAGATATATAATAGATCAAGATCTCCATAATGGCTAGAAATATCTGACATATACTGGAATCAAGTCACGAGAGCTAAAATATCATGAACACTGGCATGATCAAGGAGGTAGCATATATGAGATGCCACCCATCTGGAAGGTCTTCTACACAAACCTCTATGAGTACATGTCCTACTATGTGAATAGAGGTGTCAAGGTTGAACATAGTAGTCCATCGTCTGATTACCGGTCATTTATGTATACTATTAACAGATGCAAGATCACCCACCGATAATGAAAATGGGAATCAAGGTACTATAGTGAAAACTAACAAGTGTGAATAAATGTGTTGAGGTCAAACACTTGAGAGAATCCATCGATCAGGGGACATTGATGTATTCCCAAAAAATTGTCGATGGCGAGAGAACCTGCCACTGATGACTGCAAGTCTCAAGGCATTAAAAAATTACTCTAGATTTCTATCCCAGAATAAAAGATCTGAATTCAATGGGATGAAATCCGATGGAAGGAGGGCATTAAGGCATCCCCCATCATCCAACACGAGGTGCTCAACAAAGTTGTATAATGTGGAAGGAATCGATCATAATGTGCACGAACCAGTAACTGTACCGAGAATGGCCAACTTGCAAAGTCAAGATAACTAAGGAATGGCCGACTCGGGTTTCAAATTCCTTCAAACAAGAGCATAAAGGCGAATGGTGACTGAATGTAGGCAACATAAAATCGATATACAAAACTGGTACATCTCTGCGACACAGGAGGCATCGACAGAGGCTCCATAGGGACTGGAAGCTTAACTAGTTGGTGGAGATAAAATCAGAGAAACAAGTACAACTCCTAAAGTAAAAATATTAACCCAACCAATGGATGTGATATACAATGCTTTGTTCGAATACGACACGACTCAACTGCTGCCAAAGATAACATATTTTCTTGTCCAGCTTTTTGGTTTTTTTATTTATTTTTATTTTTATTTTTATTTTTGTGGACTTTTTCAAATATTTTGAAAATCTTGAAAAAGAATAAAAGTGCTTTATAGTTACAAACTAGGAGGAGACGAGTGTCAAGAAACAAACAAACTAGTTCCAAGTAGCGAAACATACCTATGATCAATGCAAGGACACATGTGTAGGATAGCGACACTCAGGGGAAATTCCCCTCCTGGTAAAAATAGGGAATCAAGCTACAAAGGATATACAAAATGGCTCTGCATGGCTAGACATGAGACAAGCTCAAGCTATATGGCTGATAATCAAAGTTAGGGAAGCCGACATAAGGCTCAATAATGCAAGAAAAACTCATGATAATGCAGTTACAACTTGACATATACAAGGAAGTCCCAAGGAAATGCCAACATAAAGTTCAAGAGGAGTATGAGGCTCTTACTCAAGGACATGACGGGACTAAAAGGGACTCCTAGACCTAAGAGAGGACTCACAGCATGGGTACCAAATGAAAAAGGGAGCTAACTAGGACACCCATGTATAGGAAAGCTCTGCCATTCACATAATATCACTTCTAACAGCAGCATGAAGGTTCCGTGATACCATGGAATGGGTTCGTACCTAAGGTTAAGATGGAATGGTCATAAGGCAATGCATAAGTGCAAGCAGATGTGATATCCTAGCCTATATGCCAGTTCAGACCTAATACCTGTGATAGGAATGAACGGGTCAAAACCTCAGAGAGAGTGTATAAAAACTGGACCCTACATGACAACCATATTAGTCCAAAACAACCCAAAATAGTGAATAAAGAATCCAAACTATAGGGAATAAGGAGGAATGATCATGACAAATAAATTCAAAGGAAAGAGTGCGGTGGATGATGGGCCATAAAAATGAATGTAAAGTGTAGACCCAACATTCACGTATCCACTACCACCCCCGTGAGGGTGACCACTGGTGTAAATACCAAGTGAAGGGAATAAAAATCCTCCACAAATGGAGTAGAGGATGGAATATGACCATTCCCAAATCTATGAGCATGGTAAGGGGCTGTGATGCCCCCAAGTCTAACACCAGGGTTCGTACTAGGACCAAGGACAGGTGATAGGATACCAGGTATGCCGAAAATAAAAGGACCCAAACTCAAGAGAGCATAAATATACTCAAGTAACCATGATCCCAAAGGCCAACTAGCGCACAAAGAGCACACCCCTAAAAAAATCTATAGCCAAAATACAAGCAAACCAAGGGGAGGATACGTGAGCTCCTGAATGCAGCAGGTATGTCTTTCCTAGTAGAGGCTCGAAACTCCCATACATTACAAGCGGAGGTATGTAACCAATTATAGTGTCCCTTAGCTTCACCGCATAAAGTGACTGTGCTGTCTGACCTCTACCTAGCCAGGACGCTCATAGAATAACCTCTACAAGTACCCCCTGTGATACCTAGGTAAGGAAACTAAGGTCACCTCAATATAACCAATGCTCAGGAAGACAGTCCCAGGTGGGATTGATCGTATGGGCAGGGTAGCAAAGCCTAAAACCCTCGAAAGAGCCCCCAGATACGAATACAATCCTGGAAATATCTCTGGTTCTACTCAGTTATGACTAGGGGTCATCCTAATCAATAACCGCTCACACTGCCTCATGCTTAACTCCCTTGTAAGAGGAGGATCCTGAGAAAAACTAATTATACCAAGTAATTTCATAATCTCACCTAGACAGACACATACATGTTGTTGTTTAGTGGTCTTGGAGAATTTACTCACAATGAACTATTCCAAGACCCTAAAACCTAATCTTATTGGTGCACCCTATAAAGGAAAAGAGTGTAATTCATTTTATTATGCATTGATTTTAATTGGCTATAATTACTCAAAGGGAAATGGCCATGTAACTAATGACATTATGACTCAGTAGTGAAATAAATATGCACACCATAACAAACAATGCTAAGTGCAATCTTTGTCAAATGAAAAATAGGGTATGCCACTACATGAGATGCATAAAAAATCATTCCTTCGATGTCAATGCAATCCTTCCTATATGAAATCCTAAATACAACTCTCATCCAAGTAATCCAATGCAAGTACCTCCTCAAATCCATATCTAAGATGCAACTAAGAGTGCAACTACTTTATATTTTTCAATATAAAAGAATGAAAAATGCAATAAAAGTCATCTAAAACTCTCAGTCTCTGCAGCAAGTATAAAACACAAGCCCAGCAAGACATCGAGACAAAAAAAAGTAATGCACTAATGGTAAAACAAAAAGGATAAATGACTAAAACTACTTTCAAAGAAAAATCAATGAAAAGGTGGTCTCTGGTCATAAAAGAAGCATCCAACACACAACATCAAACCCAAGGAAGACCCAACCACACTCACAACCCACCCAACAACTTCCCACAACATCAAACTCACCAAAAGGGAGGATGTACGTGACTGTTTAAAGAACAGTTGCGTATATAGGCGAATTTTGGCCAAAAGGCTGCATGTATACACGGATTTTGGCAAAAAACCTGTGCGTATACGTGCCTTTTGGCCAAAAATCTGCATGTGTACGTGACTTTTGGCCAAAACCCCGCGTATACAGAGAATACAGTGGTAAAAAGTAGGTCAAAGGTCAAACCAATAAAGGGGAGTGTCTATGGATGAACATACTATAAAATGCAACACAAAAACAAGGAGAAACAAACAGCAAGTTGAGAATATCAAGCACATTGTGCCCCCAAACCCCAAATAAAAACAAGGAACGTCCCCAGTGGAGTCGCCAATTCTGTTACGGAGATAAATTCCTATGTCTTGGGGTACCATAATAGACATATTAACTCCAAAAATAAATCCTTCCCTATATGCAGGAGAAACCAAACATCTAACACTAAAGGATCTCGGTTCATACCTTATTTTGAACAGTTGATGTAGATCCCCGTTGAGCTTTTCCACTCTCGCTTGTATTAGCAATTTGCTTTCTCAACATTCAGCAAACAAGACAAGCATGCTATATATAATTGTTTTAGACCTACTCTAGCATATATTATCAATAACATATAAGCATTTAAAAGCATCCATGGATCAAATACTCATTTAAATACACATTATTGGATAGGAAAAGATATTTCTATTGATATAAAACAAAGATTACAATAGTGACAACCTCTGTTGGCCCAGATCTGCGAATCGGAGAAATTGAATCCCCCCACTTGGGCCTCCCCCACTTCAATCCTCCATCTCTTGATAGCAAGCTCACAAGAAAAAGGCAAGCTTGGGAAGAACACAAAGTGCTCCAAGGGACAAAGGGATGCAGACTCAAGTATAAGCTCTGGCAACAATGGACTATAGTTTTCTTGCTCTTCAATTCCTCTCCCTTCAATGTATCCAAAGGGTTCCTTATAAAGCTCTCCAATGGGGTGTTGGAAGGTCAAATATGAGCAATATCAAGGCATATGGAAGGCCAAGATACAAGTGACTCGGATCCACATCAAGGAAAACTCCAAAATCATTTGGCCTTTTGCACACATCCCAATGTACATAGGTTTAAGGGTCAAATCCATGTATATACGTGAGAAAGCGTTTAAAAGTCGCATATGGAAATTATTTAATGTTTTAAGGGATGATATTGGAAACATCAAAGGTACAAAAATGGTCCACGGGATCTAAAGAGTCTGCAGAGGGACAGGGAAGGCCATAAAGCTATGATCCACCATGTGTGGTAAAATCAGTTGTAACAGTTGTTTCCTTAGAATATAAAAGGTTATATTCAGAAATTTAAGTGCTTCATATTGGATTCCCCAAAATCAGGACAATATCCCAAGTAAATCTTTCTTTCCTTGGTTCTTTTTCCGCTTCTTTAAAAACTAGTTTTAACTTAGAATTTTTGGGTAAAAAGTGTGTTCATCCAAAAGTAATTTCAAAGTACTTTTGGGAATATTTAAATGTTATAAGCTTGATTTTTTTTAGTAGGTATAACAGAAAATAGGAGGAGGTGCTTTCTGGAAATCATTTTTGGACCATTTGAAACCCCCCAGGGGGTCTTCGTCTTCCCGAAATTTCAAATTTCGCAATTTGTAAACCTTTGGTCTCATTATATATAAGGACCAAGTGGATTAATTTTAGTTTTTTTATATTTTAATTGATTCTAATAAAAATAAAAATCTCTTCGAATAGGCTCCTTTGAGCCTATTCACCATCCCCCCTGGGGGGATTCGCGTCCGTGCCATTTTTTACATTTTTTCATCTTTTTTCAATCTAGTGTAGTTCTAATATGCAGGGGTAGTATAATTTGACTTATAATCATTTTCATATTCCATATCTGGTGGTTTCAAATAAATTTTAATACTTACCCCACGAGCCTCCTTTTGAGCTGAAAGGTGAAGAAAGGGTCGTGGTAGTCTAATTAGAAAATTGTGGTTTGCTTATATGTTTAGGATTCATCTACTATCATTAATTGTTTTAATAATCATAATAAAATCAACCCTTCCTTGATTCCCTGATTGAGGTCCACTTGGACCGAAAGAGGTTCCTGGAGGGTTTTTTTTTTAATAAGAACACCTCTTTTAAAATTTACTAAAAATAACAAAGACTCCAGTGTATGCTCTATACTTGGCTTCAGTTCATCTGGTCATTCAAGATGCATCAAAATCACTTGAGTGACTAGATTTAGTCTTCACCTCCCAAATTGACAAACCATCAGGCGAAAATCTAACGCCTCGAACGAACTATAAATGGTGGCAAAATACTCAAAGGAGTGGGAACAAATGGAAAGTTACCTTGATGCACTGATCTCTATCACACCCTGATGGGTGCTTTATGAACACAGTCTTCGAGACTCCATTCCAACCAACAAAAACCTTACGGGTAGTCGTGAAAGTTCACTTTTGGACATACTGCAGGTACCCCTCGGGTATATTTGGAGTGCCCTTTTTCACCTAATTTAATTCATTCACATTCCACATTAATTTAAAATATACCAAGATACATTTGAAAAACATTCTTTTAAGCGCATGAAAGAACATTATTTTCTTTGTTGACTCCATTTAAGGCACTGGTGATTTATTTGATCAATTCTTTCGATTATATATATATTGAGTATCATTATTGTGCTTGTATGCTTTAAATATTGCATCCTGTTATCTTTTGTTTCCATTGGTTAATTTCAAAAAACTCCTAAACAACTTAATCAATATAACACCATCACACTAAGTAATTATCCTTAGTAATTTAATAGGGTCTACCCCCCTTGGCTTTATTAGGAGTTAGCCTAAATGGAGGAATCAAGAACAAGGTGACAGCCTTGACTCGAGACTTGCCCCCAAGGATACACCAAGTGGCTTGAATATTTCTTCCATGTAACCCAAGTGTGTGAAAGGTGGCGACACTTTTTGGTGCCGTTGCTGGGGATAAATATTTTTATTTCTGAGTACGACTTAGCTTAACTTTTTTCTAAACAACTAAAAAGATAAAAAAAAATTGATTGATCTTGTCTTTAAAAACCATAAAAATTAAAACTCGATCCATCTGGCAACTCCACTGTCTAACATCCCTCCAAGAATTTCTACCCGAAGAAACCGCCAGTAATTATTCAATCATCTCCCTTATCCCGAAAGTTTTATTAGAGAAATATTGAATAGGAATACTTCTCATAGAAACCTTGAAGATTTAGGAGACCAATCCCTCTTAGATATCCATCACTTATTTGTAGAGAGTCATGTTCATCAATCTCAAGAAATGATGGAATTATTCAAACACCTTGACTTTTCTCAGATAGCAGGTGCTCCCCATGCCATTCCAAAAGATGCTATCAAGAAGCTCCCCACATTTCACGGCAATAATGCCATCACTGCCAAGTCTCACCTTCGAAAGTTTGAAAAGCACCTGGTCAGTTATTACAATGATGTTGCCCATGACCATGATGATGTCAAAATGAAGCTCTTTGCTTTATCCCTAGAAGATGATGCTAAAGAGTGGTACCTTGACCTAGATGATGATTCATATAAAACTCTTAGTAAATTCCAAGATGGTTTTAGGAAGAAATGTGGAGAAAACAAGGAACCAAGACATCTTCTTGTTGCCCTTTATAGCATAAAGAAGATGGAGAATGAAACCATCCATGAATTTAACACTAAATTCAAGTGTGTGGTTGTGGACCTTTCCTAGAGACATCAAGCCAAAAAATGCCTCTATCCTCATATCTTACACTGAATCTTTCACAGGTGACTTAAGGTACCAGTTGAGAGATAAGGAACCAAGCGATCTAAAAACTGCCCTGGAGTTGGTCGAGAAAATAGAAAAGAATGTGCAATCTTCAAGAATGTCCAACATTCCAGGTTACACTAGGGGAAACACTTCCTACAAAAAAGAGAAGGTTAAATCCGTTGAATCAGAAGAAAAGGGAACTTCTAAAGATCCCATGGAAAAGGTGACGGGCATGATAAAAAACTTGGTTACTAGTCAAAACCAACTAATGGCCAATCATTCTACACAATTGAATCATATGCAAAATAGGTTAATCACAATGGAAAGGAATAATGGACCTAGGAACTTTCATCCCAAGCAGAATTAAATGTATCAAAATAAATTTCCTCAACAAGAGCCTAGGATTCCAAACCAGTTAGACTCGGCTAACATGGTAGAAGAAGCAATTCCATGGTGTAGACCCTGTGAACAATTCCAACAAGAAAGCACTTGTTATGTTGCAAATCAAGTCATGGAACATGGACTTCCCGAGGTCAGTAGTTAGGAAACAAATTCAAGCGAGCCTGATCATGTATACATGGTAGGCCAAGCCTACCCTTTGTCACCAGCTAAACAGTACAAACCTAAGGATGAAACCATTGTAGAATCTTATAGTGAAACTTATGATGAAAATCGTGATGTGAATGATAGGACTCCTACGTGTTCTCCATATAACGATGACGGTCTCGAAGGTTTACTGCCTTGTGACCTTTTCTTTGAAGAAGATGAGTATGAAAATGAGGACAAGTATAACTTGGAGCATGATACAAGTGACAAAGACTCCCTTATCTTTGACAAAGATGTTGATGAGGAGTCTTGGACATTCATGGAAAATCCAGTCTATGACATGAATAAAAAGGAAAATAATGAACCAGAAAATTTTGATGGTTTTGTTGATTCTCATGTCTATGGCATATCTAAAGGAGAGAGCATGGACCATGTGGCCTTGGGAAACTTTGATATGGGAAAGGAGCATGCAGTTTATCCATATGACAAGTCTAAGCCATATATCAGTATCAGTAATGAAGACAAAGAGAACTTGATATTAGCAATGGGGAATCCATCACATCTGACATAGATGGTGGTGATGACTATTGGTATTTTTGTGGATATCTTATTAAGAATCCTATCTATGCTATATCCAACAAGGGGAGTGTCTATTTATAAATTTGTGGAATTCCAATCTACTATACTTCCATAGAGGGAAGCATGGATCTAGAGACCTGGGAAAATCCTAGTATATAAGAGCAGCATTCAAGACTCTTATATGGTCATTCAGAGTCATACCATGCAGAGCTGCACAAAGGTGTCAATAATGAAGACATTGAGAAGCAGTGTTGTGAAAAGATAGATATGATGTAGTCAGTAGAATATCAGTCTCAACTATCATCTTCACATATAGAATTTCCTTAATATTTGGAGTCGTTTGGGGCTTATATAATGAGTTATCATCCGATAATCCTTGATGATCAGTATGATGGTGTAATCAATATGCCTCATCATTCCTATTTGTATATCAACCCTATCCAGTCATGGATAGAAGCAACATGTGCAAGTACCTACCAGTTTGGGAAGAAGTTTGACAACATTATTGATGCCTATGATTTCCCATCCATCCCGCCCATTCCGGATCATCACGCAAGTTTGGATTTTCTAAATAAAGTATCCTTACATTGGCTGGTAACCAAAGACAAGGAAAAAAAAAATTATGTAGTTACATTTATTTTGTTTGAATAAATTAGCTTAATGGTTCATTTGGTTTTTATATAAAGCTTGTGCTACTGAGGTTTTCTTGTCAAGTTGAGATGTTTTTACAGGGTGTATAAACCAGAGATTCTGGTGTTCTTGTATCCTCTCCTTGGCATATGACCAGATCAAGCACATGTCCCGTAGTTGGAGCCAGATGTTACCACCTAAGTTGTACTTAGTGGTTTTTTATCAAGTGTGCCTGGTGAACCGGACAAAGATGGTTTGTTCGGACTTCAGAAGACCTTATGAATTGCTTCTGGGAAGTGCTTGTTGTACTATATCACATGTTCATACCCCGTGGGGAGTTGTAATAAGATGTTCTAACATTATAGTGTATGTAAAAGACTTAGTCTCTTAGACTTTATTTTTCAATCCGATCAACCCAGGGTGTTTTTTTCCTTGGTTATTATTGGTTGCTGAATAAACGACTGATAATTTCTGAGTTTTTCACTCAATACCTCCAAAGTTGAGGTGTTCAACTTGACATTTAGGCCTATTGAGGTTATTAGAGTCTATGTGTCAATGTATAAACATGCTAGGCATCATGGTCGAGTCATATGAACATGTCTAAGTCCCCCTAGGTTTTTAATTTTTTTAAATTTTAATTTTTCCACAAAACATAGGCTATTTTTTAATAGTCTAATTGGAAAAAATGGTTTGGTTATAAAAGTGGTCTCAATAATCATTTTCAAACATGAGGGTGCTCATTTTCAAGCTAAGAGCACCATGTAAACCCATAGACCCACTTTTTCTAAGTTTTGAGTGATTTGTCCATCACTCGGGTCAAAAATCCCTAAAAATCAAATATTGATTATTTAATTAATAAATAAATTAAATAATGGAGAAAATCCAAAATCCTAGATCAATGGATTCTCAACTAATTTGATTAAAATCAGTCTCATTGACACTAGATTAACTA
The DNA here is from genome assembly GCA_001517045.1 of Pseudotsuga menziesii. Lineage (NCBI taxonomy): Eukaryota > Viridiplantae > Streptophyta > Pinopsida > Pinales > Pinaceae > Pseudotsuga > Pseudotsuga menziesii. The sequence goes on along the minus strand of LPNX010466928.1, from coordinate 18,813 downwards.
GAGATTGCAATTCCTTGACTGAAGGAGCTAATAAGGGCAGATCCAAAGTTGAAATTCAGCCTCCTTTATGGGGAATTGTGCCCTCTCTCTCTCCTCCACATGTGTGGGATCTTCTGGAAGCTCTTTGGTCGATGATTCAGTCAGCAGGTTTATGTGTCAGCTCAATCAACCCTCCAATTGACAGTTAGACTCAGTGGAAGCTCAGTTCAGCTTCATATCAGGAAATGATAGACTCTCCTTTAGCTGTAGTTGTCTATCTCCTTGGGATTTGCGCCCCCTCTGGGCTGGGGTTTCAATTTTTTGTATAAATAAAGCATAGTGCCTCCTTTCCGAGGGGTGAGAGTTGGATTGAGGAGCTATTACTGTTGTAATATTGTGTAATATCTTTTGCTATTGGAATAAAGTGAAGCTTTGAAGGCCAAAATGGTGTAATGCTCTTATGTGTGTGGAATTAACATTGTCTTGCAGCTTTTGTCCTTACCAGTGTCTTTCTCTCAATTTCTACATCTGAATCTTGTCTGGCTTGAATGGTTCAGCTGAATCAATAGGAGTATAGTTGGGCAAGTAATATTACTTGTTTTTCAATATCTCATAGCATATATGTTTGAATATTTAGATTATACATGTTTAAATAAGTTTATTTGCATGTAATCCCTCCAGGGATGATTTTAAGGAACCATACTCATTTAAAAGTGTATAAATGTTGGCGAATATTACCAATTCTTAAAATGCCAACTATAAAATGATTGGCGATATTTTCCAAAAAATATTTTAATTTCCAAGGATTTTATATCGTTTATATAATAATTTGGCGATTTTTAGGGTGAAAAAAATTTACCCCATCAAAATTGGGTGAAACAGGGCTTCAAAAAATGAAAAATGGAAAATGTTTTTTGGGAGAGAAACATGGAAAAAGAGCCCACTGGGCTAAAATTCGCCCCTAAAATTATCCCTAAATCCCCCTCTTTTTTCATATATCTCTATCTAGATCTCATAAGGTTTTTGTGCAGGATTGTTTGTTAGTTTTCAGGTAGCAGGGGTTGAACTAATTGTGGATCTAGATTGACTCCACTGGGCATCCAACTAGATTAATTAGTCTTCACCTCCCAAATTGACAAACCATCGGGCAAAAATCCAACGCCTCAAACAAACTGTAAACGGTGTCAAAATACCCAAAGGAGTGGGAACAACTGGAAAGTGACCTTGAGGCGTCGATCTCTGTCACACCCTGATGGGTGCGTTACGAACACAGTCTCCAAGACTCCATTCCATCCCACAAACACCTTGTGGGTGGCTGTGAAAGTTCACTTGTGGACATACTCCAAGTGCCCGTCGGGTATATTGGGAGCCCCCTTTTTTGCCTAATTTAATTCATTCACATTCCACATTAATTTAAAATCTACCAAGAGACATTTGCAAAACATTCTTTCAAGCAAATGCAAGCACATTATTTTCTATGTTGACTCCATTTAAGGCACTGGTGATTTATTTGATCAATTCTTTCGATTATATATATATCAAGTGTCATTACTGTGCTTATCTGCTTTAAATCTTGCATCTTGTTATCTTTGTTTCCACTAGTTAATTTCAAAAAACTCCTAAACAACTTAATCAATATAACACCATCACACTAAGTAATTATCCTTAGTAATTTAATAGGGTCTACCCCCCTTGACTTCATTAGAAGTTAGCCTAAACGGAGGAGTCAAGAACAAGGTGACAGCCTTGACTCGAGACTTGCCCCCAAGGACACACCGAGTGGCTTGAATATTTCTTCCACGTAACCTAGGTGTGTGAAAGGCAGCAATAGGTTGCACACACAGATCTTGCAGATCTAGCATCTTGGAAGAAGATTGATTCCAGAGTCATGCTGATTATCATGGATGGAGTGAAGGACCATATAGTCCCTCACCTTTCTGGTAAGAAGACCACATTAGAAATGTGGAAGGCTTTGGAGAGTCTATACTGGAGCAAGAACGAGAACCGGAGGATGGTGTTGTAAGAGAGGATACGTAGCACCAAGATGACCAAGGGAGAAGGAGTGGTTCCTTACCTCACGAGGCTCACACAGATCAGGGATGAGCTTGGAGCTGTTGGCTCTAAGACATATGATGAGGAGCTAGTTCGGATAGCCCTCAATGGCTTCTCTAAGCCATGGGACACCTTTGTCAAAGGTGTTGTGGCTAGGGAGAAGCTCCTTGATTGGTAGAGACTATGGGATGACTTTGTGCAGGAGGAGACCTGCATGGGTCAAAGATCACGCTCATCCAATAGTGCCCCACAGATTGTGGATGAGGAGGATCTAGCCCTTACAGGGAAGAGCAAGGTGAAGGAAAAGAGGAAGAAGGATGGTAAGAAGAACCTTGATGTGTCAAAGGTCAAGTGTTTTATCTACCACAAGCAGGGACACTTTTCCTCCCAGTGCCTAGACAAGAAGAAGAAGAGTAACACTTAGATGAATGGGTCTGGAGAGGTGGATGAGTTCAGCAAGAACTTTGATGAGGAGTTTTGCTTGATAGCTTGCATGGAAAGCACCACAGGGAGAAGCATATGTGTAGAAGGAGCAAGTTGATAAAGTTGACTTGAACGATAGCCGACTTAGTCGATCAGCTGACTAAGTCGATGAACTGACTTAGTCGATCAGCCGACTAAGTCGATCAGCCGACTAAACTGGAGATTAGGTCAGCCACCTAAGGTTGTGTCAGTTCACCGAACCGATAGGTAGTTATTTTGTAACTGTTTTGTAATCATATATATTATGCTGTTGAGCCAGATGAGAACTCGGTTTAGTTCTTTGCATTGTATGGACTCACTTGTATAATATAATATGTTAATTCACCTATTGGTTCTTATCTCTTGTCTATGTTTTATATATATATATATATATGCTTTAGTATGTATTATTGGTAACCTTATGTGATCTGTGAGATTACAACATTGGTTCCATTGCTGATACGTACATGTCTAAAATGTATGCAAACAGATGATACCAGAGTAGGAGATTAAGGACTAGTGGGAACATAAAGTTGCAAACTACTTGCATAATTACGTGCGAAGGAACAGATTAACAATCACACAAGCAAAAGAAAGATTTTTCACAGAAACGCATGAAAAATTTGTCGAATCAGTGCCCCAACTTCTGAAGAAACTCTTGGATGAAAAATATGGAAGGCACTAAAGAACAACAATTGCTGGAAAAACTAATCTGAGGAGGTAGAACAAAATTGTCAGAGTGGTTTGAGAAAATCGCCGACGACTTTTGTGAGGAGCAAGCAGTTAAAGACAGAACTTCGGTGGAAACAGTCAAGGAGAAATTTTACATACATCTCACTGAGCAATTTCTGTGTTCCTTACTGACCTTGTTGTTCAAATTCCTGATCGAGAAGGGAGTAGGACATATCGTCGAACCTCATCCATCACTTCACGAACTACCATCAAACTCTAACTAGGAGGATAAACAAAGGAAGTGGGAAAAATTTATTGCAGAAAGGGAGTGGGAATACTTCCTAAGCAAATAGACTAAACTATCCGTTCTTTCTAAAAAGCATTGGGTAGGCTATGGGGGGCTAGCTGGGAATATGTCGAGATAGAGTAGAGTGGATTCTAGTCGACTAGAAATAGATACCATTCACCAGTAATGAGAAGTCGACCAAAAGGGAACTCAAGAGAATAGTATCATACGAAGGTATGTCAGACATTCAGAAAATAGAGAGGGAAGAGAGACAACAGAGGAGGGAAGCAAGAATAGAAAGAGACTTAGAGCTCCATAGAGGAAGAAGTCATAGGGTGACCGACTAGGAAGAGAATCTGCCAGAGCCAGGTCATGCCCGACATGAAGAAGGCGTGGAACAAGAGGCATCCCCAATGGAGGAAGAATTGTGGATAGAGTAGCCCAAAGCTCTCCAATTAAGAGCTCCCCATGAAGGATAAACCCTCTCCCCATTGAATCCACGTACTCATATAAAGACTATTGTCAAAGAGGACCTCTAACTATGAGCTGGTGACTTTAGTATATGGAGTTGGATAGATGACGAAACATACACTGGATGACACCTCATACACAACTGACGGGAATGGAAGTTTCGTTGACCATAGTCCCACAGAGACGAATAAACCAATAACCCCACCACCCTCACCACCACCCCCACCTCCACCGCTGCCACCTTTTGAGAGTAGTGACAGTGATTCAAACATGGGTCGCAGATTGGCTCACATTCCTCTATATGAGGGGGATGAGGATCCCAGACGACACTGGTTCATTTGTGAGTCAACTTGGGAGGCCAACCAAGTTACAGACGAAGATAGACAAATGGCACAGTTTGCTAATGCCTTGAGGAAAAGGGCATTGACGTGGTATATGACCTTTTTGAAAAGACAACCTAGAGAAACCAAAGCCGAGATCAAGGAGCAATTCTTATCATTCTTCAAAACTCCAGATGCCAAACACCTGGCAGTGAAAAAACTAAAAAGTACATCACAAAAGCTAGGGGAAATTGTCCGCGACTATGATAAGTGTTGGAAAGACCTTCTGAGCTAGCTGGACTATGTTATAGATGAACAGTTACTAATCCAGTGGTTTCTTATAGGGTTATCTCAGAAATTGCGCTGACACATCAGTCTGGAAACATTCAAATCTTATGAAGATGCGCTAACAAAAGCTCTTCAAGTGGAGATGGATGAGGACATACCCGCTTACCCCATAGACCACAGATTGGAAGAATAGCTCGAGAATGTAGAGAAATCTTTAAAGGAGTTAAAACTCAAGAATCAGGAGATCTGGTGCACCAAATGCTCGATGGCTAGCCACTCCAAAGACAACTGTCGATAGGAATACAGTCGACAAGACGTTCAATTCATGCAGACCAAATATTTTTGCGACATTTGTCAGGAGAATGGGGATCACTCAACAAAATATTGCCCGTTCAACATGAGGAACGGAAAATCCTCCTGGTGTGCAATCTACAAAACCAAAAATCACAATACGGCCGACTACCATTTGAACCTGAAGAATTGACAAAATTATCATGCAGTCTACCAAACAAACGCAGTTGTGCAAACTAACGAGCATAAAAATTTAGCAAACGATCAGAATGGTCAGAGATATGATGGTCAACGATATGAGCACCGGTACGATAATCGACGTGCAGGCTACAGAGGAAGAGGTCGATTCTCTGGGAATAGCGACAACCGACTGCATCGACCCATCCAGTGCTTTACCTATTATAAGGAGGGACATCGGTACACAGACTGTCCATATAAAGACAGAACTTATATCAAATTTTGTACTCACTATGGAGTATAGAGGATTGCCCTACCATGTTAGAAAAAATAAATACAAAAAAAATTGTTAATATCTTGTCCTGTGTGCAAAAAAATGATATAATAAACACAAAAAATTTGCATATTGTAACTAGACAAGGAACAAAAATAGGAGTTGATAACCCAAGAATTAGTAAAATAAAAGAGAAACATGTCTATCCTGACCCATTGAAAGAAAAACACACATACAAAGAAGCAACCAATGTATTAAAAGAAATTACACGACAAGAACACATTCATGACATTCGACATAACACAATAAACGAATTAATTCAGCTCGTACAAAAAGACAACCTAGTATCTCAGTTCATCGATTTGCTATCTGAAATAAAATGTACCAACTCTGAAAAACAAACAAAGAACATCTGCAGCTTAAATAAAAAATACAAAGGTGATGCTGACCCACTTGTCGACCTGGAAATTGAATGATACCACATTCGACAAGTAGTACTCGACTTCGTCTCACAAGTAAACATCATGACTCGTGACACTTGGCAACAAATGGGTAGACCTCGACTCTATGAGTCAGGCATATACTTGAAACTAGCCGACCAGGGCTTAATTGAACCTATTGGAGTTTGGAAAAATGTCGACACGACTATAAAAGGAATCTCGACCAAGGTCAACTTCGAAATCATTGACCCGAAAGAAGGATCCAGTTCCTTCCCAACGTTAGTCGGTCAACCTTGGGGAAGAAAGATGAAAGCATCGATATCCCTGGACAAGGAGTGAATCAAATTAAAAGGAAATGGACAAAATGTCATTGTACCCATTCATCCATCTCAAGGGGAACCCTAGAATGAACCTATCGTTGAAGAAGTCGATGTCCGACAACTCTACCAAATCCAAAACAATGCAGATTACACAAAACCAAATATCCATGGAGAAATTTATTTAGGCAACCAAGACTCAGTTGGTTATAATTCAGACACCAAATTATATGATTGGGAGATCGAGAACTATGAAACACAAGCAAGAGGGTGCTAGACTATACAAAAAATACAAAAAAATCCCACCCAACAATGCTTCATATTGTCCATTGTGCAAAAAAACTTTGAGAAGAAAATTAGGGAATACCCTGCCTTACAACCTACCAATGTAAATACTACACAACTACCAAGATACAAGGAAAGGGAATCACTAGTCATGCATGTCGAACTAGTTTCCAAAAATATTGGTGAGCATGGCTGCCTCCAAAGCCTAGTAGAAAATTTTATAGGACAAGCTGCTAGATGGTGGGATACCCATCAGACAAGACTGCAGACCTGGACAACTACTTCGACTTACTTTGTCGAAAGGTTTGGAGGAAAGAAGTTAACCCAACAAGCTCAGATACCTGTATTCACTCAAGTACAGAACCCATAAGATCATATTAAAACCTGTGAAAAAGAATGGAGAAGGCTTGGATACAAGGATGAACGAGCATGGCCACACTTGTTCCCATCAACCCTCGCCGACTTACCAAACAAATGGTATAAGATGGAAGAAGCTAGAGGTGAAAACTTCTTATGGCATGAACTCAGGTAAAATTTCATTAAAGATTTCAACTTTATACCACAAAATGAAAACTTGGTCGAAACAGTAAAACACATTAAAGAATTTATACAGCCGACCAAAAAGAAACCCTTAAAGGATAACCGACAGATGATTAAATGTAACAATATACAAACAAGACTAAAGCCATAGTCAAAAAGACTACAATTAGAAAATGAAAACACAGAAGGAAAAAATTTTCGATGGAAACCCAACCATAGCGAAACGACCAAACCTATTTGTACAATCCTAAAAGTCGAAACAACCGACAAACAAGATACCAATAGAATGACTGCAGCTGACTTCCCTTTCACATTCTCACAGTTCAAAGAAGGAATTTGACCGATCAATGAAGCCAAAGCCCCAGAATGGCTAGATGCTAAAGTCAAAACTTAAGAATTCAACATCTCAAATGATGGTCAACCAAAAATGGCAAAGATTGGTGATTACTGGAGCGAAGAACAGACCATGGAGATAGTGAACTTATTGAAGGAATTCCAAGATGTATTTGCTCAAGACTATAAAGAACTCAAAGGATTAGTCCACGAAATGGGAGAAATGAAAATTGATACTAAACCTGATGTTCGACCTGTAAAGAAAAGGCCTTATAAACTAGCTCACAAATAGAAGGAGATAGTCAAAAAGGAAATTGATAATATGCTTGCAGCAGGCATCATCTATCCTATCAACCAATCAGAATGGGCAAGTCCAATGGTTGTACAACCTAAGAAACATGATCCGACCAGACTAAGAATTTGTGTCGACTTCAAAGAACTAAACAAAGTGACATTGACAAACCCATTTCTGACCCCTTATGCAGATGAAATCTTGAATGAGGTTGCAAGACATGAATGCTACTCATTTACAGATGGATTCTTAGGTTATAACCAAGTTCCAATAGCTAAAGAAGACAACCTTTGTGTGTGAATTTGGTTCATTTGCTTACAAAGTTATGCCTTTTGGATTAAAGAATGCACCTGCAGTATTCTTTAGAATTGTTGTCAGAACATTTCAAGAATATATCTATAAGACCATGGAAGTATACTTTGATGATCGTACAACATACTCCATGTTAAAGGATCATTGCAAATGGCTCAGACTTATGTTGGAGAGATGTCGACAAATTCAACTCTCCCTAAACATCAAGAAATGCATATTTGTGACCCCCATAGGGATATTATTAGGGCACATTGTCTGTAAGGAAGGTATTAAGGTTGATTTTGCAAATATCAAAATTATCCTCGACCTAAAACCTCCAGTAAACCCAAAACAAGTCAGGGTTTTACTTGGTCACACAGGCTATTACAGAAAATTCATAAGATATTATTCAGATATGACCTATCCTCTTGAAGAAATATTAAGAGAAGATCAAGAGTTTAGCTGGACAGAGGAGTGCCACATATCATTCGAAAAATTAAAAAGAAAGCTAGTCGAAGCACCAATCCTAAAGTTTCCAAACTGGTCGATCAAATTCCATGTTCACATTGATGCATCAGGACTAGCAATAGGAGCAATCTTAACTCAACCAGGAGATGATGGAATGGATTATCCTATAGTTTACAGTAGCAGAAAATTAAATAAGGCTTAAAAAAACTATTCGACAATAGAAAGAGAAGCCCTAGGAATGGTCTTTGCACTACAAAAATATCGGCATTATCTCTTAGCTAACTCATTTATATTCTATACTAACCATCAGGCCCTGAAGTATCTCGTCAATAAACCACTATATCATGGAAGGATCTGTCGATGGTTACTTCTCTTTTAAGAATTTGAGTTTGAAGTCGTTGTCCAACTAGGCAAGTTAAATGTCGGTCCCGACCATTTATCCCAAATCAACACAGGAGAAGAGCCGATAGGAGTCGACGATGACTTACCTGATGCACATTTATTTTGGATAGAAGCAGTCCCAGCAGAACTAGAAGAAATAGCTCAGTTCTTGGAAGATGGACATGCACCAGAAGGAATGAGCACCAAGAAAAAGTAGATCTTAGCTATGAAGGCTGCACCATACATTCTCATCAAGGATTTTTATACAAAATGGGACTAGATGACATCCTCAGAAGGTGTGTACTAGAACATGAACGAGACAACATTATGCATGAAGCACACTATGGACCTGCAGAACGACATTTTCAAGCAGACACAACTGCAAAGAAAATCCAACAGTCAAGATTATGGTGGCCGACACTCCACAGAGATTGCAAAAATTTTGTCAGTCGATGTGACAGATGTCAATGACTAGGTCGACCCCTGCCTAGTACAGAAATTCCTTTGATATCAGTAAACCCAAGTCTGACATTTGAAATCTAGGCCATAGACTTCATATGACCATTTCCTATACCAGCAAAAAGAACAGGTGCAAGGTATATTATCACTGCAGTCGAATATGTAACTAAATGGGTAGAAGCTGAACCAGTCGACACATGTTCTAGTGAGATAGCTGCTAAGTTTATCTATGAGAATATCATCACTAGATTTGGATGTCCACTAACCCTGATTAGCGACCAGGGAACACACTTCATCAACAGAACTATCAAAACCCTAACCGACCAGTTCCAAATCAACCATCGTCGAAGTACATCATACCACCCTCAATCAAATGGAGCAATTGAAGAGTTTAATAAAATATTAACAAAGGGACTAACCAAAATATGTAATGCTGATAAGGATGATTGGGATGAGAAAATACCTGCAGTATTATGGGCCTATAGAACAACATATAAACGATCGACCGACCAAACTCGTTTTTGAATAATCTATGGACAAGAAGCAGTAGTTCCACTACACTTCCGACAACAGACACCTATCATCGCAGAAATACTACATGTTGATGTCGAACAAGGAAGGAAGGACCGACTATTGCAACTCAACAAACTTGAAGAGCACTGACTAATGGCAATACAACATTAAGAAATCTAGAAACAACAACAGAAATCTTGGCACGACTGCAACCTCAAGAACAAAAACTTGTTGGTCGGAGACCTTGCTTTACTATACAATAGTTGGTTAAAAGTAAAACCTAAAAATCTCCACATAGAATGGATGGGACCTTACGTTGTCGAAGAGATACATCCCAACAGCTCAGTCCAACTCAGGACATTATAGAGCATAGTATTTTGGAAGCTCGTTAATGGAGCCCAACTAAAACACTACAGAAACTAGAAATTCAAAAAAAAAAAATCATATAACGACCATAACCATCAACCAAAAGCCATAAAAACTTAAAAATTCAAAAGCCAAAAAAAAATACCGTACTTACAGAAAACTATGATAGGAAATTACCATCTCAAAAATCGCCATCATGGCCATCAACATATCACCATCGACCATTTTCATTGACTGACCACTCCCATCAACCATTCTCATAACCGACATCGACCGACGACCTTGATATTCCCATCGCGCATTAATGACATCGAGCGCTGAAAGCAATTCGCCATTAACGCACACTCGAGTATTCCAGCTGGAACATCACGTCTGCCATTAATACACCCATCGATGCACACATCCATAGAATCGCCTATAAATATTGGATCGTCGAAGGATCATTCACCGCAATCCATACAGAGAGAGCCTCAAAGAATCCAATCGACTAAAAGCCAAGAACCCCTTATTGAAATTGACCACCAAACCGACACAATGGCCCCAAAACAAACCAGAGCCTCGACCAAAGCCAAGGAACTACAGGTTGTGGATACACCTTTAGTCCGCAGTTTGAAAAACATAAAAAACGCCAAGGTATAGGAAGGCTCATGGAAAAAACTATGGACCGAAATGCAAGAATGGGCCTTTGTCAACAAAAAGTCCACTCAAGCCATAGAGAAAATCAAACACAGCACTATCTTTGGCTATGTTAATGCACCACTTATGGCCAGCTTTGGTGGCACAAAGGAAACTACTATCAAATTCATCATCAGCCGGTATCACAATGGCCGGTTCTACTTCGACCAACTAGTCGACATCTCTGGAGAAGTCATCTCCAAGCTTACTGGTCTATCCAATGAAGGAAACCCCGTACTAGTCGGTATCAAAGAAGGGCTGGTCGAAAAGCTCACTGGGTCATCTTCGGGTAAGAACTCGAAGGGGTTGATGATCAGCCAAATCACAACCTGAACGCCATAGATTGTGGCCAAAATAATCGCAATCACACTCATCCTAGCAGGCCGAGGCAATGACCTTAAGTTAGTCATGCTAGAATCTGTCGACACCATTGCCATCGATGGACGAATATACAGATGAGCTGAATATGTCACCGACATGGTGAATACCATCTGTGAAAGATGTCAAGAAACGGGGGGAATCATCAAGTTCCCTTCCCTAATCGTATGGATTGTCATGTACCACATCTGCCCAGAGGGGAGTCCAATCTTTCAGGAACCGACGAGGTTCTACATGTGGAGATTTAAACCATTCTCCCAGAGAGGAACGTTGCAGGAACTTGAAAGAGGAAAGGTCCTATTGGAGAACTGGTTTCAACAACTCAAAGTCCACACGACTATATGGAGGGTGCCTCAAAACATCCAAAGAAATCTACCAACGAACTCCCACATCTAGCTGGAGTTGGACCATACCTCATTATGGTACATGTAGGGCAATAAATCAAATGCCAAATCCCTCGACTACTATCTATCAGTCGACCAGATCTTTCAGGAACTGTCTCGACAGGACAAAACCAAAATACCAGTACCAGCGGCAGCAAAGCCAGTCGAATTTTCGATCGAAGAGCCACTCACAGACAAGGAAAAAGAGGAAGACTACGAGCTCAACCTCTATATCAGCACCTTTGTGTCAAGGAGACACCGGTCGAACACACCGCCTGAATTCAAATAACAATCAAACCTCCGGCTGCAAAGAGGGAAGAACCCCAGACCACAGAGCCACAACCACAGTAGTAGGTAATTCCTCCAGCTGCAGGAAGCGTTGTCCTAACCCAGGAGCCAAGGGCAGAGACAGAGCCAGAAAACCCTGAGTATGCAGTCACAAAAGGAATTATTCAAAAACTATCAAAGGAGATAGCAGCGGTCAGGAAGAAGCTCAAGATACAAAAACAACAATAAGTTAAGGGTAAACGCAAGCTTATCCTTGTAGACTCCTCAGAAGATGAGGAGAAACGGGCAGCCATGGCCCTCGACATCATAGAGGATGCTGCGGCAAATAAGGCGTCGGTCGAAACCCAGTTCCAAAGATTCATCGACGCAGGCGCACAAGTAGGTCGACCGAAGAAAACTAAGACTACAACGATGCCTGAAAAATGTTGTCGATCTTGGGTTGATGCCTCCACCCCCATCACCAACGAAAATAACTGAAGAACAAGTACCGACACCACGGTCAATTAGCCCCCTCGACTTATGCAAAAGTGTGATGTCGGAAGAGGTGAAAGCAAAATTTGACAAAGATAGGGATTTGTAGGATTTCATTGAGAAACTTCCTGAGTTGTTTACATCGGCCCAGAAAATCTCAACACAAGCACCTCTTTTCACGGTCAGTGGATACCACCCAGGACCCAAATCCCAGTCTCGAATCTTTGCAACCATCATGTCAACTTTCGAGAGAAATCTCGACAAGGAAGCTGAAGTGGTTGCACGTCGAACTTCAACCATCACCTGAACTGCACCTCAAGCTGACCCACCAGCGACTGCCCCAACTGGAGGAGTATCAAATGAAGAGGACATAGCTCGAGATATCAACCAAATGTTCTCCGACTTATACTCACCTCAGCACCTCGACAATCCACCACTCACCCACAGTTCTACCAAACCAATCACCACCACCACCCCTCGACTCAGAGAAATTCCCACCACAACCAGCTGCATCCAAACAACCAGAGGTGGTAGTCATCCCACCTCCCTGACCAGAGAAACCATCCACCACTATCCCCCAAACTAAAGACCCCGCCTCGACTATTGCAGGTACACAGGTGCTGAAACAAGCAGAAAAAGAAAAGCATAAGAAGAGGAAGGAGAAACAGAAGAAGGGGCATCATGGGAAGCCTTCAAAGGTCCAAATCAGATTGAAGGATGCAAGCTCCCTAACCGAAACAGAGCTAGGACAACTCCTCAAGACCCTAGAAAGTGAAGCAAATATGAGGAGTGAGCAAAGAAATAAGGAACTCAATGACAAGAATGCAGAATAGGTCAAGTTCCTCAACAAATGCAGGAATATGGCCCAGTACATCATGTCGGGCCCCATAGAGGTCAACATAGACAAACCACTTGAAAGGGCCTATCATCTATTTGAGAGCATGGTGTCGACACTCCAAGCTCACATTCAGGAAACAAAGGAGGAACAAAAAGAGGAAACTACCCGACTCCTAATGGCACAACACATTGCCTTTTCTGAAGCCTATAAAGTGCTGCAAGATCATATGGAGGAGTCTGTCGTAACTGAAGAAATACTAAGAGATTGACCTAATTACTACGAGCAAGTCTATCAGTAGATTCGACAGACTCGACAAGGGATTCGGGCATTAGAAAGCAGAAAAACCACCAAGGAAGCACTCAGAACGACAATAGAAGAACAAATAGTGCTTGAAACTACCAAACTACAGAAACTAGAAAGGGAAGCACATAAGTGGGTGCAACAAGCTCTCCCTAACTTGGAGAAAGTCGACATCATCTACCCGTAGATGAAATGAATTATCGAGACTACGAAGGAGAAGGACCAGTTTATGGGTCCCGACATGGAGAAGATAGTTGAAGTCTCCATTTCAGAGAAGATGTCGATCTTATCAAGCTTAACCACACTCACCATCGACATCCAAATTTTTTTGCAAAGTTGGATAGATTTCCAACATCACCTCGCAGTAACAGCCCTAGCCATTGTAGAAGTCTATGTACAGAAAAGATCGACCATCAGACTTCACGGCCCACCACAATAACTATTGAGACTAGCCAAGAAGAATTTGGTACCTCCCTGTTTCTTCGGGATGAAGAAACGTTTTGTTCCTGGGGGAGATGTAGAAGGAGTAAGTTAATAAAATCAACTTGAATTATAGTTGACTTAGTCGATCAGCCGACTAAGTCGATGAGTCGATTTAGTCGATTAGCCAACTAAGTCGGTCGGCCGACTAAACTAGAGATTAGGTCGGCCACCTAAGGTCATGTCGGTTCACTGAATTGACAGGTAGTTATTTTGTAACCATTTTGTAATCATATATATTAGGCTGTTGAGCCAGATGAGAAATCAGTTCAGTTCTCTGCATTGTATGGACTCACTTATATAATATAATCTGTTAATTCACCTATTGGTTCTTATCTCTTGTCTCTGTTTTATATATATATGCTTTAGTATTTATTATTGGTAACCTTATGTGATCTGTGAGATTACAACAATATGGTACATTGATAGTGGAGCATCTAGTCACATGACTGGACAGAAGATGTTCTTCAGAGACTTGCAGGAGGGTGGAACAGGGATCCACGTTGAGTTGGGTGATGATGCGCGGTATCAGGCGTAGGGAGTTGGCATTGTTTCATTTGAGAGGGATTTTGGCAAACCCCTCAGTTTTGTTGATGTGTTATATGTTCCAGGACTGACCAAGAACCTTATATCAGTCTCCACTCTGGAGGACAATGGATATCAGGAGAATTTCTGTGACCATAGAGTGTCTATCAAGCCTAAGGGGTTAGATAGGAGCTTGGATTAGGTGATTGGAAGAAGGAGAGGGAAAGTATACAAATTACACTTTGAGCCTGCAAAGGCTCTAGTCAACAACATCAGCAGCTGTCAGGGTGAGTTGTCGCATAGGAGGATGGCACACTTACACCATGGAGCACTGAAACATTTGAGACAAGCAGTCATTGGAGTTCCTTAGGTACAGGAGGAAAAGCATAACCACTTCAAGGGTTGTGCTTTAGGGAAGAACATTAAGAAACCTTTCCCACAAAGTGAGCACAAGTCTAAGGATCCCTTGGACTTGGTGCATTCGGATGTATGTGGACCTATGAGTGTCCATTCATTCAATGGTTACAGTTACGGTGTAACCTTCATTGATTATTATTCCAGGAAAACCTAGATCTATTTCCTGAAGGCCAAGTCAGAGGTCTTTGAGAGGTTCCAAGAGTTCAAGACTCTTGTGGAGAACCAAATAGGAAAGAAGATTCGAGTGTTGAGGACAAAAAATGGGGGTGACTACACTTCCAATGAGTTGATGGAGTATTTTTTGGCTGAGGGGATCAAGAAGGAGCACACTGTTCCCCATACCCCACAACAGAATGGATTTGTAGAGCGAAAGAACAGGACTATGGTTGGAGTAGCCAAGGCCATGCTATTTGATCAGGGATTACCATTATTCCTCTGGGCCGAGGCATACAGGACTACAATATACATTTAGAATAGGTGTCCCCACACATCCTTGGGGAGGAAGACACCAGAAGATGTCTTCACGGGCACTAGGCCAGATGTGAGTCACATTCACATATTTGGCAGTGTCTTCTATTGTCATGTTCATGCTGACAATAGGAAGAAGTTGGACCCTTCTGGAGAGAAGGGGTTACTTGTTGGTTACAACGAGATTTTGAAAGCATATATTGTTTACATTCCTGCTCACAGGAGGATAATTGTAAGCATGGATTTTCAGTTCAATGAGGACAGGGCCTTGCGGAGATCTCTGGACTTACCAGTAGAGCAGCAGCCAACACAGGATTTGGGAGACAAGTTGGGGGAGCCAGATGTACAAGTACATCTATAGACGTAGAGCATAGGTTCTAGTGGTCAGAGGGAGTCAGGTGGACATGATACTTTAGTCATTGACTGGAAGGATGAGCTGCAGCAAGAGACAAATATCCAGCAGTCGTAGTAGGTTGACACTAGGCCAATGCCTAAGTGGTTTACATCCACAGTGCAGGATTCTAGGTAGGTAGATCCTCCATAGACATATTTTAAATGGAGTGTACCACTAGAGAGGCTGAGTTATATGGCACTGATGACAGAGTTGATTAACTCTGAAACTTTCAGCTTCAGGGACGCTGCACAACATGATGTGTGACGAGAATCTATGGTTGAGGAGTATGAATCCATTATGAAAAATAGGTATGGGAGGTTGTGTCGAGTCCACAAGGGAAAAAGGTGGTGGGATCCAAATGGATCTACAAGGTGAAGCATGCAAGAGATGGAAGCATGGATAAGTACAAGGCGCGCTTCATGGCAAAGGGGTTTTCACAGGAGGGTATTGATTATGAGGAGACCTTCACCCCTGTTTCCAGGTATTCTTCCATTCAAACCATTATGTCACTAGCAACTGAGATGGGTTGGCGTGTCCATCAGATGGACGTCACGACTGCCTTTCTCAACGGAGTGATAAAGGATGAGGTGTATATTGAGCATCCATAGGGGTTTGATGTGGAGCACATGGAGACACATGTATGTAGACTGCATCGAGCTCTTTACAAGCTCAAGCAGGAACCTCAAGCATGGTACTCGAGGATCGACAACTATCTATGAGAGATGGGATTTCAGCAGAGTGAGGCTAACCACAACCTATACTTCTTAGCAGGTGAGGTGCCTCTCATACTGGTCTTATATGTGGATGATCTATTTTTGATAGGAGATGAGAGGTTGATTGGAGACTGTAATTCCAACCTTGCAGTAGAGTTTGAGATGAAATACCTTGGGATAATGCATTACTTTTTGGGCTTGGAGGTTTGGCAGAGAGATGGATGCTTCTTCATCGGACGGGGGAAGTATGCGTTAGAGATCCTAAATAGATTCAGGATGGAGGAATACAATCCTATGGCCATACCTCTAGTTTCCAACTGGAGGAAGATTGATGCATCAGGATCAGATGGATTTGATCCTACCTTGTATTGTTAGCTTATCGGATCGCTTATTTATCTGGTCAACACTTGAACAGACATTAGCTTTGCAGTCAATTCTTTGATTCAGTTCATGGTGGACCCTCAGGGAGTGCATTGGACGGTTGCAAGGCACATACTTCACTACATCAGAGGTACATTGGAGTATGTATTGGTTTATGAGCACAGGGGGAGTGTATAGTTAGTAGGTTTCATAGATGCTAACTAGGTAAGATGTGTAGAGGACTGGAAGAGTACTTCAGGTTGTTATTTCAGCATTGGATCAGGGGTTGTCTCTTAGTTCAGCAGGAAGCAGAATTCATTTTCATTGAGCTCAGTAGAGGCTGAGTACATGGCATCCATCATGGCTTCTTGTGAGGGTATGTGGCTAAGGAAGTTACTTGCAGGTTTGTTTGAGTGTGAGCTAGAGGCTACAGTAGTTCACTGTGACAATCAAAGTGGCATCAAGCTATCTGAGAATCCAGTGTTCCATGACTGGAGCAAACACATAGACATCATATACCACTTCTTGAGAGATTGTGTTCAGAGGGGAACCATTCAGTTGGAGTACATATAGATAGATGAGAAGGTGGCGGACATTTTCACCAAGGAACTTTGCAGACAGAGTTTTTTGAAGTTCACGGATAAGTTGGGGTTGCTACCGAATCTATTCCTCGTTGAGAGGGAGTGTTAAACTAGCAGCAACAAGGAAGGTCTTCCTACATGCATGTGTTCTTGCATGCAGAAGACTTAAATTAGGAAACCGGTTGTATTTAATTTACTTTTCCTAAGTTTACTTTGGAAAAGAAATTAAAGTGATCTACATTAACTTTAGTGAACCACTAGTTAAAGTGAAAGTGAAATTAAGGTTTTTGCTTTACCACTAGTTAAAGTGAAAGTGAAATTAGGGTTTTCGCTTTACCTAAAGTTATAAAAGAGAGATCAATTGGTGGAGAGAATACACACACTTGTATTCTGGCAGAGACAGGAAACAGACAAGGATAGGGGTTAGTGCAAGAAGATGATGGACCTTTAAGATGCAATCCTAGTTTTCAAAAACAACATCATGTTACCAAAAAATACATGAACCCGAGCCTGACATAGCACTTGGTATGGTTCAACCCGAGCTTGACATGTCATGGAACATGTAGGATAGGAAGACAAATCGCGTACGCGTTATATTACTACAAAACGCGCGCGCGATTTGTACAGCCAAAACGCGCACGCGATTTGTATAGCCAAAACGCGTACGCGAGTTTTAAATCATAAAAAAAAAAATACACAGTCCCCGATAAGGGGTAAGGGGTAACAAACAGAAAATTGAAAACTTCATGAAGGGTGGACTTGTTGGTTAAAAGTTCTTATTCATTTGAAAAGAACATGAAACGGGCCTTGCTGGTTAAAATTTCTTATTCATTTTGTTCTAAGAAATTTATATAGATACATAAATTACATTGATAAATCAAAGATTTTTGTGGCTAATAACACAACACATTAATAAATCAAAGATTTTTTATTAATGTTGAGCTAATTTTTTATTCCCTTTCGAGACTGTAACTATATCGTGAAAGGCTTTAGCTCTAAATCATTCCCCATTAGTATTATAGCATTAGGAATAACGGCAAAACAAAACATTGGTGAACTGCGCATGGATGGAGTCGTAATTTGGAACTCACCTGGTTGGGTGTCCGGACCTCCTCTCTCCTTTTGTCTTGTATTGCTATGATTTTAAATAAAAAACAAACTATTCAGTTAAATTCATACCAGTCAAACCAAAATATTAGGTTCCTCAATGAAATTCATACGAGTAAAAAAAATATTAGGGATTGCCTTTCCAGATTGCAAACACTGTAAAAGGCTTGACCAGAGCCAAGCCAACACACAAGTGGCCTTATAATTTGAGGCCTAAGGGTATTAATACTGTGAAAAGCTTAACTAGAGCCAAGCCAATACACAAGCGGCCTTATAATTTGAGACTTAAAGCTAAATCTTAATAGTAAGAACATCAATTAAAAACTATAAACCTGATAGCACAATTCACAGATGAAATCTCCTTTTTTATGGGACCAGCGCTCTAGGCATCTCCTATGAGCATACTGTGAGAATTCAATAATAAACACTCAATAACGATAAATCTTTCAATTCACCAAAGACAACATATGCAAACTAC
>LPNX010466903.1:100395-121769 GCA_001517045.1 Pseudotsuga menziesii | reverse complement strand
CAAACTTGATTTTGCAGAAGCAATTATCAGCAGCAATTGTCTTCAACCAAGCAGTCTTCAACACAGTCTTCAGCAGTCTTCACAGCTTCCATGCAGGCAGCTCTACGCAGGCAAAGAACGCAGACATTAGCAGTCTTCTTAGCTCTCTGGTTCAAGCTCCAACAGTATGCAGCTCCAAATTCAAAATGCTTATTCAGGCTGAGTCTTTACACGTTCCACTGACAGTACAACAATCTTCTCACTTGTAAACAGAAAAGAGGAGAGAACGCCCACAATGGAAGGGCAAAGGAGCAGGTCGCAGCTTCTAGATTGAGAGATCGCCTCTTCAATGCGCAGCATATAAACTCAATGCATATAAACCACAATCACAGGCTCATACAACAACCACAACGTGGAATATTTGCAACCACACTCCAGCACAGTAATTAGGTCAAAAAAATTAGGGTTTATGCAGTCTCCAACGGTCACAAGTAATACAACAAATTCTCAGCTTTGATTTCTGAGATCGCTGCACTCAATCTCTTCAATCGTGGAGTTTATCCAAGGTGTTGGATCACGACTCTGCAATATCAAACCAGCGCTGTCAAAATTGTTGCGCAAGAATTTATGGTGAGGTAGGCCGAGTGTTGAGGCTGTTTACTTCCACGCAGCTAATTGAGCTTATAGCACGCAAGAACCACATGAAGGCAGTGATGCTTACTGTTCAGAAAAGAAATATATCCGCAATGATTTTTTACACTAGCAAACTAAGATATACAATTTCAAGCATATCACCATCACGAGTAGATCCACTGATCAGAGCAGAGAAGAGCTATGAAAACTTCACACGCACTCTTCCTTCAGCTTCTTATTATTTCTCCAATGCAGTCTTTGAGAATATGAGGCATCTATCTTCAACACGCAGCACCAGGCATCTATCTTCAACACGCAGCACCAGGCAGTCTATCTTCAACACGCAGCTATCTTCAATCTCCACGACCATATATATACTGAAACTCAAGGACTTCTTCAAAACGCAGGCAGCTCCCACTTTATGGCTCTTCACATTCAAAGTTCAATACTCATTCCACTCAACAGTCACGGTCCAATATTGCAGTCACGGTCACTCAACAGGTAATAACGTGCTTTAGCAGTCACGGTCCAATATATTTTGCATTAAGTGGTCGCCAATGTCTACGGTCTGGACAAGGAGGGAAGCGCGAGCTAGAAGAACATATTGATATTCAACTTCGGTGGAGGGGCTTCCAACAGGTAATGGACATGATTGAGGAGAGGTATCGCCACAATATCGTAGCACAAAACTGGAGGAAGAGAGAGCCTGAAATTAGGGTTAGGTAACTCGCCGTGATATGAGAGGTTGCAGTGATATGAGAGGTCGCGACTCTGGTAACTCTACGCAGGATAATCACTAGAATAATACACATACAAAACGCTCAACTCATTAGGGTTTCCTCAGCACACAAACTCAATCATGAAGCAGACAATGCATGCGACTCGACTAGCAGACTGATGGAGCAGTCTGGCAATGGACTGGCAAGCAGAATGCCAGGAATGGGCAGAAATGCAGCAGGAGTTATGGCAGACAGCCCTGCTCTGATACCACTTGTTGGTAATAACTCCCGATCCATTATTCCAATGCAAATGCCTATATTTATACAAATTATATGACGGTTGATCTTCATCAACCTTTTCTCCTTCCTACGTGACTGTTCAGCTAACTATTTATCTATTTATTTACAATATTATAATCCTGTCGGATTATATTCTAACAAGAGATATCCAAAAAATACCTTACATTTTAAAGGTACATGCCACTTCCAAACAACATTATGCCACCCGTTGGAATCGATGTTGTGATCACACCACAACGTTGAATAAGTCGATTTAGCTGTTATGTCCTCTATGCTGATATTCTAAGTCCACACAAGTGTATCATTCGCCTCTGATAACACACAACCTCCTTTTTTTAAATCCACACAATATTTATCCCACTCCAAACCATAGTTTCCACCTAAATTCAATTAGATAGAATTCTTCCACTTAGTGCCACTGTATCCCTGCTTCTTGTTAACCGCAAATTGATTGAGAGTATACCATCCTTGCTCATGTTGCGTGGACAACAACTCGACTGAAATAATATAATTATTTGGTCCTCCCACATTGGGATCCATGCCCACCATGATGGGTTCACTATTTCATGGTTTCCACGCCAACCATTGCCCCAAAACCCTTCAAGCATTATTAAATCCACCCCAAATATTTGAAACACCTTTCAAAGGCTTATTAGTGGTTCTTAGCCATTACACCAGCTCAAATTCCTGAAATATTTAGCCATGATAACCCTATGCCATAAATTGTCCATGAGAAGCACCCTCCACAAGCTCTTTGCAGTCAAGACCAAAGCAAATTTATTGATATTCTTTGTTTCTCACCCACCAAATATCTTTGGTTTTGCAATTGTATCCCATTTAACCAAGTGATACTTAGACCTCCCACGAGTGCTTGATTAAAAAAGTTAAGGAATATGAGATTAATAGCAAATCTTTTACCTATGTAGTAGTCTATCTATTATATGTTTTCGACTTTACAATGGTCTTTTACCTATGTAGTAGTCTATCTATTATATGTTTCGACTTTACAATGGGTTTTAGAGGAAGTTTAGTAAAAAGTTTTTTGGTAAAATCCAAATTTAGGAGTGTTTAAATTGTGTTTTTAAATCTATAAATAGATTCAACACCTTCTAATACCCTTATCACCCAAATTATGCAATTTTCCTAACTAATATATGTAATTCTAAGATTTTTTTAAAATTTCCAACTTCAAACACAATAAAACAAAATATATAGTTAAAAAAAAAATTAAAAACCAAAAATATTTAGACTACAGCTCTAACCTACTCTAGAGTGTGATATCCTAACCATTCATTTAATACACCTTTTACTCAAATGGAATGGTTAGCTCTTTCAATTACGTAACAACGAATTTAGTAATTCGATATCCGTACTGTTTTCAATTTAATATGCTTGCATGTATTTGGCTTTGTTGGATTTCATATTGATATTATTTATTGGATTAATGTGAAGTTTGGGTTTGTTGGATTTCATATTTATATTATTTATTGGATTAATGTGGAGTTTTTGCATGTGGCCTAGGATGACAAACTACTCCTTTTCAACGTAGTAGCCCAATCCAATCCTATCCCCGTAATCAACCAGATTCAGTTTTCTCTTTTCTCATTGGTTCTGTTTAATCTGACGTGTCAACATCATTACCACTTGGTCTCAGCTCAGCAAGAGCGCTCAGCCTCTACTTCAAATGCGACGCCTCTTTCTCCCTGCTTAGTCTTGTTGTGGGAATTAAGCTCCTGTGTCGTAGTAGCTCACAATGGCAGCCATGGCAGCCCATTCCTTAACAGACTTAGCTCTTCCACTGCAGTGGGGTACGTCCGATTCATCTCTGTCTTCCTGCAGGACGCTCGGTGGCTATGGCTTCAGGCCATTGCTCATGATGGTGAACAGGGAAAGACGAGCTTGCTCATACAGCCATGGTGGAGTGAAGGCTGCTGCTTCGGAGGTTGTTGTGAAAGAGAAACCCAAGAAAAATAATAAGAAGGGTTCCAAAGAGGGCATCAAAGAATCACTACTTACCCCTCGCTTCTACACAACTGATTTTGATGAGATGGAGACGCTGTTCAACACTGAAATCAACAAGAATCTCGATCAGTCAGAGTTCCAAGCCTTGCTGGCAGAGTTCAAGACTGATTATAATCAAACTCATTTCGTCAGGAATCCAGAATTCAAAGAGGCCGCCGACAAAATGCAAGGTCCACTCAGGAAGATCTTTGTCGAGTTCCTGGAGAGGTCATGTACTGCTGAGTTTTCGGGATTTCTTCTCTACAAGGAACTCGGAAGACGACTCAAGGTCTGCAATTCCTAAACCCCTGTTTCTCTTTTGCGTGTGAGATGTAGGTATCTACATATACATAGATATATAGAGAGAGATGTTTACTCGCATTGTTTTAGTATTATTGCTCAAGGTCTGCAATTCCTAAACCCCTGTTTCTCTTTTGCGTGTGAGATGTAGGTATCTACATATACATAGATATATAGAGAGAGATGTTGACTCGCATTTTTTTAGTATTATTGCTCATTACAAGGGTAACCAATAGCTCAATATGCCCACTTTTACAAGCGTAACCAGTGGCTCAACATGCCCACTTTTACATATAAACTATGGATAATTCAAGACTTGAATGCTGCCTTTTCTGATATTTTCTCTGAATTTACCAATTTAAAATGAATAATGGTAAAAGTTTTTTTTTCCCTTGGTTTTCCCAAGGGATGCTTCCCACATTCATGGATGGTATCTCTAGTAAACCTGTTTGTGTAGCTACTGTGCCTGAACCAAGGGAATTTAAACTAGGCACTTGCTAGACTTGCTGGCATAGGAATAGCCAAATGCCCAACAATAGTAGTGACAGTATGTTTAGTTAACCCATTGGGTTAATCATGGCAAAAACTTATGCCATGCAAGGCTTTTTTATTATAATTATGAAAATAGTTTAAATATTGGTCTTGTCATTTTGATGTGACATTGACACTACTTAATTGTAATATAATCTAATTTAATTATGAATGCCCACCTATGGCCATTGGGACTCTAAAAAGTAGAAAGAGAAGTGACCATTGGGAGTTCTAAATCATCTCAAGAAGAATGCAAAAGAACTGAGTATATGGAGAGTGCTATAAGAGCGAGAATGAAACCCCAAGAAGCCCAAAAGAACAAACTGGGAAAGGGTCCACAGGGCGCCAAGGAAGAATCCCAAGGTCGACAATGTTCTCTGTTACCTCATAACCTGTAGGGGTGATTAGGAGACCTTTTCACTTTTTATTATCAAATCATGAATGCTTGATGACAGGTTAAGAAGCTGCTAGAATGCCTCGGGTTCTTGACATTAGAGTTATTCTTCATGTTGTGATAGGTCATCATGATTTTGGATATGGTCTCACATGGAAGATAGGATATGTTTATGAAGAAGCCTCCTAGATAGAACATGATGGTGCAGCTAACTCATATATATTGCTGTTTCATGATGCATTGTTCACTTATAGATGAAGAGCTCTATCATTTTTGGGGTGTTTTGTCTTTTTTCATGGCATAGATCTCCATATCTTGTAGAGAACTTTTGGTCATTGGCCATTATTCACACATAGAAATTATTTGTGGTGAGCTTTCTTTGGAGCGCTTGTGCGTTGGTGGCTATACTTGCCATATTCATGGCATGGATGATCTTTGTTGGTAGAGCACTTGGCTCAATTATATGGCTTGAGGGTAGAGGCTCATCCATGAGAGCGCTCTAGCATTTCAGTTTTGGTATGGCATCTTGATGACACACACTACAAATTTTAGTGGAGCACTCTTGTTTCTTGGATGTATTTCATAATCATGGATGGCTTCGGGTTAATATTCCTTGGAATGCTCGAGCTCTTGGAACATGGTCTGGGTTTGAGGAGGTATCATTGTTGACTTTTCATGGACCGCACTCCCTCTTAGCACTTATTTGATGTCATCTACTCTCATTCTATTGGTGCACTCTAGCTTGTTGAAGGTGGTTTGCAATTATGGATGGTCTTTGCTTGGTTTCCCAAAGGGCGCTCTTGCTTCTAAGCACTTGGTTCACATCTTGGCATGGCTATCTATCATTTTAGAGGAATGCTCCACTTGATTGGCCCATGTATTGAAGCATACACCCATTTTTCATAGAGCATTCTACCATCTAGCTCTTGTTGGATGATATGGCACACTTCTTTATGGAGTGCTCCCTTGTTCCGAGGCTTGGATAATATCTTGGTACCATTGACTATCTTTTACTATGGAGCACTCTCCTTTTTTCTCTTTTTTGTCACATGTGGATGCATGCTACTTCCATTGATCAATGATCTCCTTGGTTCACATATCTATCTTCTTGCACGTATAGTGATGAGATAGTAGTGGAGGTTGATGAGTTGGTGTTAAGCGGACATCATTTAGTTGGAGGGCATTCATTGCACATTGATGAGGTCAGAGCATCCACCTTGGAGACTACTTGCATCACTTTTTGTAAGGAGCGTTCAACTTTATTGGACCTATCTTGCACATCTTTTCATGATTTATGGTTGAGCGTTCCCCTTGGAGAGCCATACAAATGGTCCTAGAGCATATTTAACTCATTCTTAACCTTGGTTGATGGAACGCTCCACTATAGGAGAGTTGATTGCACACTTTTCATGACTATATTGTTGGAGTTTTCACTTTGGATGGTGTCTATTGCACATTTATGATGATATGGTCCACTTTGGAGTTGTTATAATGCATTTTTGACGGAGGTCGTTTGGGTTGGAAGAGATTTAGATGGTCAAACCCTAGATCTAAGATACATGAATTGCCTTGGAAATGTATTCTATTGGAGCCCTATGCTTGGAGGGCCTTTAGAGGCTACACATTTGGTTTTGACTTGGTATTTGACCCTCATTTGATGGAGGCACACTACTCCTCTCTTGGAGACTTGTATATGTGGCTTTGACCACGTCCTTTATAGCATTTGGATGAGGTGGTTGGAGTATTTTGGTTTGTTTACTCCTCCCTAGGATAGATCTAAGAGTTTATCATTATTATTGTAGCAGAAAGATTGGCTCAAAGCTATATAAGGATTTGCTCTATTCTTCATTTGTCATGGTTGGATTTTGGGAGAAATAACATTGAGCCTAATGAATATCTATTGGTTTCTCTGGATAGAGAATTAAGTGTTTCTTGAATGGTAATGTGCTCCTCAAGTTTTACTTATGAATGAAATTCTCAATTGATAATGGTTGTGGGCTAATGAAGTAACAGAGTTTTTTCTTCTTTCGATGGTTGTCAATTGGAAGTGATAGGTGTAGTTTGTGACTCAACTCTTGGTTATATGCTCTCTTACCCTTGCATGACAATTGATCTACCATAATCATTTGAAAGTATTTGCTCGTATTTTCCCTTTGTAGATTTTTGAAATAAGTAAAGCCATTAGAATTGATTAGGCTATGTGCTTTGCTACCCTATTCCTCCTAATCATTCCTTTTAAAATCCTTCATATGGGCGTGTTGACGTTGGCCTCCCTCTTAGTTTCACTAAACCCATACCGAAAGCTTTAAGAGTTTATCTTGAAGTGGCGAGTTTTTGTGTTAACATTGTCAACCCTATTCTCTCCTAACATTCAAGGCCAAAAAGAAGTATGTGATGAGCTTTTTGGTGTCCATCTACCTAACAAACCTGGTATTAGAGATCTGCTCATGATGACTTTTGTGACCAGAGTCTTTTAGAAGCTGGAAATAAGAGGTAGTTAGCCTAGAGTTAGCAATATGGAAAGATCCATCTCTGAGAGTTTTTTGCCAAAGGTGAAGCATCCCATAAAGGAGTAGTGCAATACATGTATGGTCCTTGTATTGTATGCAAATCTTTAAGGAACCATAAGAAATTCGATATCAATGTTCAATTACTGGGGTAGAGAGAAAAAGATTTAGCATGTCAACTATTTATGACACTTTGGCTAGCAATATGCAGAGAGAATTGGAGAGTGATAATAATATCCATTATGGCTTGAGTGTAAGTTTGGCATGCATCAAATCCCATGCAACATGGTCACAACTTGTAAAATTGTTGAAGTGCAAAGAGGGAAAAAGTGCAAGATAGTATTTTTTTTGCATGAATATACTTTGAAAACATTGTAATGAGTACTCTCTCAAGCAGTTTCATCTTGTTTCCTGTAGGCATGGGATCCAAGCTTCACAATTGTAAAGGAGATGAGGTGTCACTAGGGTATGGAAGTTGCAAATCGAAGCCCAAATATCTTGAAAGTGGATCTCGAAATATTGTCTCTAGGGATTCTAATCCTTATATTCTCTACTCAACCTTGATTTTGTTGTTATGATTACACGAAAGGATGAGCCACAGGATACCACTCCAATGTAAGTGTAGGATGTCACTATTTCTACCAACTGCCCTTTGTAGGTGAGAGTAGTATTAGATGCTTCCTTCTTAGATATGTTGAAAGCCACAATGTTTGTCTTTGCAAGGTTGAACCGAAGACCACAACTATCACAGAATGAGCTCAAAGTGTCTAGATGCTTTTGTAGTCGTCTAATTATGTGGGATAAAAGGACAGTCTCATCCACAAACAATAGAGTGACAATGGATATTCAATAGAGAAGGAAACCACCTGTATCACTCACAACTTTTGAAATGAGATCTTATAGCTCATCAATATAAGGTTAAAACACTATGGATGACTGTGGACATTCTTGCTTGACTCGTATGGTGTTGTGTATGTCATTTGTGCTGCCCATAGTGGTATGGACCTTTCCAATAACCATATTATAGAGATTCATCAATGTGAAATCCTAAGTTCAAGGAAATTACATGTTTTTCAGGTTTGAGTTTTCATGAAATAATTGATTTCATGGAAATTTCCTAACTTTAATCAATTTTGTTTAATTTGTAATTATCCTTTGCCTACTATAAATGTTGGAACCATTTATAGAATTAGTGTCTGCTAGACCCATAAGATGAATCATGAAAAAATTTCATGTTGGAGAGTGTTACGCTACACCTGTACCCAGCGCACCTTCAGCTATACCTCAGGGAGAGAGGGCCAATTTTTTCGACCAGGAGGTGTGTTATCGAGCAATGGTGGTCATGGTTGGGCCCTTTGGTTCCTCCTTAGGAGTACAATGGCTTAGTGGCACTGTGGACTTCCCTTTGCTGAGGTTTTTAACCTTAAGGTTGGTGTTTGGGGCTCCTAAGGGTTGACCACTGGGTCACATGGCTCCATATCCTGTTTACATGCTCTGGTGGCCTTTGCTACGAGACATTCGTCTCCCTTCGTAGCCACTTTGGACACCCTTCTGGCCCTTCAGTCAGTGGGCACTTACTCTCCCTGGCCTTATCTCCTCAAAGGAAGCCATCCTCCATGCCAGGCCTTTTTGATGCTTTGAGGATGAAGTTGAGGGATTTTACAACATTCTAGGGTTTAGATGAGGTATAACGCCCTCCCTCTAGCTCACTCCAGCCTTTTGTTCAGAGTGATTCGCTTATTTGAGCGGATTTTGGCACCTTGGGGTACAAATACCTCAGGTAGCCTACCTTGAGCCTACGTTAGGCCATTTTATTATTATTATTTTGTTTTAATTTTAAGTTGACATTTTATAATTTCAAATTGACATGTTTTAAGGCATGTAGGCCTAGATATTTTGTAAAAAGTGAGGGTGAGATCATATAAATAGGTCTCCTCACTTTCATTTAAAAAACAAGACATATGGGATAATAAACTATGCATTTGTTTTACCCTTGCTAGGTCTCTTTGGAGAGATGCGCCCCTCATGAGGAGGTTTTTCTGGGTTAATGCAAGCTATTTTGAATTTTCTGGCAATTCTTTGGTGAAATTTTTTGCTAGGTGATGTTTTGATTTGTTGAATAAACATGAGCATTTGGAGGTGAGGCTTCTTATCTCTTTGTTTGATTGATGGTGGATGATGCATGTTCAAAACTAGGTGGTAGCCCTAGTGCTGCATTTTCTCCTAGAATAGGCCATTGCCATCTTTCTTGTGACCTTAGCTAGTTGAGGCACGTCTCCTTGTGAGGGTCCTCTAGGGTTTTTCTCTTAGCTTTCTAGGCTAGTTGCTTGACCTAGGATATCTTCCTCTCTAGGTTAGCCATCCTCCTTAGATGCCCTAAGTTGGGTAGGGATTTGCTAGGGTAAGTTTTCCTTGGTTTTCACACCTTTTATCCTCCAAACTTAGGTTTAGCGTTGGTTTAGGTTAGTTTATGTCAGTCTTAGGGTTTAGTTTAGGTTAATTATGTGTTAGTAGAGACCTAGGCTAGGGTTAGTATCTGTTTCCTAACCCTCGCTACCTCCTAGCAGCCTGCTGCTACACCTTGGATTCACTGTTGTTAGCAGTGTCCTCCCCTTCTTCTCCTCCGCTGCCCTAACGGTTCCCTTCTAGACCCTCGTTGCAACCTTTCCCTACGTTGCTACCCTTCCTAGCTCTATGTAGCAATTGGTCAAAAAGCTTCTTCCGTGGCTCAGGTAGTTAATACATTCTGAGAACGTGGCGCAATGGAATATACCATTGTGGTAGCAGAAACTGCGGATTCTCCCGCTACATTACAATATCTTGCTCCTTATATAGGGGCAACTTTGGCTGAATACTTCATGTACAAGAAGCAACATACTTCAATCATTTATGATGATCTGCCCTTACAGTGGCAGCCCTCCCCTTTGCTGCCATACCTTCTCCTTGATCTACACAGTGACAAAAGGAAAGGTTAGTGCATGCTATTTGCCAGTTTGGGTTTGATACTGAAAGTGGATTGGTTGCACCTTGTATCATCACACACATAGTCAACACATAAATATTACTGTTAGTACTTCAAAGCGTGGTCACATTTATATTTAATGAAGTATACACTGACATTATAATGCTGCTATAGATATGGCTATGAGTGATGACTAATACACACTGCTGTAGATGCTATATACACACATAAAAGTCAGGTTTTAACACATGACAAAAGGTGTTTGTTTTTTGTGATGATATGGTGACTACTGCTGCCTTGAGTTGTTATTAAACTTCATATGATAATGCTGCATTAATGACTGTTATATGCCACTTATGCTGGTGTACTTAAATAATTGTTTGGTGGTGACATATACTTATGGTTACATATCACACTTCCTCTAGGAGGCTCTCTCCTTGGAGGCTTAGGATTTCGAAGTAGTTGGAAGAAATTGACTAAGGTGATAGTGGTCACTTCCTCCTCACATGCTTATCGGTGGCTTGGATTGCCATTTCAACCGGTAACATTTTGACACCGTTGCTGGCGACCCTCAAACCTGTTGAGGTGACTTATCCGGGAAAGAACGACATTTTGGTAAGTCTTGAGTCCTGATTATGTATGATTGCATATATTTTTCTAGAAAAGACTAACCTGTAGGCTTATCTGGCGACTCCATAAAGAATTCAACCCACCCCATCAATCAGGTAGGCCCTTGTTTTATTTAGTACTTTGGTGAGATTTGCATAACTAACTTGGCAGGTCTTTCCTGGCGACTCCCATCAAAGAAAAATAATGAAGTGCTCTATAAAGATAAGGAAGCCTGACGATATGGCATCCAATTACAAATTGTGGATGGATATATTGGATTTTTCGTGCATTCTGGGATTTCCACACAAGTATGTCATTCAAGATGGTGGGAAGGCACTTTTTACATTATTCCAGTAGTATAAGTACCATGCAACAACACATGTGCAGACAGTCATGCAATTCCTCCGGGCAAACAACATTGTACACGAAGACATCATAATGAGGCTCTTTCTACTATCTCTTCACTTTGAAGACAACTTGTCTGTTAGGACTTGGTATGAGGGTTTTCCTCGCAAATTTTTTTCTTCACTCAGGTAGTTCATCGATGCATTCAATATGGATTGGGATTATGGTATTGAGGAACATGAGAGAAAGGTCGTGATTGACATTATGTGGGAAGAAACACTGGGGAACAACCAGACACAAGATGGTTCAAGCGAAGGAATCAAAGATGATATTCCATTTTGAATTTAAAGATCTTGACAATCCAACCATTGCAGAAATGGAAGTATATTTTGCTTTGCTTGACTTATCGCAGTTCCCAGGTTACTCGGATGGACTACCACATGAATTGTGGAAGCCTTTCAATGACCAGAACGAGAATTATGCTAAAGACATGGTTGCAAGTTTTTTGTGGTTATTTTCAGAAGAAGTTGAATTGGAAGAAGGTGTATACATGAGGTTGTTCGCTCTTCACTTAGAAGGAAAGGCCCGTGTTTGGTTCATGAAGTTGCCAGGAGCTAAGATATCTATTCTTCTGGAATTGATTGAACTATTTTGTAGACGTTGGTACCCTGGGCAACAACATAGATGGATACCCCATGTTGAGTATGCTAGGAACTTATCCAGTAAAGAGATCCGCAGCGGAAGTTAGATTGATGAAGCTAATGATCTCTCAAGCACGGTAGACGAAGTTCCTCAGGCAGACGAATATGATGGTGGTCTTACATATGAAGATCAAGAAGTCCTAGTTGAAGAAGTTGGAGAACAAAAGGATAGGGTGAGTTCTCCCTTCCAACATATAACGATTCCTTATGACATCTTAGATCTCTTGGAACATAATGACAGAAATTTTGAGGACGATGGTTATTGGACATTTATGGGCCCACCTTTTTATGATTCCTCGAGACCAGGTAACATTGTCTCCATATATTGCAGTGAGAAAGAACAACCCAACGAAGTTACTCAGGTTGAGCTAGAATTTGGCACTATTAGGGATGAAGAACTTTCAGTTACCTCGAGTAGGGATATTGAAGACATGACTTATGAAGACTCCGTTGAATGAGATATGATTATTCCTTCTCCTTATGATGCCAATGATGAAGAATCGGTCAATCCTTTTGCCACTATAATTGAAGATGGAGCATCGCCAGACATTGTAGATAGTTGCCATATGCAGATGGTTCGTTATGATGAAAAGTTTGAAAATTTGGGACCCTGTATCCTTGGTGATTCGTCCATGATTTCTCTGTCATATTTATCCTACATCAAGGAAGCTTGTTACGCAGAAGATCGTTTTGTAGATATTCAACCTATCGTGAGTCCAGATTATCAGTCTCTGTTGTGTTCCTCAAGAAGCATTGAAGAAGTTGTTCAACCCGCTATATCCTATGTCGATAAGTGCTTAGTGATGAATTTCAACAAGACCGAGGCAGGTAGGTGGATAGGTATCATTTTCATTCCTCAGTTTCATAGTATTTATTGTTTATCTTTTCATTTAAAGTATGAAGGTATGAATTATATAGCTGACAATTTCAAATTTTCAAGGATCATTGGGGTTACTAACATGATTGTGCAAACGATAAGCAATGTACTTGTATTCCCGAAGAAATGCTTGAGTAAATGCAGAGACAGGTTGTGGCTCACATATGAGGATTTCCAAGGTCCAACTTTATGAATGCCCTCCCAAGTCTAGGATTTATAGACGAGTTTCAGGCAAATTTTTTTCTTAGAACACATGTATGATGGAGGTGTCCCATACATAAGTCTACTAGAAGCATGGATCAACAAAGCTTGTCAAAGCAATGCTTCCTTGTGGCACTGATTGCAAGTCTTCCAGGTTCTTAAGAAAGTCTGGTTTCCTGTACTCACCAAGATAAAGATCCTGGTACAAACTCAACATATCATTGATGAGGTATTGTCGTGCATCACATTAAAGGACAAAGGTAAGATATCAGGTATGAATTGCTTACTCAAATGGTTACATTGCTGGTATGATTTCACCTAACCTATTTTCGCTACCAGGTTTAGAGTAGGTAGGGTTAGTTGCATTAGGCATATTTCTGTGCATTGCTTTTGATTGTTCTTTCACGATTTAGTTAGTCTTTATTGTTGTTAGTCTGTTTCCCTCATTTTTGCAAACAAGGAAGGACAAAAGTGTCTGCCTCTAAATGCTTTTAATCCCTTTTGATATTTGATATGTGTGTAGGTCTATAGGTACTAGAAGATTCACAGGTTCTCAAGCACTCTTGGGAAGAGCACTCGTCCCGAAGTTGGAGCCAGTGTTACGCTGCACCTGTACCTAGTGCACCTTTATGTGTACCCTAGGGAGAGAGGGCCATTTTTTTCGACTAAGAGGGGTGTTATCGAGCAATGGTGGTCATGGCTAGGCCCTTTGGTTCCTCCTTAGGAATACTATGGCTTAATGGCACTGTCGACTGCCTTTTGCTGAGGTTTTTAACCTCAGGGTTGGTGTCCGGAGCTCCTAAGGGTTGACGACTTTCACATGGCTCCATATCTTGTTTATGTGCTCTGGTGGCCTTTGCTTAAGCTAAGAGACATTTGTCTCCCTTCATAGCCACTTTGGACACCCACCTGGCCCTTTAGTTAGTGGGCACCTACTCTCCCTGGCCTTATCTCCTCAAAGGAAGCCATCCTCCATGCGAGGCCTATTTGATGCTTTGAGGAGGGCGTTGAGGGATTTTACAACATTCTAGGGGTTAGATGGGGTATAACGCCCTCCCTCCAGCTCACTCCATCCTTTCGTTCAGAGTGATTTTCTTATTTGAGCGGATTTTGGCACCTTGGGGTACAAATACCCTAGGTAGCCTATCTTGAGCCTACGTTAGGCCATTTTTTATTATTATTTTGTTTTAATTTTAAGTTGACATTTTATAATTTCAAATTGACATGTTTAAAGGCATGTAGGCTTGGATATTTGGTAAAAAGTGAGTGTGAGATCATATAAATAGATCTCCTCACTCTTATTGTAAAAACAAGACATATTGGATAATAAACTATGCATTTGTTTTCCCTTGCTAGGGCTCTTTGGAGACATGCACCCCTATTGAGGAGGTTTTTTTTGGGTTAATGCAAGCTATTTTTTGGTAATTCTTTGGTGAAATTCTTTGCTAAGTGATGTTTTGATTTGTTGGATAAACACGAGCACTTGGAGGTGAGGCTTCTTATCTCTTTGTTTGATTGATGGTGGATGATGCATGTTCAAGGCTAGTTGGTAGCCCTAGTGCTGCATTTTCTCCTAGAATAGGTCATTGCCATCCTTCTTGTCACCTTAGCTAGTTGAGGCACGTCTCCTTGTGATTGTGAGGGTCCTCTAGGGTTTTTCCCTTAGTTTTCTAGGCTAGTTGCTTGACCTAGGATCTTTTCCTCTCTAGGTTAGCCATCCTCTTTAGATGTTGTAGGTTGGGTAGGGCTTTGCTAGGGTAAGTTTCCCTTGGTTTTCACACCTTTTATCCTCCAAAATTAGGTTTAGCGTTGGTTTCGGTTAGTTTATGTCAGTCCTAGGGTTTAGTTTAGGTTAATTTTATGTTAGTAGAGACCTAAGCTAGGGTTAGTATCTGTTTCCTAACCCTCGCTACCTCCTAGCAGCTTGCTGCTACATTGGATCCACTGTTGATAGTAGCGCCCCCCCCTTCTTCTCATTTGGTGCCCTAACAGTCCCCTCCTAGACCCTCGTTGCAACCTTTCCCTACCTCGCTACCCTTCCTAACTCCCTATCTAACCTTTGCTAGCTCCTTTCTCTTCCTTGCTTCCCTCTCCGGGTCCCCTTTCCTACCTTAGCTACACTTCTCCTATACCTTGTTGCTCTCTTTAAAGCCCTAAATCCTTGATGCAGACCTTCCATACCCTCTGCTGTCTCCCTTTCCCTCTACCCTACCTTTCCTTCACCTTGGGCCTATCCTAAACACATTCTCCTTAGCCTCGGGACTGGTACAGACCCTTCCTTCCCCGCTTGGTCCCCTTCGTGGCAGCCTTTACCCTTACCTTAGGGAAACCCTCCCCTTTGCTGCCACACCTTCTCCTTGATCTACACAGTGACAAAAGGAAAGGTTAGTTCATGCTATTTGTCAATTTGGGTTTGATACTGAGAGCGGACTTCTTGCACCTTGTATCATCACACACAGTCAACACACAAATATTAAAGTTAGTACTTCAAAGCGTGGTCACGTTTATATTTAATGAAGGATACATTGACATTATAATGCTGCTATAAATATGGCTATGAGTGATGACTAATGCACATTGTTGTACATGCTGAATACACACCTAAAAGTCGAGTTTTAACATATGACAAATGGTGTTTGTTTCTTCTGATGAGATGGTGACTACTACTACCTTGAGTTGTTATTAAACTTCATATGATCATGCTGCATTAATGACTGTTATATGCCACTTATGCTGCTGTACTTAAATAATTGTTTGGTGGTGACATGTACTTATGGTTACATATCACACTTGTGTATAGTATTAGTTTTATATATTGCAAGTGAATGACATACTAGTGGTGATCCTAGTGCTAATAATACAGTATTAAGATTGTTACTCTTACTGCAGATACACTAATGCTTGCTTACCATGTTTGATTTAATCGGTTGATTATCCTATTCTCATTAGGTGAGTGCATTGTTAAAGTGAAATTAATAACCATACTAGTAAGTTCCATAAGTATACATAATAACACACTTCCACTCACCACAAATTTGATTCCATGAGGCACTGATCACTAACAATCCTCGAAAGAGATATCTTTTTGTATTTTGTATCTTTACAGAGTCCAAATAGGGATCTCCCCTAGGAGGCTTCGGCTTTCGAAGCAGTTGGGAGAAATTGACTAAGGTGACAGTGGTCACTTCCTCCTCACATGCTTACCGGTGGCTTGGACTGCCATTTCAATCGGTAACAGAGAGATATTTATTAAGGACATTTTCTATACATTCTTTGGACTAGTAGTAGCTTCAAATAAGATGAATTATATTCTCATAAAATAAATTAGAGTGAACTTTGACATATATTATTAAAGCTATCAAAATAGAAACTCACTAATTTTTTTGTAGTGAGTTGTTAGATTTAGTCCTAACAGGCACCAAGAGGTTAGCTCAACCGGTTGTTACCAATGTTGTTGGGCATTGGTGAGTTCCATGCTAGGAGGTACCTGGTGCAAATCATATTGGGTTAAGCACACTTGTCAACATGGACGATGTTACCTCTCAAAATAGCACCCTGACTAAGGTCGCGGATCATGGTATGTTGAGTGTTAAGAACGGGAGGAGATAGAGTCCAATGTCACTACAACCTAGCTCCTTAACACTTTAGGTCAACTCCTAAGACCAAGGGGGAGTCCCCAATGTACACAAAGACCTTTCCCAAGGAACCTCTCAGCAAAGATCAATGTCGTATGGAGTCAAGACAATGAAGCATAAATGACACCGGGGGAGGGGTAAGAGTTATAACACTTAACTACGGATTCCAATAAGTATAACTTGAATGGATTGCTAGTGTTATTAGATTGCAACAATTAATCATGATCCAAAAATTCGATAAAAACCGATCAAAACAAACTCACCGCATGAGATGTACCTTGAGGTATGGAGGTGAGGGGGATATGCAATAGGATGAATAAGGGGGATTAAATCAGATCTGAAAATGTGAAACCAGATCTGGTATGTGCCCTAGAACAACCTTCAAATAGATTGTGACCCGACTAATAATGTTTCCCAACAAGTGTCCAATCCCCTAGGGCCCAAAAACTTGCTTTTTAGACCTTCAAACTTGGATGCAATGATGAATATACCAGATGTACCTACAATAATAGATTTGCAAAACAAAACCCTAACAAGCATAGGTCACCGAGAACCTCAAAATTTAACCATAAAATTAAAACATCCTAGAAGATTCACCATTAAATTGCCTAAAGCACACTTTTATGCCTGAACAAAATTTCCAAATTTCAAGTATTTTTTGAGATGAGTTTTTCTAATTTTTAGGCTTTTTCCAATATTATATTTTTTGGTATTCTTACAATAAATATACAAGATAATTTTGATAAACATGCGATGAGAAGGGATTATGACTTAGTCCTTAACACTAGGGTAATTAGAGATGGAGTTCAATGTCCCTACTCAATTTGGCTATTCAAGATTTACCAACTAGGGCAAAGGTTAGTAACCCAATACTAGGTCGAAGTAGCCAAACCCTATATAGGGAAAACAATGAATCTCAAAGGCCCATAGTGGAGAGCTCCTTTAAGAGGAAGGTCTCCTTAAACCAGATTAACAAGGTCTCCAATAAAACCCTAATTTACCTTACTTGAGGTACAAGAGCAACATCAAACAAGAAAATGGAGAGATCTTACCAACATCAACTAAGGAAATCAACTATTCTTTGGATCAATCTTGCAAGATAGAAAACCTTAAAAATATCATCATTCAACCTTCATCATTTCATTCATGCCAAAGAGAGAGATGCACATCATGCAAGTGATCCAATAAACCAAGATAAAGAGAAAAAAGTACATAATTAGAACCCTTGTCTTGTTTTCAAATGAGTACTTGGAGCCTTTATTTATATGAGGCTTCATAGTCTTATCTAACTTTAGAGCCTAACTAAAAAGTAAAATGACTTGATTTCAGGGTTTGTCACCCACAAGCTAGGGAGTAAACCACAAAAGTCTAAAAATAATGGTAAAATAGTGAAGATGGCTTTGTCTAGATGAAGTGATGAGCTGGGGGAGGATGTCATGCCCCAACTAATCCCAACAATAGAAAAGATCCCTCAACACCCTCCCCTTTAGCGAGGCAAATCTCTCTTGAAGAAGATGATGTCATGATGAAGTGTGCACATGTAGACAAAGAGGAGGGGTCATACAAAAAAATGAATGTTCAAGTGGGCATAAATGAGTCATGCTAAATTGGGCAGGACAACCCTTACGCACACAATCACCTTCTACATAGCATAAAGATGATTGTGGCTAGGATCACCTGAGCCATGTGTCCTAATGGGCCCATCCCAAGAAGCATCAGACACCACCAGGGCACAAATGGCCCAACATGACAGGATAGTTTCGCCCATGAAGGGGCAGTCAACAATGCCACTAAGCCGACATTTCCTGGAATGAAAACCAAGAGGATCTGCCATGACTAGACCATGGCTCTTGTGCCCCACTAGACTAACACTTTTACATAAATTAGCCTAGACTTGGCCTTTTACAATGGCAAAAGACCCCTTCGCTCTGGTATATCCTGGAAAGCATGTTGCAGATGATTTGGGGTGTAACAATTGGCTCCAATTACAGAAGATGTACTTCTCCAAAGAGTGCGTGAGAACCTCTGAATCATCTAGGACCTATAGACCTACACACACATCTAACAACAAATATGTTAAATGCATCAGAGGTAGACACTTCCGTCCTACCTTGTTCAAATCAAAATGCGATAAATAACAAGTGCAATGCATGAGTAAAAGTAAATGCTGAAATCAAATGAAACCACATCTACGATAGTATAAGGTGAGAGAAATAGGTAAAGTAAAATCATACCACTAGTAAACCCACCTTAGCATATCATTCATGCTAGGGATTCTTCCTTTGTCTTTGGCAATAGTCCATGACAAAATCACATCAATGATGACTTGATTAGATGTAATTATCTTCATGGAAAAGGGTTTGGAACAATGGAAAAGACCACAAACTTGGATGCCTTTAAATTCCTTCCATGAAGAAAGGCCCCTTTCGCAAGCCCCCTCTATCCATGCTTTTGGATAGGGCTTAAGTACAAACTTCCATCATCATAAGCCTGCTCACTGATCTATTTTTGTTGCCCCTAATGATCCTCAAAATGAGCAAGGAAACCTCCATAATGAGGATGGAACAATTTTTCCATGTTGTTCATAAACCTATGCATATGCTCGTCGTCACCAAAAATATGCCAATTTTCACAGTTACCAAGAACTGAAGGTTTGAAAATTGCTTGAACTATTTATGATTCTAGAATGACCTTGCAAGGGTAAATGAACGACATGGAAGAATACTACTAAGGAATCGACCAACTGATTCTAAGCTCTGGGAATCACAGATAAGGTGTTGAGACCATGGCCAATTGCACTGCATCTTTGTACCTTTTTAATTTTTTATTTATATGCAAACTTTCCTTTGGCTTGCATCTCAATTAGATTAGAGTTTCCTATAATCTCTAGAAACTTAATACCATAAATTTTGGCGAGCGCAAGGTCATGCAAGAAAGCTTCATACTTAGCCAAATTATTTGTACCTTCAAATTCCAGGCAAAAAGAGAAACACCATTTATTAGCACAAGGGTAAGTTAATACAATACCTACACCCATACTTGACTGAGACTTGACCTTGTCGAAGTCCATTGTCCAAAACTGATTAGCAACATTGGTGGTGAATGCTGT
The DNA here is from genome assembly GCA_001517045.1 of Pseudotsuga menziesii. NCBI lineage: Eukaryota > Viridiplantae > Streptophyta > Pinopsida > Pinales > Pinaceae > Pseudotsuga > Pseudotsuga menziesii. Next base: position 101,966 of record LPNX010466903.1, on the reverse strand, counting down.
ATAGGACTTGATACCGTTTGGAAAGCCCCTACCGTTTCATTCCCTGTATCTTTTGGGTCTTCTTCATGGTGTCTTCTCATGGGTATTAGCTCTTTCACAAGGGGCTCTTCATCTTCTTACTGGCCAAAACCTGCATCAATCCTTGAATAGCATGGCTGAAAGTGTTGGTTGAGATTCACCCTATGAGAAGGTAAACATGGATGCTCAAGATCTACAATAGAGACTTCCATATGAAACCCTTTATTATCATCAATGGTGAGCAAGCATGGCTGAACCAAATCACGAGGATCCTTGTCCAAAATAGGTTCTCCAAGTTCTTCAAAATTTACACTTTCCTCGGTAGAAGAATCATATATGGGTTCACCAACAAATTTCTAATAATCCACATCCATATTATAATCATCATCATTATATCCATGGCAACCATCTTTAGTAGCAGAGGTCCTCAAACCTATCATCTTAAAAAAAATTTGTCTTCAAAAGAAAAGAGAAGGGAATGCTCATCAAATCCTCATCACCATGAGGAGGACAAGGAGAGGCATCGACCAAACTTCCATCAACCATGTCTTTGACACCTTCTTCGATTGGAATCAACTCTTCAACTAGATATTCTTCATTATCTTCATTATATTCATGGATTTCATTGTCACAATCTTCATGAATTTCTTCAACAAAATCAATTTCGTGTTCTTCCAGGTCTGCAACAACCAATGGATAGGAATCCTCAAATATCTCCTCTTGGAGTTGCTCTTCTTTTAAATATATTTCTTCTTCAAGCTCCTTCTCTTGATCTTCATCATTGTCTTCCTTGATTTCTTTGACAAAATCCTCAACCGAAGGTTCTTCAACAATGGCTTCTTCATTGAACATCGTCTTCATGTATTCAACATAAGGCACCCATTCTTCATGCTTGTCCGGGCACCAACAGCTACAAAATGTCTATCAATTTTGCAAGAGAGGAGATTTGTCCCTTGGCTAGGCCTTCAAACCAAGCATGTGCCTTTCCTTCCAAGGTGAGCACAAATGACCTCATATACACAATCTTCATTTTTAATACTGACGTTTGGAGCTACTACCTAGAATTTGAAGACATGGTCCATGGGATCATCATCATGATCATAAAAATCTTTCCAGAATGGCTTTGGGTAATTGATTTGGATAACCTGGAATGTTTGATAAATCAAGAGGAGCAAAGCACTTATCCAACCTTGGAGGCCATGCCATTTTATCTAGCAATTGCAGTCATGGCTAGGCCCTTTGGTCCTTCCTTTAGGAGTACTATGGTTGGGGTTTTTTACCCCGAGGTTGGTGTTCAGGGCTCCTATGGGTTGATCACTGGGTCACATGGCCCCATATCTTGTTTAATTGCTCTGGTGGCCTTCGCTTCAACTGCGAGACATTAGTCTCCCTTCACTACCACTTAGGACACCCTCTTGACCCTTCATCCAGCTGGTGCCTTGTCTCCCTGGCCTTATTTCTTCAGAGGAAGATATCCTCCATACCAGGCCTTCTTGCTGCTTTGAGGAGGGTGTTGAGGGATTTTACAACATTCTAGAGGTTAGATGAGGTAT
>LPNX010466903.1:0-99999 GCA_001517045.1 Pseudotsuga menziesii | reverse complement strand
ACCTTCATGGCTACTCGCAAGGAATATGTGGGCTGAATGGAGTCTCTGGGGCTATTGTTCATAACGCACCCGTTAGGGTGTGACAGAGATTGGCGCCCCGAGGTCACTTTTCAGGAGTTTCCGCTTCCTTTGGGTATTTTGCCACCATAATGGTTTGATCTAGGTGTTGGATTTTCACCTGATGGTTTGTCAATTTGGGAGAGTGAATCCTAATTAATCTAGTCACTCAAGTGCTTTTGATACAGCTTGACTGATCGGACGAACCGCAGCCAAGTGCAGAGCATACACACCGGAGTCTTGTCAATTTTAGTAAATTTTGAGATGGGTGTTCTTGTTAAAAAGAAAACCCTCCAGGAACCTCTTTCGATCCAAGTGGATCTCAATCGGGGAATCAAGGAGGGGTTAATTTTATAATAGCTGAAGAAACAATTGATGAAAAGGAAAACACAGATACACAATTTCGGTTTTCTAATTAGTCCTACCACGCATCTCTTTCCCCTTTCGGGTCAATCGGGAAGTCATGGGGTAAGTATTAAGATTACTTTGAAATCTCAAATATGGAATATGGAAATGATAATAAATCAAAGTATACTACCCTGCAGATTAGAATTTACGCTAGATTGAAAAGAGATGAACAAAAAGTAAAAAATTGACACCGACGCAAATCCCCCCAGGGGGGATGGTGAATAGGCTCGAAAGAGCCTATTTGAAAGGACCTCTTCTTTTTATTAGTAGCGATTTACAATATCAACAAATTGAAATTGATGCACTTTGGTCCTTGTTATCTGGGATCCAAACGCTTACAACAAGCTTGTAACAAGCTTGAATTAAAACATAGCGGTAGGGGAAGCTTCCGGGAAGCTCTGGTTCGTCCAAGAGTCTGAAACTTGGCAGAGTCTCCTTCTCTTTTATGTTAGACCTGCTAAAAAACAGAGAGCAATTAAAATCAAATGTGCCCAAACACACTTTAAAAGTGTTTTGGGTCACCACACTAATTACAAAAAAAAACCAAGTAAAAATTGTTAAACAGGGGTAATCTAATTTTTGCAAAAAGGAACCAAGGAAAGCAAGCCTTCCTTGGAATATTGGCTTGCTGTTTGGGCAGCCAATGAGATGTGCACTTTTATTGCAGAATTTAAATCTTTGAAGAACAAAAAAGGAAGCTACTTTATGAGCAATCTTTAGATCTATGCTTTAGCTACTTGCAAAAAAGGAATTTCCTATACCTAGATCTATCTTTATGAACTTATATTCTTTATGAAATTATAGATCTAAGCAGCAAAACTCTTATAAAATAGATCTGACAATATATATTCAATTCTTGGAACTAGATCTGATCATAAGAGGAAGAGACAGGTAACCAGAAGATTGATTTTAAAAGAAAGGAGGAAGAGAAGGGGAAAGGCTCGTTGTTGGATGGATCTGCAATAGAAACTTGTTAGTGGAATACAGAGGGGCAATGTCTTCACAAAGCTTTTGGATGTACAGTGGAGTCAAACTAGATCCACAGCTCGTCCGATCCTTGCTACGCGGAGTCAAACTAGATCCACAGCTTGTCCAATCCTTGCTACCTGAAAGCTAAACACACAATCCTGCACGAAACCTCATGAGATCTGGATATATATATGAAAAAGGGACAAGAATTACATGCAAATAAACTTATTAAACATGTATAACCTAGATCTTCTAACATATATGCTATAAGATATAAGAAAAACAAGTAACCTTACTTGCCCAACTATACTCCTATTGATTCACCTGAATCGTTCAAGCCAGACAAGGTTCAGATGCAGAAATTGAGAGAAAAGCCGGCAACATCAATAGCCGTAAGACAATGCTTAATCCACACACATGAGAGCATTACACCATTTGGCTTCCAAAGCTTCTTTATTCCAACAATCAAAAGATTACAACAGTATTACAATAGCAAGCCCTTCAATCCAACTCTAACTATCTTGGAAGAGGCAACTTGTGCTTTATTTATACAAAAACCAGAAGATCTAGCCCAGGGGGGCGCAAATCCCAAGGAGATAGACCACTGTAGCTGAAGGAGAGTCCATCAATGCCTGATCTGTGTCTAACTGAGCCAAATCCGAGTCTCACTGAGTGCAACTGTCAATCGGGGGGTTGATCTGATTGACACCTCAACCTGTTGACTGAAGCATCCACCAAAACTCATCCAGATGAGCCAAAATGTGTGGAGGAGAGAGGGAAGGCGAAATTCCCCATAAAGGATGCTGAAGATCAACTCTGGATTTGTCCAGATCACCTCCATCAGTCAAGGATTTGTCAGATCCAGTCAATCTGGTTCAGATTTGACTGATTTCAATCAAATCGGCTGAGAATCCACTGATCTATGATTCTGGATTTGCTTCATTATTCATCAATTTATTAATTAAAATAATCAATAATTGATTTTTGGGGCTTTCTGACCTGAGTGATGGAAAATCACTCAAAACTAGGAAATAGTGGGTCCATGGGTTTACATTGTGCTCTTAGCTTGAAAATGAGCACCTACATGACTGACACTGATTATTTGGCCCACTTTTATTACAAAATCAATTTTTCCAATTAAACTATTAAAAAAATAGCCTTAGTTTTGGAAAAATTAAATTTTAATAAAAAAACACTGAAAAAACTAAAAATTTGAAAAAATGAAAAAACCTAGGGGGACTTAGACATGTTTATATGACTCGACCATGATGTCTAGCATGTTTATACATTGACACATAGACTCTAATAACCTCAATAGGCCTAAATGCCAAGCCGACCACTCCAACTTTGGAGGTATGGAGTGAAAAACTCAAAAATTATCAGTCGTTTATTCAACAACTAATAATAACCAAGGGAAAAAAGTCTAAGAGACCGAGTTTTTTTACAGACACTATCATGCTAGAACATTTATTACAATTCCCCCATGGGGTATGAACATGTGATATAGTACAACAAGGCTTCCCAGAAGCAAGACTGAAGGTCTTCTGAAGTCTGAACAAGTTATCCTTGTCCGGTTCACCAGGCTCACTTGATAAAAAACCACTTAAGTACAACTTAGGTGGTAACAGGGTATAACGCCCTCCCTCCAGCTCACTCCAGCCTTTCGTTTGGAGTGATTTGTTTATTTGAGCAAATTTTGGCACCTAGGGGAAAAATACCCCAGGTAGCCTACCTTGAGCCTACATTAGGCCATTTTATTATTATTATTTTTTTTTAATTTTAAGTTGACATTTTACAATTTCAAATTGATATTTTATAATTTCAAATTTCCATTTTAAAGGCATGTCGGCCTGGATATTTTAGGTAAAAGTGAGTGTGAGATCATATAAATAGATCTCCTCACTTCATTTTAACATAAGACTGATGGGATAAAACATTATGTTACTTTTATACCCTTCTCCGGGCTCTTGGAGTGATTTGCACCTCTTGAGGAGACTTCTTTTTTTGGTTCAATGGCAATCTCTTGAAGTATCTTTGGTTCTTGCTCTTTGCTAAGGTGATGCTAGAATTGTTAGCTTAACACATGCATAAGGAGGTATCTATGCTCTTGTCTTGATTTCTCTTTGTTAAATGTTGATGGATGATGCTTGTTTATGGTTGAATGGTAGCCATTAGTGCTGCATTTTGTCTAAACTACGTCATTTTCAGCCTTTTGTCATCATAGTATTGTGAAGGATGTCCTCTAGAAGGAGTCCTTAGAAGCTTGGGCCTTAGGTCTTTGTGTTTTGTCCTAGCTAGGCTTCCTTTAACGAGCCCTTGCGGCTGTTGAAGAAGGCCCTAGCTTGCCAAACTTTGGAAAGACCTCTTGTTGTCCGCCGATTGCACACCAGCAGCAAAAATCTTTCGAAAGCTGTCTCCTCACTTAGGAAAGTGGGAGAGGTGTGATCTTGGGGGCAAGCACAGAGCTAGGTACTGTCACCTACTCCTAGCTCCTCCGTTTAGGCTAACTCCTAACGAAGCCAAGGGGGGTAGTCCCTAACAAAGAGTTATCTATGGCTTAATGTTTTATGTTTGGATGCGGATGGGTGTTGTTTAGGAGTTATTATGATAAAAGATGATTTAAAATTATGAATTTTGATCACAAGACAAAAGCAATCCACGTTGCTGTACTGGATTAAAAGATGAACAGTATATCAAGACTTGTAAGATAAAGATGCATTCACAGATAAAGATTTTTATAAGCTGAAGACAAATGATCCAGATGTAACAATATAGACTAGTGCCTTATGGAGTCGAAGCTCTGCAATGCTTAAAGAAATAAGATCAAGTCCTGAAATAAAGCTAGTGGATGTTATGCGAGTGCTCTTGGTATATTTTAAATGTTTTTTAAATGGTCTTGTTTAGGTCTTCAACGAAAGGTATCAAAGATCAGTTGGGAAAATCTTCCAAGTTAATCCGTTAGAGACATGACGGCTCGCCTAGTATCTCAGGCTGGTGTCGTGAAGATTGACCAGCTAGCTGAGACTCTAGACAGCGGGGAGTTCCGACGCCTTTACTAAGAATGACTTATGAAACTTTCTCCAACGCTGGTGCGTTGGTTACGAGGTAAAATTTTATTATGATGAGTCTTGTAAGATTAACAATCCAATGCCGTTTTTGGGTACTCCGATTTTTTAGGTCGGTCAGAGCATACTCCGGCAAGGAAACACCGAGATTAATTAATTAGTAGGGAAATGTGAGTTGTAAAATTTTATTAAGTAAATTAATTAAAACCCTTTGACAGAGAGCGCTCTTGACTTTGTCTTATGACAAAAAGTTCAAGAGACTTAGCTAAGCTATATGCTTGATGCAAGGATATGCAGTGGGAATGCTCTCCAATAGAGGGTGCTCTTGACTTAGATTACGACAAGTTAAAGAGACTTTAGAGATTAATTAATTAACTTGCAAAAAGGTAAAAAGACTAATCTACCCAAGAATCTCTTTCAGGTTTTTAGGCCTTAATTGGGAGAGCATGGGGGTAAGTAAAAACCAAAATAAAAGACAACTCTCCGATAGAGAGCACTCTTGATCCACAAAGTGAGATTCAAGAGATTTCTACTTTAAGCAGTTGAATTACTTATTAAAAGATGACAAAATTAAAAGATGAAGTAATCAACCTAGTAATGAAAGAAAATGGGCTAATCTAGCAATTAGTATTCTAAGAAAGACAATGAGATTATTCTAAGCAAAAGCAAATCTAATCTAAGCACATAAAAATAAGAACACCACAAGCCTCCCCAAATGGAGGAGGTTGGGAGTGGGGGCTTAAAAACCCTACTCAAACAAAAAGAGAAGCTTTATTGAGATTTACAATTTGCCTTGGGAATTCAACCCTTGAAAGGACTTTTGAAATAAAGCTAGAAGACTAACATGAAACTTTATTAATGGATTTTATGTAAAAATGAGAGTGACTTATCTTTTTGTTGAGAATCTTTTCTTTAAACTTGCAAAAAGGGAAAAAAGAAGAAGATCGAAAGGAGCAAAAAGAGGGCAAAAGAGGGCTAGAACAAAAGAGGAAAAGAGGGGAAAAAGGGAGAAACAAAAACAGGAAATTGGGTGCAAAAGATGGGAAGAATAGGGCAGCAAACTAATCAATCAATGAGCTGCAAAAAATGGTAAAAACGAGGCAGCGACTTAAGAGAAAAGTGGCTGCAATAAAAATGAAAAAAAAGGGCAGCAAAGAAAACAAAGAAGAAAATCACACAATAAGGCGGAAGGAGGCCAAATCCAACCTAGAAGAAGAGGAAAAAATCAATCAACAATCAACCAAAGGTGGGGTCAACCTCCGAACAAGGTGACCACTAGAAGCACTAGTCCCGAAACCGTCCAGTCTAGTTGGATGTACGTAAGGATGCTAGTGGGGAAAGAGAAGTAGCCACAAAATTATGTGGCACTTGGGATCAAATCCCAAGCTTACTTTCTCAGGTCAAAACGAACATATGACACATAGAAATATTGAGAAGGGAGAAACTTAGATTTAAATTGAGAAAAGTAACCGGAAATAACTTCCTTTACTTGATGGATGAGGCAAAGAAACTTATGCTTCTCGATTTTCCTGAAAGAGAATGACTCCTTGTGGAACCTGCAGAATGAATGTTAACCATAAAAAAGCCCCTGTATATCGGACGATACCTGAAAGCACACAATCTTCAAGAGAAAAGCATAGATTATATGAAATAGTGCTAGATTGTTAGCCTTCAAAATTTATACAACCAAATGCTTAAGAATCCAGAAAGAAGGGAGCAAAGAAAGGTATCACTTCACACGGTGAATCATGACCAACATAGAGCTTTCGCTTTGACCTCCAAAGTCATCAACTTTATTAAATCTTAAGCAAAATATTACAATAGAAATTCTCCAGAGCTTCTATGCCAAAAATCCGATCCTAATAGCGCTAAAAGAGCCTCTATTTATACAATGAGAGAGTGCTAAAACCCTAATACCACACCATGCAAGGAGGGCGCAAAAACCTAGCCATCTAGCCATGTGAGAGAGCACAAACCAAAAATAAAGAAGGTAGGAGTAAGGGGAGGCCTCCACCTAGGCAAGGTGCCCCCACTCCAACCCTAACCACTCCATCTCCAACCCATACGAGCTCTCCACAAGCAAAAGCGTGAGGTTCCAATGCTCTAGCGTGAGGGATGAGGAAGAGCCACGTGAGAGGTTAGGAAGGTAGACGTGAGCTCAAAAGGGAGCCTTGTGCTAGGTTTGGAGGAGCCAAAACCCTAGCCAACCATGAATCAAGGACCATACTTCTTCCTCTCAACCTTGAACATACCATCAAACCAATAAACAAGCTCCACCTCACCCAGACGTGGTCATCGCTGAAGGAGGCGAATTGGCCAAGTGGATGAGGACTCAGTGCACTCTGATTGCTAACTGAAGAGGACTTGTGCCAACCTCAATCATCATTAATGCCCGATGCCATGTCATTCTGCATTTCATTTCGTTCAATTCGGATTAATTTGGAGAGATTTGGATTATCTCCAAAATAATCATTTTTAATATTTAATCAATAATTTCCCTGAAACTGCTCGCAGGGGTGTAGATTGACTGGCAAGTGCCGTGTAAATGAAGGAATGTTGTAAAGGAGGTCTTAAGTTCAAATCTCACCCCGACTTATCCGTGCCCCATGCTTGTGGGCTGTGTGGACGCACTTGGGGTTATAGTGGCAGGCGTCGGGAATGGACACCGTGTCACGCGAGTACTAGAATCGCCTAGTTACCGATTCCCCCAGTACAAAAAAATAAAAATAAAAAAATCCCTGTAACTGACTTTTTTGAGAAATTATGAGTTATGTAGTCGAATGATGATCTGAAACTTGGAGATAGCTGGCTAGATGTTCATGACTGATTTTTGGCTTAGGGTTATAACTGAATTCGGACCCTGGATGGCTGACTTATTACAATTTGAATTTTTCCATTTAATTTATGGAAAAATTTAATTAAAAACTTAGGAAAAAAAAAAATAAAAAATTAAAATCCTAAATCCAACGCGTCTGGTAAAATATTTTCAAATTTTTTTCTGGGGGTCATGGTGACTTAGGACATGACCATGCTCTATTCTACTAGTGTCTAGTAGGTTCATACACTTCAGTTGGGATCTAATAACCCCCCAAGGCCCAAAATTCAAAATCAAGCATTCTAGCTTTGGAGGAAGCGGGAGAAAACCTTGTTGATTATACTCGGCTATAGGCAAAACATAATTGACAAGGGAAAAAAACTCCCTGGAATACCTTGGTTGGAATTCTACATCTTAGGGGACCGAACCACTCAAACCCCTACTAGCACACTTTATTACAAACCCCGCGGGGCCATGGTCAAAATTACTTAAAATAAAAACTGACTAGCCAAAACTGGCTAGGCACAAAGGGTAGATCATCCGATGCATTGGAACACAAACATGTATCATGCTTGTCAAATGGCGGCTCCTCAGCTGATCCAACTATGGTACAAATAAGTTGGTAACATCTGACTCCAACTGCGGGACGGGTACTCGCTTGATTTATTGATCAAAGAGAGTGCTTGAGAATCAAGGAATCTCTGGTACCTGTATGTAAATAGAAGTGTCTTAGTCCCATGTATATGATATATAAAATAAGCCATGATGAAGTACCAAAAAAATATTTTTTGCTTTTTCAAATCAAAGCACATAAAACAATTTTTTTTTCTTTTCAGCATATAATGGAATATGATACAAATGCTAATATACATGAGTTAAGATACAACATTCTACATGGATATGATACATAAAATATGGTACAAAAACAAAGTACATAAACATATTATGGTATGGAAAAAATAAAAATACATAAAAATGCAACAAGGATGGGTTTAGAAAAGCCCTAGGATGACCCCTTGGTCATCTTGGAGGTTTTCGATAAAAGGGCTTCAAATGTTGACCATTCACGGGCAAGTTTAAAGGATCTCCATCCATGGTGTTAAGCAAAAAAGAATTGGTGCCAGCAGTATCATGGATGATAAATAGGCCTTTCCAAAGGCTGTCGAACTTCCCATGCTTCCCAGGCTTCTCCCTTCTCTTATCCCATAAGAGAACAGCATCTCCTACTTGGAAAGATCTCGGCCTGGCTGACTTGTCAAAGGTGCCCTTCATGCTTTCTTGATGCCTGAGTGACTGATCAAGGGCAGCTCTTCTAGATTCATCCAATTCTATGATCTGATTGATCCTCTGCTCCATTTCCAATTGTTCTGTGCCATATGCACTTAACATTTTGAAGATCGAAATCTGCATGCTGACCGGAAGGGTGGCCGTGAGTCCATACACTAACTCAAAAGGTGACTTTCCAGTTGAATTCTTCTTGGTAATCCTATCCGCCCACACTGCATACTTAATCTTGCTATCCCATGCTCTTTTATTGTCCCCCACAGTCTTCTTAAGGATAGTCATCAAATTTTTGTTAGTGGACTCAGCAAGTCCATTGCCTTGTGGATAATAATCTAATGAAAGGGATAGGATAATGCCATATTTAAAACATAAGTCATTTACTTCTCCTGAACTGAAAGCTTTGGCATTATCGGTTGTTATTTTAAGGGGAGTTCCGAATCTGGTGATGATTCTTTCCTCGATGAAATCTATAACAACCTTCTCAGTGGCATTCTTAGTAGGTATGGCCTCTACCCACTTAGTGAAATAATCGGTTGCTGTGAGAATCCAGCAAAAACCATTGCTAGAGTTATCCTTAAATTTGCCAATAAAATCAAGCCCCCATTGCTGAAAAGGGGCAAGGACCACAACCGAACTAAGAGGAAGAGCAACCAACTTCTGCTTTCCCGTGAAAAGCTGACACTCTTGGCAACACTTGACATGTTTATGAACATCTGCAAATATCGTGGGCCAATAGTATCCAACTCTCAAAATTTTGTGGGCAGTTGTATTCGCTGCATAATGGCCTCCACAAAATCCTGAGTGAAATTCAGTCAAGATTTTCTTGGAATCTTGTTCATGAATACATCTGAGTATAATGCCATCTGGGTTCCTCCAACCTAGACCCTCTTGGGTAAGGCAATATCTAGCAGTCTTGAGTCTTAAAGCCCTTCGCTTGTGACCTTTGAGGTGATCAGGGCAAGTGAGGTGGAGCAGGAAGAAAATGATGTCGGAATACCAATGATTATCAAGCTCTTGAAGCGCAGGAGTCATGGCTGGATGAGGGATATTATTTTCAGCAATCATTTCAACGGCTTCTTCATTTTTCTGAGTAAGCATTCTAGCAAGGCCTTGCCCCTTGATTAATTTGGTAGGCTTTAAAGTTTATTTCAAGGTCATACTCCTGGATTTTGGACACCCATGTGCCCCTTATTCCCAAACAATCCTGTTGAGACAGGATGTCTTTCACTGCAGTGTGGGGAACATATCCAATGACTTTAGAATATCCAATATACTAGTGTAGTCATACTCGGGTAACACTCGGCGAGTACGGCAAGTCCAGACGAGTCACATTTGAAACGGTTACTCGTTGCATACTTGTGTTGCAGACTTGCAACTCGACAAACTTGGCTGAATGTCGCTACACTCGCTGAAACTCGGGTGTACTGGCAGACTTGCGAGTATGGAGGTGCCGCTAAAAAACATGCCGCGGATGAATGGGCCCGGACGTGTTTCCGTTTCCCGCTAGGTTTTTACACCGGATCTTTTCTTTTTTGCACCGCCTCCTTTACATTGCCCGGACAAGCTGCTCTATTTAACTGTTGACAATTTAACACTGAGCATCAGCATCAGCGATTCAGCACTGAGCATCATTTTTCGCACTTGCATCGGGTTTGACTCAGCTCGGGTTCAGCGCCAGTTCGACTCAGCTTGGGTTCCTGTTCGTGGTTGGTGGTCAGCTCGGGGTCAGCTCGGGTTGCTCTTCGTGGTAAGCTCGGGTTGCTGTTCGAATTCGATTTTACAGGTTCGGTTTTCTTGTTTTTTAGTATGATTTTTTTTCGTTTGATTTTTATGTGTATACTGTATAGTGTATTATGTAATGTTTTTTTTAAAGTTTTTTTAATGTTTTTAAAGTTTTATTTTAATGTTTTTAAACTTAGTATTTTTAATGTTTTTAAAATTCGTTTTTTAAAGTTTTTTTATGTTTTATATATTTTTTTAATGTTTTTAAACGTCGTTTTTTAAAGTTTTTTTTATGTTTTTTTAAATGTTTTAACTTTTAAATGTTTTTTTAATGTTTTTAAATTTTTTTTAATGTTTAACTTTTTATTATTCAATGTTTTTTTTAATGTTTTAAATGTTTTAATTTTTAATTTAATGAATTAAAAGTATGTGTTTTTTTTAATGTGTTTTTTAAGTTTTAAATTTTTTTTAAGTTTTAAAGTTTTTTAAGTTTTAATTTTTTTTTAAGTTTTAAACTTTTTTTAAGTTTTAATTTTTTTTTTAAGTTTTTTAAGTTTTAAATTTTTTTAAGTTTTTGAATTCATTTAGTTTTGTTTTAATTTTTAAATCTAGTTTTGTTATGAATTTTTTGGTATAAATATTAAAAATAATCATTTTCTTTTAATTTATTCTTTTTCCACTGCCAGATCCATGGCGCCCAAGGAAAGACCTAGAAGGCCTCTTGATAAAGCATGGGAACATTGTGTTCGGGTGGTCCCAGGGCAAGACAATCAAGTAAAGTGCAATTATTGTCCAACAACTATGTATGGGGGCATAAACAGGTTAAAACACCACCTAGCTTGAGTTGTGTGCAAAGATGTCGTAGTTTGTGATGGTTGCCCTGAAGAAGTCACAGCGGAAATGTATGCTGCTTTGGAAAGTATCAAAGAACAAAATGCCAAAAGATCTAGGCTGAGGTTTGAAACTACAGGGATTGGTAGATCTCCAATGGGACCTCTAGGTAGTTGCTCATCAAATGTTCCACCAAGTCAATCTATCACCTCTCCTTTCTTCCTCCCTCGTACCTCCCCAGGATCTCAACCAACATTGGACAGCTTTAATGAAAGGAAAAGGAAGGAGGCAGATATGGCAGTGAGGAGGTTTTGGTACCATGACAGCCTTTCATTCAACCTTGCAAGGTCTCCTTTTTATCATCCCATGATAGATGTTGTTGCAGGCGCTGGCCCTAGATACAAAGGCCCCTCTTATAGTGCACTTGGGGGGAAAGATATAGACGAGGAGTTGAAGTGTATCAAGGAACAGTTGGAGAGCATTAAAAGCTCATGGGAGTTTATAGGTTGCACAATCTTGTTTGATGGGTGGACAGATCAGAGGAATAGAACAATCATAAATTTCGTTGTGGCTTGCCCTAAAGGAACCATGTTCTTGAAATCCGTTGATGCATCTTCACATGTGAAAGATGCAAATCGGATTTTTACATTGTTAGCAGAGGTTGTGGAAGAAGTGGGGGTCAAGCATGTTGTCCAAGTAATCACGGACAACGCTGCAAATTATGTGGCAGCAGGTAAATTGCTTTGTGCAAAATACCCTACTATTTTTTGGACCCCTTGTGCTGCCCACTGTATAGATTTGATGCTGGAGGACATTGGGAAGTTGCCATGGGTGCAAGATGTTGTTCACGAGTGCAAACAAATAACCAAATACATTTATAACCATGCTTGGGTGTTGAGCCTTATGAGAGAGTACACAGAAGGTGAGCTCAGTCGCCCTGCTGTCACACGGTTTGCAACAAACTTTCTCTCCCTCCAAAGCCTTCTTAATGAGTACCAAGCATTGAGACGAATGGTTAGTAGCAGGGAATGGATACATTATAAAGATAGCACAAAACCAGATGCAATGGCTATGAGTTTGTCTGTCCGTAGAGATAGTTTATGGGAGGAAGTCACTGAGATTGTCAGCATGACAGAACCACTTGTGAAAGTGTTGAGGATCATGGATGGTGATAAACCACCAATGGGATATGTTTATGAGGGGATGGACAGGGCCAAAGAGGCCATCAAGGCCTTCTATAAGGGGGATGAATCTAAATATTTCCCTATATGGCATATTATTAATTCCAGGTGGGACAGACAACTACATTCACCATTACATGCAACAGGGGCATATCTCAATCCAAGCATATTCTATAATGTTGGGTCGAAAATTCAAAAAGATCCTGAGGTGATGAGAGGTGTGATGCTGTGCATTGAGAGGATGTACCTAAGTCAAGAGATTCAAGACCAAATCAATCTACAACGAGATATGTACACAGAATCATCTGGCATGTTTGGATTTAGCTCCACAACGTCTCAGGGATAAAAAAGTGCCATGTAAGATTCAATTACATAAATCATTAAATTTTATTTCCCTATTTTTTTTTCAAGTTTGACATTGCAAAACTTGTAATCTTTGTTTGTTTGTTTTTTATAACAGCCCATTGGTGGTTAGATTGTGGCACTGAGGCACCACAACTACAGGAATTTGCCATTAGAATCCTGAGTCAGCCTTGTAGTGCGTCAGGTTGTGAGCGCAATTGGTCAGTATTCGAGCATATCCACACCAAAAAGCACAACAGGTTGGAGCATGAGAGGTTGGTCTACATATACTACAACCTTCGGATGCTCACAAAACAGTTGACAGCAAAGGATTTGGATCCAATTTTATTGGATCAGATTGATCTAGTATCTGATTGGGTAGTGGAGGATGAAGCTCCCGCTGATTTGAGTTGGCTTGATGAAGAGACCAAGGGTCCCTCTGGTGTTCCATTTTCCGAAATGGAAACACCAAACACACCTGCATCACAGTTGATTTTTCAGCCTAGTGATGTTGGTACTAGCTCTACTAGGGCCTATGTTAGGCGATCTACTACTCGCAGTCATGCATGAGACTCGAGTTTGGACTTGGAAACACTATCTTTTTTTTATTTTCAGCTAGCTATGTTTTGAGTTATGTATTTGAAGTTTGAAGTTTGAAGTTTGAACTTGGTACTATTTTGGAATGTGTTCAAGGAATCCTCTTTCATTTCACTATTTTGCATAGAAATATGGAGTGTCAAATGTTGTGTTATAAATTTTTTATGAGATGATCTAATGAATTTTTGCATAGAATTGTTTTTATAACTTACATGGATTAGAAATGTATTTATGTATGTTTTTTGTGCACAAAAATTATTATATTTTTTTTTTTCATATTTGCCGAGTCTGATCCGAGTCGACGAGTTTGTCGAGTCCCAAGCCAGTCGAGTATTTGCCGAGTCCGAGTCTGACTACACTGCAATATACGTTCTGAAATGTTTCAAAGATTTGACTAAGGCATAAGCCTGCTTTTCCATAATGGTATATTTTAATTCAGAGTTTTGTAAGGCTCTATTCATGAAGGCTATAGATTGCTCGAACCCTTCGAAATTCTTCTGGAGTAACACACGTGCAATAGTGTCTTTTGAAGCAAAAGAAAAGATCATAAAATCTTTCGTGTAATTCGGGCTGACTAAGACAGGAGACCTAGTGATGGCATCTTTAATAGTGTCAAAAGCATTCCTTCCTTCATCTATCCACATGAATTTAACATTTTTCTTTAGGAGAGCCTGCATAGGTTTCATGAGTTCAGCTAGATTAGGAATGAATCTTCTTATGAAGTTAATGTGACCATTAAATGATTGGAGACCCTTAATATTTCTGGGAAGGGGAATCTTTTGTATAACTTCTATCCTCTCAGGGCCAATTTTGACCCCGTCTTTGTTGATAATGTGACCTAAAAGCTTTCCTTCTTCAATACCTAAGACCGACTTAGTCGGATTCAAGGAAATGCCATATTTCCTACAACGCTCAAATATCTGCCTGAGATGACCAACATGGTTGGATCTTTCTTTCGAAAACACAGTAAGATAATCTTGGTAGATCTCAATGATTTTACCTATCAACTCCTTGAAGGCATAATCCATGGCCCTTTGGAAAGTAGCTCCGGCATTTAAAAGGCTAAAGAGAATTCTTAGATATTCAAAAGTGCCCCAAGGGGTTGTGAAAGTGGTTTTGTGTCTATCCTCTTCTTGGATGACAACCTGGTTATAGCTTGAAAAACTATTAAGCATTGACATCATGCTCGATCCAGTGACCCGTTGGAGGAGGGTCTCCATGTTGGGGAGAGGGTAATTGTCCTTCTGACATGCTATGTTTAGATGTCTAAAATCTATACATATCCTTAAACTCCCGTTCTTTTTTCTAACTACCACTAAGTTAGAACATCATGTTGAATGTCTCGTAGGAGCTATTATTCCTGCTGCTAACATCTTTTCTAGCTCCTTTTTTATAATGGGTGCCAACTTAGGATTTATTTGCCTAAGTTTTTGTCGGAAAGGCTTGTTTTTTTGACATTCAGGTTTCAAGGGAATGGTGTGCTGAAAAGCATCTTCCCTATAAACTTTAAGTTCGTCATAAGTGAAGGCAAAAACATCCCTATATTCTTTTACCAAGTTTATAAGGCTGTTCCTTTCCTTTTCAGAGGTACCTTTTTCAATTTTTATTACTCTTGGTTCTGTTTCCGTTCCAATGTTGATTTCTATGTACTCACCTGGCTTCATTTGTTCGACACTATTCTTTCTTCTATCCTGTCTGTCAAAGATGTTCTCTAAGTCAACAAAGCCACGTGTCACAGGATTGAAGCGGTTACCCTCATCCTGATATTCTTTACCTTCCTCATGTTCATTGGCTTTATAATTGGAAAATTCATCAATATGATTAATAAATTTTAATATTTGTTTATCATCTTGGAAAACCTGCCAATGTTCAATATTATCAGGAATTAAAGGTCTGAAGTTAATTTCTAAAAGACAATCCCCCTCTAACATCTCATCTGATGGCTGAAGTGCTGAAGCTGCAAACGCTAGTAGGTCGACGACACTATTATGATCTCTAGGGATTGCTTCTATATTAAGGGCATCAAAAAATTCCATTGTATCCCAGATTGCATTTCTATACTTTTTTAATCCTTGACACTTACATGCAAACTGACCCTTAACTTGTTGGACAATTAAGTCAGAACCCCCTTTAATACTTAAGCAATTTGATCCCCATGTCCTTGGCAATCTTGATGCCTAGTAGAAGTGCATCATACTCTGCCACATTGTTGGTTGCCTCAAATTCCAATTTGAAAGCAAAGTTGAAAACTTTACCATCTGGTGAAACAGTGACTATCCTGGCCCCTTTTCCTGCTTTAGAATAAGCTCCATCAAAGTTCATTCTCCACAATTCATTAAGTTTTTCATTTTTAATTTCTTCTTGGATAGGCTCTAAGAAAGTGGAGTTGATATGGTACATCCCTAGTCCACTTGAGTAGTTGCCATATTCATTTGATGGTTTCTCTGGGCTTTCCACATGATATCTTCGTTCCTTCTCAGTATGTAACTTAACCAATGAATCTTCTGATGCAGGTACAGTGGCGTATGTCCAGTCCATTTGGATGGATCCCCCTAAAGTGGCACCGAATTTTCTAGATAACAACATGCCCCATTTATCCGGCACATCTATGATAAGGATATCCATGGTGACATGGATGTCTGGATACTTGGCTAATCTTACTTGCTGCCTTTCAATCATACCCTCAACTTTGACGGGTCTAGAGTCCATGGCACATACATTTTGGTAAGGGCGAGTGGTTCTAAGGCCAAGTTGCTGCATGACTTTCTTAATCATAATATTGGATCTTGAGCCTGAATCTAGCATACAGTTGTGCAGGAGAAAATCACCTATCATCAATGACATGTAGAAGGGAGGGTGATCTTCTTCTCTTGGGTCCCTAGTATGCAAGATTACAGGGGGATCTCCTGACTGGGAGGAAGCTGTTCTATAGTGTTGGCAAAAGTTACTTTCTTGGGAACTGTAGGTTTTTCAAGTGCAACTATCTTTGAGGTAGGAAGGGGATCATTATCAATTTGAGGCTATAGCATTTTCAACAATTTCTCCTTTTGCCCAGGAATTTTACATAACTCAAGTACGGGAACCGGGACTTTAGAGTTTGCTAACCAACTACCTAAATCAAAAGTTAGAGCAACAGAATCTGACTTATCATTTATTTCTGGAGGAATGTCAGAAATTGTTACCTTTGGAGCAGTTTGGGTAGATGGTCCTTCCCTTGGTCTTCTTTGATATGTTATGCCTTTAAAATTCTGAACGTTGTTGCTATTTGAAGGCATTTCCCCATAATACTTAGTTAAGTAATCAACCCTTTGATGAGATTGGTTGGCTTGATTCCAACTATCCTTATGGTCAACATAGATGTCTCCTACATTGTGAATGAATTCAGGCTCGCTTGCAGACGTACTAGGACCGCAACCCTCGGGATAACCATGTTCTTGAACATAGCATGCATAATGGCAGCTCGATTCTTCATGGAAATCTCTGCATGCCCTACAAAATGGTTTGTAAGGCTCAACCACATTAGTAGCCTCTAGCTGATGAGGAGGCCTCTGCTCATGGTTGGGATTCTTCATACTAGTCAAAGTTGCTACTAGATGCCTAGGTTCCTTCTTACTGCCAAACTTTCCAAGGAAAGCAGTCTTGAAATCTGCTATGGTAGTGAAAGAGTTGTTTGGCAAATTATCATACCAATTCCCAGCTTTGCCATCCAGAGACAGAACAAACAAGGTCATGTAAACATCTTCATGTTTATTAGCACCCCTGACATACGAACCACAGTGTCTGGAAAAGTTTTTGATATGCTGCTCAGCAGAGGTAGAGGCATCAGTGCCATTAAAAGTCATAAGTTTATCAATAGCCTTCCCAGGAATGTCATGAGGATGACCTGCTATCTGAGTAAAATTGAGTTGAGTAAAAAACTCACCCATTGTGTCAAGGAAACAGTTATTGTTTTGAAAAGTTTCTAAGTTTTCTTGAAATAAATAGTGGATGTCTGAAACAGACTCAGCTCCAAGTTCTACATACGAGAAGCTAGTTTGTTCAGTCTCCTCCTATAGACTTTTTCAGGGCAGGGATGAAATTGAGCAAACCTTCAGAGTTTCTTCTAGTCGAATACCTTGAGGTGTTAACTGACAGTGGAGTCGCCAGGTGGATTGAAGTCTAATTTTAGAGAGTGATTGGACTAAAAATTTACAAAAAAGGGGAAAAAATGTAAAAACTAAAAAGAAACAAAGGTTGTCTAGGAACAAAAAGATTTGTCCTCGGCAACGGCGCCAAAAGATGTTGTCCGCCGATTGCACACTAGCAACATAAATCTTCCGAAAGCTGTCTCCTCACTTAGAAAAGTGGGAGAGGTGTGACCTTGGGGGCAAACACAGAGCTAGGAACTGTCACCTACTCCTACCTCCTCCGTTTAGGCTAACTCCTAACGAAGCCAAGGGGGGTAGCCACTAACAAAGAGTTTTCTATGGCTCAATGCTTTAAGTTAAGTTTTTATGTTTGGATGCGGATGGGTCTTGTTTAGGAGTTATTATGATAAAAGATGATTTAAAATTATGAATTTTGAACACAAGACAAAAGCAATCCAAGTTGCTGTACAGGATTAAAAGATGAACAGTATATCAAGACTTGTGAGATAAAGATGCATTCATAGATAAAGATTTTTATACGCTGAAGACAAATGATTCAGATGTAACAATCACGCATAAATTAATAGACCAGTGCCTTATAGAGTCGAAGCTCTGCAATGCTTAAAGAAATAAGATCAAGTCCTGAAATAAAGTTAGTGGATGTTATGTGAGTGCTCTTGGTATATTTTAAATGTTTTTTAAATGGTCTTGTTTAGGGCTTCAACGAAAGGTATCAAAGATCAGCTGAGAAAATCTTCCAAGTTGATCCGTTAGAGACATGACGGCCCGCCCAGTATCTCAGGCTGGTATCGTGAAGATTGACCAGCTAGCTGAGACTCTAGACAACGGGGAGTTTCGGCGCCTTTACTAAGAATGACTTAGGAAACTTTCTACAACGTCGATGTGTTGGTTATGAGGTAAAATTTCATTATGATGAGTCTTGTAAGATTAACAATCCAATGCCGTTTTTGGGTACTCCGATTTTTTAGGTCGGTCAGAGCATACTCTGGTAAGGAAACAACGAGATTAATTAATTAGCAGGGAAATGTGAGTTGCAAAATTTTATTAAGTAAATTAATTAAAACCCTCCGACAGAGAGCGCTCTTGACTTTGTCTTATGACAAAAAGTTCAAGAGACTTAGCTAAGCTATATGCTTGATGCAGGGATATGTAGTGGGAATGCTCTTCGATAGAGAGTGCTCTTGACTTGGATTACGACAAGTTCAAGAGACTTTAGAGATTAATTAATTAACTTGCAAAAAGGTAAAAAGACTAATCTACCCAAGAATCTCTTTCAGGTTTTTAGGACTTAATTGGGAGAGCATGGGGGTAAGTAAAAACCGAAATAAAAGACAACTCTCCGATAGAGAGCACTCTTGATCCACAAAGTGAGATTCAAGAGATTTCTACTTTAAGCAGTTGAATTACTTATTAAAAGATGACAAAATTAAAAGAAGTAATCAACCTAGTAATGAAAGAAAATGGGCTAATCTAGCAATTAGTGTTCTAAGAAAGACAATGAGATTATTCTAAGCAAAAGCAAATCTAATCTAAGCACATAAAAATAAGAACACCACAAGCCTCCCCAAATGGGGGAGGTTGGGAGTGGGGGCTTAAAAACCCCACTCAAACAAAAAGAGAAGCTTTATTGAGATTTACAATTTGCCTTGGGAATTCAACCCTTGAAAGGACTTTTGAAATAAAGCTAGAAGACTAACATGAAACTTTATTAATGGATTTATGTAAAAAGGAGAGTGACTTATCTTTTTGTTGAGAACCTTTTTTTCAAACTTGCAAAAAGGGAAAAAAGAAGAAGATCGAAAGGAGCAAAAAGAGGGCAAAAGAGGGCTGGAACAAAAGAGGAAAAGAGGGGAAAAAAGGAGAAACAAAAACAAGAAATTGGGTGCAAAAGATGGGAAGAATAGGGCAGCGAACTAAACAATCAATGAGCTGCAAAAAATGGTAAAAACGGGGTAGCGACTTAAGAGAAAAGTGGCCGCAATAAAAATGAAAAAAGAGGGTAGTGAAGAAAACAAAGAAGAAAATCACACAATAAGGCGGAAGGAGGCCAAATCCAACCTAGAAGAAGAGGAAAAAATCAATCAACAATCAACCAAAGGTGGGGTCAACCTCCGAACAAGGTGACCACTAGAAGCACTAGTCTTGAAATCGTCTAGTCTAGCTGGATGTATGCAAGGATGCTAGTGGGGAAAGAGAAGTAGCCACAAAATTATGTGGCACTTGAGATCAAATCCCAAGCTTACTTTCTCAGGTCAAAATGAACATATGACACATAGAAATATTGAGAAGGGAGAAACTTAGATTTAAATTGGGAAAAGTAACCGGAAAGAACTTCCTTTACTTGATGGATGAGGCAAAGAAACTTATGCTTCTCGATTTTCCTGAAAGAGAATGACTCCTTGTGGAACCTACAGAATGAATGTTAACCATAAAAAAGCCCCTGTATATCGGACGATACCTGAAAGCACACAATCTTCAAGAGAAAAGCATAGATTATACGAAATAGTGCTAGATTGTTAGCCTTCAAAATTTATACAACCAAATGCTTAAAAATCCAGAAAGAAGGGAGCAAAGAAAGGTATCACCTCACACGGTGAATCATGACCAACATAGAGCTTCCACTTTGACCTCCAAAGTCATCAAATTTATTAAATCTTAAGCAAAATATTACAATAGAAATTCTTTAGAGCTTCTATGCCAAAAATCCTATCCTAATAGAGCTAAAAGAGCCTCTATTTATACAATGAGAGTGCTAAAACCCTAATACCACACCATGCAAGGAGGGTGCAAACCTAGCCATCTAGCCATGTGAGAGAGCACAAACCAAAAATAAAGAAGGTAGGAGTGAGGGGAGGCCTCCACCTAGGCAAGGCGCCCCCACTCCATCTCCAACCCATACGAGCTCTCCACAAGCAAAAGCGTGAGGTTCCAATGCTCTAGCGTGAGGGATGAGGAAGAGCCACATGAGAGGTTAGGAAGGTAGGCGTGAGCTCATAAGGGAGCCTTGTGCTAGGTTTGGAGGAGCCAAAACCCTAGTCAACCATGAATCAAGGACCATACTTCTTCCTCTCAACCTCGAACATACCATCAAACCAATAAACAAGCTCCACCTCACCCAGACGTGGTCATCACTGAAGGAGGCGAATTGGCCAAGTGGATGAGGACTCAGTGCTCTCTGATTGCTAACAGAAGAGGACTTGTGCCAACCTCAATCATCATTAATGCCCGATGCCATGTCATTCTGCATTTCATTTCGTTCAATTCGGATTAATTTGGAGAGATTTGGATTATCTCCAAAATAATCATTTTTAATATTTAATCAATAATTTCCCTAAAACTGACTTCTTGAGAAATTATGAGTTATGTAGCCGAATGATGATCTGAAACTTGGAGATAGCTGGCTAGATGTTCATGACTGATTTTTGGCTTAGGGTTAGAGCCTTCAATCACTAAATTCGGACCCCGGATGGCTGTCTTATTACAATTTGATTTTTTCCATTTAATTTATGGAAAAAAATAATTAAAAACTTAGGAAAAATAAAAAAATAAAAAAAAAATTAAAATCCTAAATCCAATGCGTTCGGTAAAATTATTTAATTTTTTTTTCTAGGGGTCCTGGTGACTTGGGACATGACCATGCTCTATTCTACTAGTGTCTAGTAGGTTCATACACTTCAGTTGGGCTCTAATAACCCCCCAAGTCCCAAAATTCAAAATCAGGCATTCCAGCTTTGGAGGAAGTGGGAGAAAACCTCGTTGAGTATACTTGGCTATAGGCAAAGCATAATTGACAAGGGCAAAAAACTCCATGGAATACCTTATTTGAAATTCTACATCTTAGGGGACCGAACCACTCAAACCCCTACTAGCACACTTTATTACAAACCCCGCGGGGCCATGGTTAAAATTACTTAAAACAAAAACTGACTAGCCAAAACTGGCTAGGCACAAAGGGTAGATCATCCGTTGCACTGGAACACAAACATGTATCATGCTTGTCAAATGGAGGCCCCTCAGCTGATCCAACTATGGTACAAATAAGTTGGTAACACCTCTCAGGAGAAAGGATGGTCACCTTTCTTGATTCCCTAGGGTTAGGGTAAAACCTTAAAACCCTTGGCTTTATTCTCATACAAATTTTCTTTAATTTAACTGCATTTTCATGTTTATATTTGCATTTTACATGGTAGATTAGGTTAATTTTAGGTCTGCAATTTTATGTTAGAAACCCTAATTTTTTTTGTTGCAATTTCAGGCCCTAAAATTCATAGCATAAAATCCAGTGCCTAAAATTTCGGCCACTAAAATTCTGCACCCTAAAAGTTTAGGCTCTAAAATTCTGCGCTCTAAAATTCCGCGCCCTCCCTAAAATTTCAGGCCCTCCGTGAAATTTCAGCTGCCATAAATACTTGAATAGATGACTGATATGTGTTACTTATTTTGATGTACATGTCCATTTCTGATTGTTTGACAAATTACTTGTACTTCGTTAATATCTACATATCATACTATTTGCACATCGGTATTCATTAGATATGCAATTGGCTTATCCTTGGATGAACTTGCACAATTCATATGCATGCTCACAGTACATCTATTCCACTTTTTAATTGACTCCATTAGGCACTGGTCACTAACCTTGCACACATATGAGATATACTTGGTGTCTAAGTGCCTTTTGTAGAGTTACATAGGGCTCTCCCCTAGGAGGTTTCGACTTTCGAAGAAGTTAGGAGAAGTGACTAAGGTGATAGTGGTCACTTTCTCCGCATATGTTTGCCGATGGCTTGGACTGCCATTTGAACTAGTAACAACACCAACGATACAATGTAATGTTTATTCATAGAAGGTATAACAAATAGATGAGGAGGGTGGAGAGTTGCAACAAGGATTAGTTGGGGTGTTATTGAAACTATAAAGGAGTCAGAGAGTGTAAATGATGGTGGCATGCCTAATAGTGCTGAAGAACTTTTGAAGTGCATGAAATCAAAAGACCAAGCATTGACTATGTAATACATGGAGTGGTCAGATCTTTCCCATATCTTTAAGAGCTAATAACGAGGGTTCCGCAAGCCTGACCTCAAAACGAGAAGAAGGGATCTAAAACTCTTCAAATACTTGGCATGACTACCTCGATCTTCGAACAAAAAAGGAGTTAACCTCACAAGTACTCTAATACCATATTGGGAAATCATAGGTGTGCTACCGGCAGGGACAAACACCATAAAGAAATAACTCACATAGATAAAAAACCAGGACACCAAGATTTACAGGGTAAAACCTCAAAGAGGGTTCCGCAACCCTGACCTCAAAACGAGAAGAAGGGATCTAAAACTCTTCAAATACTTGGCATGACTACCTCGATCTTCGAACAAAAAAGGAGTTAACCTCACAAGTACTCTAATACCATATTGGGAAATCATAGGTGTGCTACCGGCAGGGACAAACACCATAAAGAAATAACTCACATAGATAAAAAACCAGGACACCAAGATTTACAGGGTAAAACCTCAAAGAGGGTTCCGCAACCCTGACCTCAAAACGAGAAGAAGGGATCTAAAACTCTTCAAATACTTGGCATGACTACCTCGATCTTCGAACAAAAAAGGAGTTAACCTCACAAGTACTCTAATACCATATTGGGAAATCATAGGTGTGCTACCGGCAGGGACAAACACCATAAAGAAATAACTCACATAGATAAAAAACCAGGACACCAAGATTTACAGGGTAAAACCTCAAAGAGGGAAACATGCACGAAGCAACATAAAAGTTGTAGTGTTGCAAGAAATTAAATATGGATAGAGAGAGATATGCTCTGTTTGTATCTGTTTATCTACATTACTTTCCAAAACTAAAACAAAGCCTTACATTTATGTATACTAGCTTGTGCAACTTGGTGGACACAACCCTTAAGGAAAATTTTGGGTCCACTTTTGACTATCTACAAAACTAGGTTTGTGTCATGTACCAATGCCCCGATTACCATGCGGAATTGAAAATTTCTTAAAGAACCTTTGTTTTTCTTTGAATCACTGGGCATGACTGTGAAAACACTCTTCGACATTCATGCTCTGATACCACACTGTCACGTCCCCTCTCGTCCACCAGAGAGGAAACGCGATCATTACCGCTATCTGACCGATTCAGGAGCAGGCAACTCGAAGTTCATTGAATTCTGTATGTATTTTGATGGATTCTCAATTTTGCAGAGATCTATAGAGGCATGAACTCATCTTGCGTTCACTCTATTCAATTATGTAGATAAATTCTTCAACTTCCCAACAGCAGAGAAATTGATCTTGTCAGAGATCAATTCGACGATCTACGAAGAAAGATCTCAGAGGAGGTCGAATTGCGGAGAAAGATCGTGACGAAAATCGACGGTCATCATCTGTTCAGCATATGGAGACAAATCAACGGTTGAGAATCAACCTAGAAGAATCAACGGTGCAGAAAGCTTGAGTTTGCGGAATAGGGGAAATATGGAAATTGCGATCCCGCATCCCACATCCCGCATGCGGAATAGACCGTTGCGGAAAGGAAAGTTGCGGAAATAGAGATCTGCGAAGCTGCATCCTGCATCCCGCATCTCGCATCCCGTAAGTTGTAGAAATGAGAGTTGCGGAAGGAAAACTGCGGGTAACCGAATTTACAGAAGGACGTTTTCGCATCCTGCATCTTGCAAGTTGCGGAAAGGAAATTCAACCCGTTAACAAAAGTCTTGGGCATATTTGTTCATTCAGGCCATCTCCAATCCGACAATTTAAGCCCCATAACGTAATATAGAATGCATTGAACTTAAAAACATACACAGATGTATAAAACATGCAATATATAGCGGAAGCAAATACATTCATCAAAGCATTCAACATGTTCATCACAATTCATTAAACAAAATACAATTGCAGGGATTGCACACAAGAAATACTTATTTTGAAAGAAGTTTGTCCCGCAACCAGCTACGTCGCTGCAACGTTCCACCCAACCATAGGCCAGTGCGTTCATTAATCTCTCAGCAGCACTGCCACCCTCGAGCTGGGCATGATTCCCACAAGGAATAAGGAACACTAAGAGGCTCACACATAGCTAAGGATACAACAAAACTCAGCCAAGCCAACACAGTTGGGTTTATCAGGTTGCAAACAGACAAGCCAATATACTGCTGGGTTTATCAGTGTAATCAGCGAAGCCAACATTCACATTAAGTACCAGCCAAGCCAACTAACAGATGGGTTTATCAGGCTGCAAAGGAGCTAGAAAGCTTGAACTGCTAAGCTAGTGAGCTCAACTACCGAGCTATGGACACTTACACTAGATCGGGCTTGGCTCCTAAAACATCTATGCACCCAACACAAGGAAGCATCCCCTTCTCTGCTACACAATCCCTCAGGCTATGCCTTTCATTCCAGTGCTGTTTAGGGTGTGCAAAGAAGAAAACCAACTCCTCTAGATCTATTTGTGAGGTTCCTTCCTACACTAGGTTTATCAAGCTAGTTCAGACCCAATTCCACTCCAAACCAGTTCAGACCAAGGCAAAATATGCACACACAGCAAACCACAATGTCAACACAACAAAACAGGCTTCCACTCACTCTGTGACAAAGGAGACCATTGCACAACAACACTGAGGAAACCACAGATGAGCACTCTTTCTCATAAAATCGAGTGATCTCCCTCATTTGTTCAGCAAACAAAGGAGACCCCAAACTTTTGCGCGACTGAGGATGGTAACAATAGGCAAACAACTCAGAACAAAAACACGGTCCTAGAAGCAGGACAAACATATAGCGCGCATGAACATAATGGAATAGAGAATGATCATAATGGGCCACAACGTTTCCCAGTGAGAGCCAGATGATGGATTGCGCATACACACTGAGGAAAGAAAACTGAAAACGTGAAGGATGGATGATCCAAAAAAAAACGTCCCGCCGCTCTCCAAAACGTGAGGGAAGATGAAAACGTGAATGCATGAGGGAATGGGCATACGTTTTTGGGTGTTTCCTTTTGACACATGGCTTTTCCCCAATGGCCCAAGGTTAAACATCCCCCCCCTCATCCTTAGGAAATATGCCCCCATCTCATTATTTGTTGCATTGACATAGCTGGTTGTGGGTTTTTTTAAATAAATTGCATAATTATATGATGTCCAAAACTATAACGTGTCGGCTAGCACAAAATACCATCGACATCGATTTTAATCGTTGAAACATAAAATGCTAAATCAATGGTGGGGCTTTTGCCTTTAGCTCCACACCATGATTAATTACAATATTTACATCATAGATATTTAATGCAAACGGGGTCAAAACCGGGGTGTTACAGTTTGCACCCATATGGAGTGGTGCGATTCCCAAGAACCCAAAATGCAAGCAGGGGCCCTGGCCCCTAACATAAGCATAGACAAAGCATTTGACCATGTAATACATGGAGTGGTCAAATCTTCCCCCAAAAGCATAGATTTTGTTGAAATAGAACAACGCTCCGAATCTTGAAGAGCTAACAATGAGAGCTATGCAGGTCCAACCTAAAAACCAGAAAAAGGGATCTGAAGCTCTTTAACTACTCAATATAGCTACCTTGATCTTCAAATAAAAAGGAGTTAATCTCATTGGCGTTCCGAGACCATATTGGTAAATCACAAGTGGGCTACTCACAAGGACAAACACCACATAGATTAAAAACCATGACGCCAAGATTTACGTGGTAAAACCCTCAGAGAGAGAAACACCCACAAAGCAATAGAAAAGTTGTATTACTTCTCAAGAAATGAATCCTGTTATCCAGTACAATACTCTACTCTTCATCATGCTAGACAAGTGATCCTCCATGATCTTTAAATAGAGATCATAGACCAATCAGGTGATAAGACACAGATCAATTTTCCAAAATTACCTCAAATAGGAGCACCATCGGATCACCTCTGCACAAGATAGAATATTGACCATGGGATAACAAAAGCACACATGACTATAGTATATTAGACCAAGTTGGTCTTAAGCCACTCCTTAGGTCTAATATCCTACTACCCCCATTAAAAGCAACTTGAGATAGAACGTGGTACAAAATGACATAGGAGAGGGAAGGAGGCATTATGCCTAAACTCACTTCAGAGAGGGAAGGAGGCATTATGCCTAATCCCAGAAAGAGGAAAAAAATATCCTCTTTCTCCTTAGAGCTTTATGAAAAAGGGAATAACAAATAAAACTGACAAAAAAATACGATATTTGCAAAAGCTAAAAACTGCTTCTAATCTGTGAAAATATTGTATGGATAAGGCAGCTCGATTTTAACACAAGTTTGGCCACGCTTTCAGTGCAAGTCTTCAGAAATTTCGCTGCACAATCAAGTTAAACTGCCCAAAATCTGTTGCCCAAGCAATTAGCCCCTTCACATGGATTGAAAATCCACCAAAAAGCTTTGAATTGTGATGCCTTTTGATGGAGAATCCTGTTTAAATTTTTCTGCCTAAAGTAAAGAGAACAGTCTGAAACCCTTGAAGAAGTGTTTTGAATTTTTTAAATCAAGTTTTCAATATATAGGCTGCTGACCGAGTATATGAGGTTGAACTTGGTCGAGCCTTGAAATGCTCAGTATGTCTTCCAAGAAAAGGCCAAACCCTACACAAACTCACCGAGTAATGGAGAGTTTGAACTTTTGACCAGATTGACCATGTCTTCCCCTTGTTTTCTACCAATCTGAGTAAACTCGCAAGTAACCAGGAGATTTGGTGTGTCCAGTTCCAGTGGTTGAACCTTGAAACTCTAGAAAATTATCCCCTGGCCAGCCTTTGCTAAGATCTATCTCAATCTATATTCTAGTCATTTTGTTGTAAGTCATAAAAGAAGAGTAAATTCCTGATGCACTTCCCTACTGCTTCTAAAACATTTTCTAGCCAAAAGTGCACAAGAAGGTTTGGAAGCCTTGATCATGCTGGGATGGAAGAGATAAGATAAGATAATTTTATTAATGCCCAACAAGATGACCACAAATAGGTCTAAGGGTCTGCTAAGTACAATAGTGCAGAATACAAATTGGGAGTGCAAAGGCCACAACTATAAAAGATACTAGAAAAATATTAGGGAACCACTGTTTACAAAAGATCTCACACTTCCCTAAAACCAAGGGCCTCCATCAATAACATTTATCCTATTTCCAACAAATTCAAATTTAACGGAAAAAAAGCTCTTAAACTGAGATATGAAGTGAAAGAACTGTTTTACCAACCTATTCACTCTTTCTAGTCAGACGAAAAAGTCTTCATGGTTTGGCAAACAAACCAGCAAACAAAACATTTCTCGCTTAGCGAGACACTCTTCTGGGGCTTCCTCTGCAGACACTTTGAATGAAGGAGTAGCCTCAGTTTTCTTAACACATATTTTTAATCTCTCTAACTCTTGAGTCTCAACAGATCTCCTCCATTGACACCCTGAAATGGACCCCATCACAGTAACATCAGGATATAACTCTGTGACTTCCCCTCCACTAGTTGCTGTTTGTAGGACCCCTGTAATACTTCCCTCAAAGGATTACAAACACCTACCCACAACCTGTAAACTTGCCAAATTGGCTGTGTTGAGCTGAAGACTGTTATCACCCAAACTCACATCCTCAAGAAAAAGAGCTTAGGATTCTCCAACACTTCAATGTTTTCCATGAGGCCCTTTATAATCATTTCCTTAAGCCTCATAAGAGCCTTCGTTAACCCCATTTGCCTCATGGATAAGACACTAGTCTTCAGTCCATTCATCCTTATTCCTTAAAATACAAAATCATATTGTTTTGCTAGAGCCATCTCTTCATTTCACTATGGACTTCACTGCAAGCTCTAGTAATCGTAATCTAGGGAAGCCTCCCTTGTGATGGAGAAGAGTCAACCTAAAGAGCAGAAGAGGGTTTGGTGTGGTGACATTGTGATTGACCTCCCTCTTAATTTTATCAAAACATACCTAGAGCTTTAGGACTTTATCTCTAAGAGTGTAAGTTTGGGTGATAACTGATAACACAGCCAAAAGCACAAGCCGCTGCTTTCAGCAATTTGACAGCAACTTCTCTGCAGTACACCTTGCTTCCAGGGGTTGAATCTATCCTCTTGCCTATGATACATTGAATGATCCTTAGTTTAGTAAATTTAGATATGTATAATTTGAAAAAAGGATATAATGTAGTAGTTAATACAGACAGTTTTCCTGTCAATTCAACATGGTTTGATGCCTTCTGTTACATACTTGGCTTGGGATTTTGATGCCTTGTGGGGTATGGATACGGAATTATAATCAACAATTGAGTTAAAAAAATTGGGTTTGATGAATATTCATTTGTGTTCTGTGACTGTCATAAGACGACTTGGTGAAAGAGGGTATTCAGGAAACTGACTAAACTCGAATGTTCATTTGCAGAAAACTAACCCAGTTGTGGCTGAGATATTTTCCCTCATGTCCAGAGATGAAGCTCGCCATGCAGGGTATGCTATCTTCCTTCGTAGGTTTTGTATATCAGATCAAAGCGATAGCTGTTTACTACAAAAATGGCTCCCCTCTTGCAGCTCCCTATGTCAGTTGGCACTGCTGTTCACCAGATTGGATATATTTTCATTTGAAACTTACATTGGATTGAGAATCTACCTAGAATATATTTTCTTGCCACTGTAGTTGCATTTTATACTGTAATCTGTCTGTTGACTTATTCAACTCAATCAATGACAAATTGTGTTACAGGTTTCTGAACAAGGGTTTATCGGATTTCAATCTTGCATTGGACCTTGGTTTCCTAACTAAAGCGCGCAAATATACGTTCTTCAAGCCTAAGTTCATATTCTACGCTACTTACTTATCTGAGAAGATTGGTTACTGGAGATATATTACCATCTATAGGCACCTAAGAGAAAACCCTGAGTATCAAGTGTATCCTATCTTCAAGTACTTTGAGAACTGGTGCCAGGATGAGAATAGGCATGGTGACTTTTTCTCAGCTTTAATGAAAGCACAGCCACAGTTTCTGAACGACTGGAAGGCCAAGCTGTGGTCAAGGTTTTTCTGTCTCTCGGTCAGTTAATCTTGAATTATATTTAATGCATCCTAGAGATTTATGCAATATGCCGTCTGCTATTTTCATTCCGTATTTATTAGACGTTTTTCTCTGCCTTGCTTATTGTGTGTGATTGATTGCTGCTGGGTACACTTGGTTTTCCTTTTCCAGGTATATGTGACAATGTACCTGAATGATTGCCAAAGGACAGCATTTTATGAAGGCATTGGACTGAACACAAAAGAGTTCGATATGCATGTTATCATTGAGGTGAGTTAAAAGTTTCATATATATTGCGACAGTTAAAAAGCCATTTTGTGTACCTAAAATTGAGTTGTAGTGATGTTTTGCGTGGGATGGACTTCAGCAATGTATTTTTCTGACTGATGCAGACAAACCGAACCACAGCTAGGATTTTTCCTGCTGTCTTGGATGTTGAGAATCCAGAATTCAAGAAGAAACTTGACAGGATGGTAGACATAAACCAGCAGATATTAGCAATTGGAGAAAGCCAAGCTCCTGGCTTTGTGAAGAACCTGCAAAGGGTTCCTCTTATAGCTGCATTGGTATCAGAATTAATAGCAGCTTATTTGATGCCACCTGTGGATTCCGGTTCATTGGATTATGCTGATTTTGAGCCACAGGTTGTGTACTAGATGCACATTTCATCCATTCAGAACTGCATGGTTGCACTATATCCTCAAAGATGCAGTTCTCTGACTCTCTGTCTTTTTTCGTATTTGCTTGTATTTTAAGATGTCCCACCCTTTTCTAGAAAAACATTCAGTTTCATCAGAAGATTGTCCTTACATATGCACGTGCTCTATACCATAGGTACGTGCTCTATACCATAGTTACATATATCGTGTAGGGAAATATATCACCTAGGGTACGGAATGTAACTTTATCAGCGACAATTTTGACAAAATTTTCAAAATTTTTAACATCTAAAACAACAAGAAAATCAATTAAAGGCATTGCTACATAAATATAAAAATACAACTAATATATAAGATGCATAAGATGTCAAATGGTGGATCATGATCACATATCGACTATACACTGAAAATACTAAAATATGTTTTTGATGGAATGATAGAAAATCACATAAAATGATCAAAATACTACATAGTATAATGATAAATAATAGGAATTATCGATCTCCTCTACCCCTTTTATTGGCAAGGGGCACCACTCTTCCTTTGGAAGCAGTAGGGAGTCCTGTAGGTGCTTTGGATGAGTTAGGCGTCAAATTGGAAGCTCCAACTACTCGGGCTATGGTGGAAGGTAATGGGGCTAAGGTGGAAACGAATGCGAGTTATTTCCTCCCATAACTACATATCATAATTTTTTTTTCCTATATTGGGATCCTATTCATCAATAGCACCCTATGCCCCCCTCGTCTGGGCTCTAGCCCTTGCCTCTACCTTGAATCTCGAAGTTGATCCTCCAATGACATTAGTCAAGACTCTACAATTTTGATGAAACTTCCCATATTTAATGAGTGAAGGGTAAATTTTTATTAAGGTCATGATAAAAGATTTCAGCAGTCAATGCCACCAACATCAAGGTACATAGAGGGGTTGATGTGCTTGATTAAATGCTAAACCCATAGCCTCATACTTGATAAAATCCAGGTGAATTGTTGCAATCTTGAAATCCTGAAAACTATTAAGTCTCTTGAATTCTGAATGGGATCTAAAATTCTACTTTTTGCATATGAAGTCCGATGAGGTTGGAACCACTCTCAAACATCTGAAACAATTAATGGTAATGTTAAAAATTGAAGTAAAAGGATAAAAAATGAAAGTTAAGGAGAATGTTACTTTTACCTTAAGAATTTAATATTACCATTTATTACTTTAAGAATTTAATATCTTTGGTTTTAATAACACTGCCAAAAACTTAACCCATGGATTTGTTTCCCAAATTCTTGCAAATTTTTTAAACAAGGCGATATTTTCCAAAATATTACGACATATTCCGAATGTATTGCGACACATTCAATATATCGCGATATATTCAAAATGTTGTAAATGTCGCGATTTTTTAGTGGCGATATATCGCTAAGGGGAATGACTCGTGATATATCATGATATGGGCATTATATCGCCGATATATGTAACTACGCTCTATACAACATTGGAGTTCTGTGGTCTAAAGTTCTCAGCAATAGAAAATCCCCAAGTCTTGTTAGTAAACAAAATATTCTTAGATCATTGTGCAACATCTTTTCAAGACCATTGTGGGATTGTATAGATGAATAATCCAGAGATGGGTTGATTGTCCTTGTTTTCTTTCTTGACATCAATGTTAGCATTTGAGATCAAATACTATGATTGTTTAGTTGAAGCTTTTTTGGGCCATTTCTATTGAAATTGTAGCTTTTCCTGTGATTTTGTCTTGTTCATTGACCTCCATTTTACTTCAAGAAAGCCATTACCGATTGCTTTTTTGTGGAAACTCGAATGTAAAATTTCAGCACTTAATGGGAAAGCATAAATCCATAAATATTCTTGCCCTTCGAGACCCTAGAGGCACTCTTGGAATGAGTTTCAATCAGGCAGGTATTCCATGAGCAGTTTCAAATGCTCTTCGCATCAGTAGAGTCTTGACTCTTGAGTCCTGACCCTTTGTAGGATGCTTCTCTGAAGCTTGTTAAGCAAGTAGTCCCCCAAAAGGTTGTTCTGTTTGAGAGGTTGATTCTCTCTAGGGAACTTGAGATAGACGAGTTGGACGTGGCCATGTGGTAGTTCAATAATGGTAAATCTGCAGGTCCTGGTGGTCTTTTGGTGGAATTCTACTTGTTGATGTGACATGTGGTTGGACCTACATATTTGAAAATGTGTCAGGAAGCTATTAGTGGTGGTTGTATGGGGGAACTCGTGAATGTTGGTCATATAAAAAGGGGTAAAAAAGATGTGGTAAGAGAGTGGCAACTAATGATGCTTCTTAACGTTTGCTACAAAATTCTAGCTAAAGCTTTGGCAAGGAGGATATGGCTTCTGGTTTCCCACATAGTTCTCAAGAAGCCAACTGTTTTTATTAAGGAAATATTTATTCTTGATATTCTCATCACTGCCTTGGTCAGAAGATTATTATTATTATTATTATTTTTTATAATTTAAATTGACTTCAATAAAGCATATGACATAAATTAACGGGACTTCATTCTTGGCATGCTTGATTGGTAAGGGTTGTTCTCTTTTATCAGCGGCTAGTGGCTTCCCTTTTTCCTCGGCAATGGCTCGAGTTAGTGTGAATGGTGTGTTTTCTGATTCTATTAAGCTACAATGCTCTATTCGACAAGGTTGTCACCTTGCTCCCTATCTTTATGTAATTGTAGCAAATGCCCTTGGTTATTTGTTGGAGGCTGCTAGAATACTAGGGCAAATTAGGGGTATTTCTTTGCCTGGTGGTTCCCAACTTCTGAATGTCCACTTTGTGGATGATTCAACCTTAATGCTTGAATTGATTAAACAATCCATTGAGGGTGCTCTTTTATGTTTAGACACTTTTGCAAGATTGGCAGAGTCTCAGTAGTAGCATGGGATGTTTCACCCTACCAAGGGACCAAGTTGGTTTGGGGCTACTTGGCATATGAGAGCACATGGGGTAGTGCTTATGGGAAAATGGGTAGTGTGTGCAATGGAGGGTGATGCTCTTTGACAAGTGTTAGTTCAACATCGGATTTTGTATGCCCAACAACAATTTGGGTATTAAAGGTTTTTCTTGATTACATGACATAATTGGGCAGGCTCAAGCTTTCATTATTACATGTTCTGCCCACTCAAGAGTGTATGGGCAGCTTGGCAAGTTTTGTCTGGTTTTCTTGCTTGGCAATTTGAGGGTCTCCAAGATGCCCAAGATTTGGTGTCATGGCCAATTGGAGGTTCTTGTCTCTCGAGGTTCAAGTGGTCTTTTGTCTACATTTGTTGACAAAAGATTGGCAAAGAAAGGTCTCTTCTTTTGGAAGGATTTGTGGGACCAAGAACATCGTCAGTGGTATACATGGTGTGTTCTAATTGGACCCAAAGCTTAGTGGTTCAAACAAATTTGTTTTGGAGGGTCTTTGTCACTTGATCCTTGTTGATCATATTTTTAAAATGTAGTTGCATGAATTAGTTCCATTTTGGAGACATTGGAAATGGACGAATGGGAAGTCCTTCAACATTTATGTGACCGAGGACCTATATGAAATGGGGAGGCACTCCTTTAACATTATTATTTGTTTGAACAAAAAAGGGGGAGTGAAGAATTGTTGAAATTTAACATAAACCCAGATATTGATTCACAATTCCAATAAATTGATAAACTCAGATCTATTCTCAAAAACTTAACACATTCTAAAATCTGCAATTTATGAATGTGAATACCTTGAATTTATTCAACCAAATGTGCAGCAGGAACAATGAATATCACACACATTTGAACACGAGAATTTTGGGCAATGCCCTTGGAAAAACCCTGAAGTGAAAATCGATTACAATGAGAAATTTATTATGAACTCATGAAGAAATAAATGAGTTCACAAGAATACATTTTCAGCGAATCAAATCACTGTACTTATCTTAGAAAATTGAGTCAACACCTTGCAGCAGTATACAATAAACTGTATGATCGATTTGGCTGTAACAATAGCCTCAAAATTTGAGCCCAATTATGCACTTGCAAATATGGACTGTACAAATTTACCACAATAGTAAATTCCCTAGAAATCTATACCAAGTTTCCCTCAAAAGCTATGCAAAAGATGCCTCGATTTTTGTGCCAATGTACATTGTATGGGCGGTGTATTCTTGTTGTACGGACTGCATATTCTCTCTTATGTATGGACATATTTAATGCTGAGAATACCTTGGTTTGTGTGTCACTAATAACTCTTGGTATTTGCGCCCCCTTTGCTGCTACATCTCTCCTTCTCCATGTTAGATTTTTATCATTTAAGCAATATGATCTTAGGATCTTATCTGAGAGAATAACATGCACAACAATAATCACAAGAGACAAGAGACATGGATTTTCCTCGAGGAAACCATAAAGGAAAAAACCCCGCAACTTCTTCAGAGATAGAATGAGCACCAATGGCAGCAGTAAAACCTAAAGAGAGTAAGATGATCTTCGACAACTGTTCTCTCTCTCTCTCTCTCACTTGAGAGAGCTTCTCTTCTCTCACTCATGCACCCCAGTTGAGTGAGTGTGTGTATGAAATATAGAGGCTCACTCTCTATTTATACTAATTTTTGACTTAACAATTACTTACCAGGGTCGACATCTCTAGGAGAGTAATAATCGTAGTGCCCCTCAACTGTGGGGATTTTGCCCTCCGATCAACAAGGAGGGTTAACCTTAACTCAATTGTGGGGACTATTGCCTCGACTTACAACAGAGGGTTAACCTCAATGACTTTACATGACTTTATTATATTAATGACTCTCCCGATAGGAACATCGGGGTACAATGAAATACAATTGATTCTCCTGATAGGAACATTGGGGTACAATATAAGATATGCAAGTGAATAGATTCCGAAGTTACAAATACATCAACACTCCCTCAACTAGGAAGGTATTCTCTTGACACAATTCATCAGCACAAGTGTTCTTCTCTGGATCATCATCAAAGCTGGATCATCACTAGATCAACATCAAGTCTGGATCATCACTGGATCAACATCAAGTCTGTATCATCACTGGATCATCATCATCACTGCTTTCGCTATCTCGATCAATTGGTGCTATCTCTCAATTCTTCTTGTCATAGGAAGTTCTACAGAGCCAGCCCTTTTTCATGCTGGTTGTAGGACTAGCCTCCATGTAGGTCTTCATCTTCTTCAACACTTATATTTGACCCAGTAAAAAAGGCCCGCTTAGCACCTACATCTGACCATGGGAGGAGCACATCCACCACCATGTCAGAAAGGCACGCCCAACACTCACATCCACTGGCATGGTAGGACACACCATCTACCATCCGAGGAAATGCCCATCACTTACATCCATTGGCATGATAGGACACACCATCTATCATCTAAGGAAAGGCCCAGCACTTACATCTACTGGCATAGCAGGACACACCATCTACTATCCAGAGAAATGCACAACACTTATATCTGACCCAGTCAGAAAGGTTCAACACTTATATCTGACCTAGTCAGAAATGCTCAACACTTACATCCTCTAGCATAGTAGGACACACCATCTACTATCCAAGGAAAGGCTCAACACTTATATCTGACCTAGTCAGAAAGGCTCAACACTTACATCCTCTGGCATAGTAGGACACACCATCTACTATCCAAGGAAAGGCTCAACACTTACATTCACTGGCATGGTAGGACACACCATCTACCATCCAAAGAAAAGGCTCAGCACTTACATCCACCGGCATGATAGGACACACTATCTATCATTCGGGGAAAGGCTCTGCACTTATATTTGATTATGGGAGGACCCGCCTACCACCATGTCAGAAGGGCTCCGCACTTACATCTGACCTAGTCAGAAAGGCTCTGCACTTAAATCTAACCATGGGAGGACCCACCTATCACCATGTCAGAAGGGCTCCAGACTCATCACTTCCTCTTGGAAGGAACCTTGATCTGGAGAACACCAAGCTTCTCCTTGAAGTACTCGAACTTCATTTTGGCCATTTCTAGCATAGAATCACATCAAGGCTGATTATGTCCAACGATAACCTGCGAGCTTTGCCAGGACTGATTGCATTCGAGGACAACCTACAGGATTGTTTACGTCTAAGCAACCTACGAGCTTCGCTAGGATTTTATGCTCAGACAACCCGTCTCACCGGCTATGCTAGAACTTCCTCTTTTGAGAGATATCGATCTGGATCACATACTGGAGCTTCACTGCTCCTCTCTGCATCATACAAAAATGCAAGTCAGATAAATCAAATCAAATAGTAGTTTTCAAAAGAAACATACTACCTCCCAAATAGCCGAGCAAGTGGCAACATATTTTGCCTCGGCTGTACTCAGCGCCATGCAGGACTGCATCCTGCTAAACCAAGAGATCACACCTGATCTCATACTGAAGCAACACCCTGAAGTGCTCTTCCTATCAATGGCACTGCCCAATCCGAATCCACATAATCCTCCAGGTTAATATTCTGATTTGCCTCATACTTGAGCCCATAATCAATTGTACCATTTAGGTACCTCACTGCATGCTTTGCAACCATCAGGTGAACCTGTCTCAATGTGTTCACAACAAAGCAAATATTTGTTCTCGTATCTGTCAGGTACATCAATGAATCAATTATCTGATGATACATCGTGGCATCAACCGACTCTGATGAAGCAACACTCAATAGCTTCAGGTTCATGCCATAGGTGTGGTTATGGCCCTGCAGTCCATCATCCTAAACCTCCTTAGGATCTTCACTGCATACTCCCCTTGTTCGAAGGAGATTCCATCCGTATTCTACCACACCTCCATGCCTAGAAAGTAGTGCATCATATCCAAGTCCTTCATCTTGAATTCGGCAATGAGTCTCCTTCTTGCAACTTTAATGAGTTCCTCTTTTCTGTGAGGAACAAGTCATCAACATGTAACAAGAGCATCACTGGTCTTCCACCTTCAACCTTGAAGTAAAGGTTGGAATCTTTTTTACTCTCAGTAAAGCCTAGAGTCATCAGTAATCTGTCCACCCTGTCGTACCATGTCGTGTTGATGTATTTGTAACTTCAGAATGTTTTCACTTGTATATCTTATGTATTGTACCCCAATGTTTATTCCGGGAAGTATCTATAATGTAATTGAGCCATGTCATGCCTCGATGTTCCAATTGGGAGATTCAATAATGTAAACAAGTCATGTAAAGTCATTGAGGTTAACCCTCCATTGTAAGTCGGGGCAATAGTCCCCACATTTGTGTCAAGGCTAACCCTTCTTGTTGATCGGAGGGCAAAGTCCCCACATTTGTGGGGCACTAGGGTTATTAGACTCTCTTAGAGATGTCGACGCTAGTAAGTAATTGTTAAGTGGGGTTGACATGTTAAAGTGGACATTAAGTGAACGAAATAATATAAATAGAGAGTGAGCCTCTCTATTTATCACACACACACTCACTCATTGGGGTGCATGAGTGAGACAGGAGAAGCTCTCTCAAGTGTGAGAGAGAGAACAAGCTGTGGAGATCATCTTTTATGTTTTCGGGTTTTACTGCTACCATTGGTGCTCATTCTATCTCTGAGGAAGTTGTGGGGCTTTCTCTTTTATGGGTTCCACGAGGAAATTTTTTTGTGTCTCTTGTCTCTTGTGTTTATTGCTGTGCATGTTATTCTCTCAGTTAAAGATCCTAAGATAATGCTAGCTTGAATGATAAAAATCTAACATGGTATCAGAGCTAACCTGAGAAGAAGACATTGTGCAGCTACAGAAGCTAGGGGTTCTTACTTTTTGGGTCTCTCTCCACAATCCATCAACAAAAGTATGCTAGGTTGACTCTCCATTAAAGGGCGCATCTTTCCGTCGAAGCAGAATTTGATTCCGGACATTTTCAGTTTTTGGTGCAGGAAATTAGGGCTTCTTATAGAAAATGAATTTTTGAGTGAACCCAACATAGGATTGCTCTCCTCATCAAAATCGAAGTTTAGAGACCTGGGTTGAGATTTTTGGTTGAGTGAAACTCCGGGAAAGTCAAACCCTAGTTTGACCTTGGGCTGGAAAAACCCTAAAATACTAAAACTGATAAGTTTTGGTACATTTGTTATATCTCGGGATTGGACAAGGATCATGAGCTGAAACTTTCACAGGCCGAAGATAAAATCCAGATTTACACTGTTTCCAAAGTTCAGCCTCAGATTCACTATATTCTAGGAGATATGATTCCTCCAAGTTAGGGTTCCAGCCTCTCCTAGGATTCATCCCCAAATAGGACACCTAGGGAGAATTGCTATATCTTGGGCTACTAAGGTCCAAATAAAATTTCTGAAGATGTTCCAGGAAGGGCACAGACTGTATTTTCTATGGTCCAAGTTTCAGACTTAGAAGATGAAACAGTGACACGTGGCAGTCCGTACAACTTCGCTATGCTGAACAGTCCTGAAACAGGTCACCTTGGGAAAACGCTCATAAGTCCCAATTGGTGAAACCAATTCTGATGAAACCTATGGTGTTGGAATAGGGACAGGCGAGGCTACCTCAGTGCGAAGTTTCAGACACAGAGGACTAGTAATTTCGGAGATACCGCAGAAACAATATCAGGCATTTCTGCAGAAGAAATTGGTAAACTAGGGATTCCTATTCCGAGAGCTTCCCTCCACTATTTTACGAAAATGAGTACATTGGACAGCTCACCTTGAAGAGGTCTATCTTCCTATCCAATTAGATCTGAAAGATTCCAAGTTTTGAAAATTAAGGTTTCTTTGACAAACCCTAGATCAGCCAGCTCCGGAACCAGGATAGACACCTCAAATCAGTAAGATCTAATCTTTTTCTATTTTCATTTGAGGTTCTCATTTCAAAGTAATCTATCACATAAGCTTGATGATAAGCTTGGTGAAGTTGACAACTTCCAAGCATGGAAGTATATGGTCTCTCTGAAGAAAATGAATTAGACACCTACATAAGTAGAGAGGTTCCAGTTTCAGAGGGAGACGAGGCTAAAAGCCTTACACAAGAAGAACTTGGTCAAGGCCAAGAAGATCATTGCTGATTCAATCATGGATCAACTTGTACCACAAGTGTCTTCCCTAAAGACATCGAAAGAGATGTTTGATTCCTTGACCAAGCTATTTGAAGGGAAGACCATAAATCAGAATATGACTTTGAGAAAATAGCTGAAGGATGTGAAGATCCAGAATGCAGAGACCATATAGTCATACTTTACGAGGGCCTCTCAAATCAAAGAACAACTTGTAACAGTAGAAGACGAAATGGAGAATGCAAAATTGGTGATAGCCACCTTGAATGGCCTCCCAGGATCATGGGATTCATTCATTCGAGGAATGTGTGCCAGAAGGAAGTGATTACTTGCAACATACTCTGGGAAGAAGAAGAAGCTCGACTCATAATAAGAGAAGAGAAGATGGGAGCAACTGAAGATCAAGCTCTCACCATCGAAAGAAGATCCCCCAAGCGATGATGAATACGAAGGACTCAACTCTTGAAGAAACTTTTATCCATCTTAACAATTGGATAAGAAATGATGCATGAAGAAGATGATGAAGTTGAAGGCTCAAGGGGTCCACCCACGAAAGAAATAAAGATAAGTATTCAATTGTCATTTCATGATATTGTTTTGTTATGCATTTGTTTATATTCAGTTGATATATTATGCATGATAGAATGTTTGCATTAATGACAATATACTACTAATACGCATGTGATGGGTAAGTAACTCATGGTGCTATACAACTCTCCATTGCTACTTATCTAGAATGAAACCTCTTTGCTGACATATTGGATTAGTGCACAATCTCAATGTTGTCCTGGTAGAGATGAAAGGAATCTAGAAAGTTTCTGTGAGATATGGATGAATGTTGTATTGGCTAAAATAGTTGCATGATCATATATTTATGCATAAGAATTTGCCATTAAGAATATGCCTTATGAAATGTTTCTAACCATACAAATGCATTTGACTTGTAGGAAAGATTGCGTACAATCACCTACAGGCAAAGAAGGATGAGACTTGTTTCGAAGAACAAGTGACGACGGTTCAATAAAGAATCCAAGATGAAGAATAATATGACGATACTTTCAAAGAAGAGATCTCAGACACAGTGTAGTTATGTAACACTATTGAGCGACATCATTGATGAAGAACCTTCCAAGAAGAAGCTAAGAAGAAAGGGAAGGAGTGTACCAGTTCAAGAAGAATGATGTCTAGGATGTAGTATAGAGACCTGAAGAGAAGTTCGTAGTTCTATCATGCAGTAGATGGAAACATCATGGGATACAAGGAAAGATTCGTAACACAAGGCATAGACTACGAAGAGACATTTGCAGCCACTAGAAATACACATGACAGGA
The DNA here is from genome assembly GCA_001517045.1 of Pseudotsuga menziesii. Taxonomy (NCBI): domain Eukaryota; kingdom Viridiplantae; phylum Streptophyta; class Pinopsida; order Pinales; family Pinaceae; genus Pseudotsuga; species Pseudotsuga menziesii. Next base: position 59,553 of record LPNX010466903.1, on the reverse strand, counting down.
AGAATCATGTGTGCAAATGAAAGAAGTCCTTGTACGAGCTCAGAAGCCACCCATGGGATAACACATACATGAGGAGCTTGATGAAGACTTGAACCTTTGTTACAAGGTTGAAGATGAAAGTCTATAGAGGATGACAAGCTCTCAGATGGGTGCGAGAAGAACTTTTGAAAAAGTTCAAGATAGAGGATCTTGGTATCCAATGATTCTACATGGATACACAGAATATTAGTAGTAGAGGAAGCTACTTGTCACTCCGGTACATAATGTTTCAGTGCATAGAGTACGAAAGATAGAGGGAGAATGATGCTTCGCTTCATAGGGAGTGACTGCAGAAGATTCTGAGGTTCGACATGGTACGACAGGATGGACAGATTACTGATGACTCTAGGATTTATTGAGAGTCAAGAGGATTCCAACCTTTGCTTCAAGGTTGAAGGCAGAACACCAGTGATGCTCCATGACTTGTTCCTGACATAAAAGAGGAACTCATTAAATTTGCAAGAAGAAGACTTGTTGCCGAGTTCGAGATCAAGGACTTGGGGATGATGCACTACGTTTTAGGCATGGAGGTGTGGACAAGGGAGTTATGCAGTAGAGATCCTGAGGAGGTTCAAGATGATGGACTGCAAGGCCATGACCACACCTATGGCATCAAACCTGAAGCTATTGAGTGTTGTTTCATCAGAGTCGGTTGATGCCACGATGTATCGTCAGATGATTTACCTGACAAATACAAGACCAGATATTTGTTTTGCTGTGAACACATTGAGACATGTTCTCTTGATTGCTGCAAAGCATATTCTGAGGTACCTGAAGGGTACAATTGATTATGGGCTCAAGTACGAGGCGAATCAAAAGATTAACCTGGAGGGTTATGTTGATTCAAATTGGGCAGGCAGTGCCATCGATAGGAATAACACTTCAGGATGCTGCTTCAGTATGGGATCAGGTGTGATCTCTTGGTTTAGCAGGAAGCAGTCATGTGTGGCACTAAGTACAATTGAAGCAGAGTATGTCGCAGCATGTTCAGCTAGTTGCGAAGCAGTGTGGCTGAGAAAGCTATTGTCTGATATATTTGATCTCCAGTTGGATGCTACTTGTATATATTGCGACAACCAGAGTTGTGTGAAGTTGTCGGAGAACCCAGTGTTCCATGACAAGTCGAAGCATATCGAGATCAAGTATCGCTATATCAGGGATATGGTGCAGAGATGAGCAGTGAAGCTCCAGTATGTTGCGGCGGACGAACAGATAGATGATGTGTTGACGAAGCCATTGGCCAAAGTGAAGTTTGAGTACTTCAAGGAGAAGCTTGGTGTTCTCCAGATCGAGGTTCTCTCCAAGGGGAAATGATGAGTCTGAGAGCCATTCTGACACGGTGAGAGGATTATGTTCCTTCCATGGTCATATGTAAGGGTTGAGCCATTCTGTCGTGGTGAGAGGATTGGTTCCTTCCATGTTAGATGTGAGTGCTGAGCCATTCTGATGTGAATGTAGGATTGGTTCCTATATGATCAGATATAAGTGCTAAATGCCATTCTTGGAATGGAGGCACCTAGTCAGTTACCAGGAATACTCAGTCTAGGACTGAGGGCCATTCTGATATGACTGTGGGATGTAGTCTCACATGATCAGATATAAGTGTAGGGCCATTCTGATGTGATTGAGGGATGTGTTCCCACTTGATCAGATATAAGGGCTGATGCCATTCTCTGGGAGAATGGAGGCACCTGGTCAGTTACCAGGAATCCTCAGTCTGGGACTAAGAGTCATTCTGGCGCGATGTGTTTACACATGGTCAGATGTAAGTGCAGTGCCCTTCCGATGCGGTGTGTTCGCACATGGTCGGATGTAAGTGCATTTCCCTTCCGATGCAGTGTGTTCGCACATGGTTGATGTAAGTGCAGAGCCCTTTCGATGCGGTGTGTTCGCACATGGTCGGATGTAAGTGCAGAGCCCTTCCGATGTGGTGTGTTCGCACATGGTCGGATATAAGTGCTGAGCCATTCTGGTGCGATGTGTTTACACATGGTCAGATGTGAGTGCTGGGCCTTGTAAGATGTGAGTGTTGGGCCTTTCTGACAAGATGAGGTCAGATGTGAGTGCTGGGCATGCCTTTTTGACAAGATGAGGTCAGATGTAAGAGCTAGGCGGGCCATTCTGACTTAGGGTCAGATATAAGTGCTGAAGAAGACCTACTTGAAGGCTAGGCCTACAACCAACATGAAAAAGGGCTGGCTCTGTAGAACTTCCTGTGACGAGAAGAATGAAGAGATAGCACCATTTGATTGAGATAGCATAAGCAGTAATGATGATGATGATTCGGTGATGATCCAACTTTGATGATGATCTAGATCAAGTGATGATCTAGACTTGATGATGATCCAGCAATGACGATCCAGACTCAATGATCCAGTGATGATCCAGACTTGATGAAGATGACTAGATGATGAAGATGACTTGACAATGAAGATGACTTGAAGACGAAGATGACTTGATGATGATCCAGATGATACAGAGAAGAAGACTTGTGCTGATAAATTGTGTCGAGAGAATACCTTCCTAGTTAAGAGGGAGTGTTGATGTATTTGTAACTTTGGAATGTATTCACTTGTATATCTTATGTATTATACCTTGATGTTTATTCCGTGAAGTATCTATAATGTAATTGAGCCATGTCATGCCCCGATGTTTCGATCGGGAGATTCAATAATGTAAACAAGTCATGTAAAGTCATTGAGGTTACCCCTCCATTGTAAGTCGGGGCAATAGTCTCCACATTTGTGTCAAGGTTAACCCTCCTTGTTGATTGGAGGCAAAGTCCCCACAGTTGTGGGGCACTAGGGTTATTAGACTCTCCTAGAGATGTCGGCTCTAGTAAGTAATTGTTAAGTGGGGCCGACATGTTAAAGTGGACATTACGTGAACGAAAGAATATAAATAGAGAGTGAACCTCTCTATTTATCTCACACACACTCACTCATTGGGGTGCATGAGTGAGACAGGAGAAGCTCTCTCAAGTGTGAGAGAGAGAACAAGCTGTGGAGATCATCTTTTATGTTTTCCGGTTTTACTACTGCCATTGGTGCTCCTTCTATCTTTGAGGAAGTTGCGGGGTTTTCTCCTTTATGGTTTCTTCGAGGAAAATTCTGTGTCTCTTGTCTCTTGTGTTTATTGCTGTGCATGTTATTCTCTCAGTTAAAGATCCTAAGATAATGCTAGCTTGAATGATAAAAATCTAACATGTCGAACCTCATGATCTTTTGCAGTCACAACCTTTGAAGTAGAGCATTATTCTCCTTTTGCCTTTCGTACTCTATGCATTGAAACATTTTGTACCGGAGTGACAAGTAGCTTCCTCTGCTACTAATATTCTATGTATCCATCTAGGGTCACTGGATGCCAAGATCCTCTATCTTGAACCTTTTCAAAAGTTTTTCTCGCACCCATCTGTGAGCTTGTCATCCTCTATAGGCTTTCATCTTCAACCTTGTAGCAAAGGTTAAGATCTTCATCACTCTAGGTGATCTTCAAGCTCCTCATGTATGTGTTATCCCATGGGTGTCTTCTGAGCTTGTACAAGGCCTTCTTTCATTTGCACACATGATTATTCCTGTCATGTGTCTTAACTTCTAGAGGCTGCAAATGTCTATTCGTAGTCTATGCCTTCTTTTCGTGAGAAGCCTTGTGCTACGAATATTGCCGTGTATCCCACGATGTTGTCATCTATTGCATTATGGATCATGTAGATCCATATGGAAGACATTACAGACTTTCCTTCAGGTCTCGATACTGCATCCTAGACATCATTCTTCTTGAATTGGTATTCTCCTTCCCTTTCTTCTTGTCTACTTCTTCATAGCTGGAAGGTTTTGCATCAATGACGTCGCTCAACAGTGTCACACAACTAGAGTGTCTTTGAGGCCTTTTTCTTTCTTTGAAAGTATCGTCATATTAATCTTCATCTTGGATTCTTTCTTGAATTGTTGTCACTTGTTCTTCAGAACAAGTCTCATCCTTCTTTTCTTGTAGGCGATTGTATGCGATCTTTCCTACAAGTCAAATGCATTAGTTGTATGGTTAGAAACATTTCATAAGGCATATTCATAATGGAAAATTCTTATGCATAAAGATATAGTCATGCAACTATTTTAGCCAATACAACATTCATCCATATCTCACGGAAACTTTCTAGATGCCTTCCATCTCTACCAAGACATCATTGAGATTGTGCATTAATCTAATATGTCAACAAAGATGTTTCATTCTAGATAAGTAGCAATGGAGAGTTGTATAGCACCATGAGCTACTTACCCATCACATGCATATTAGTAGTATACTGTCATTAATGCAAACATTCTATCATGCATAATACATCAACTAAACATAAACAAATGCATAACAAAACAGTATCATGAAATGACAATTGAATACTATCTTTATTTGTTTTGTGGGTAGACTCCTTCTTTCAGCTTCATCATCTTCTCTATTCGTAACAACATCAGTTCTTATCCAAATGCTAAGATGGATAAGAGGTTCTTCAAGAATTGAGTTCTTCATATTCCTCATCGCTTGAGGGATCTTCTTTGAATCGTGAGCGCTTGATATTTAGTTGCTCCCATCTTCTCTTCTCTTATTATGGGTCGAGCTTCATCTTGTGTGTGCTCTTCCTAGAGTTTGCTGAAAGTAATCACTTGCTTTTGGCACATATTCCTCGAATGAATGAATCCCATGATCCTGGGAGGCCGTTCAAGGTGGTTATCACAACTTCTTATTCTTCTTCGACTGCTTTGTCATAGCATCGAACAATTCCTTTTTGGTGTCTTCAGGGATGACACATGAGGGATGAGAGGATCTTTAATAGAATCTGCAATGATTCTCTTGGCTCTAGCCTGAGCCTCATCTCCCTCTGTCTCCTAGACCTTTGTTACTGAAATACTGATCCAAGTCAATTTCTTGAAGGATCACGGAGTTCCTACACTTCATTCGATTTATATTCTTTTCTTTAAATAGCTTGGCCAAGGAATCAAACCTATCCTTAGGCGTCTTAAGGGAAGACACTTGTGGTATAATTGAATCAACAATTATCTTCTTGGCCTTGACCAAGTTCTTCTTGTGTAAGGCTTTTAGTCTCATCTCCCTATGGAACTAGAACCTCTCCACTTATGTAGGCGTTCAATTCATTTTCTTCACGAACCAGTGAAATCATATACTTCCATGCTTGGAAGTTGTCAACTTCACCAAGCTTGTCATCAAGCTGGTGTGATTAATCATCTTGAAATGAGAATCTCAAATGTAAATAGCAACATATTAGATCTTATCAATTTGAGGTGTCCATCCTGGTTCCGGAGTTGGTTGATCTAGGGTTTGTAAGAGAAACCCTAATTTTCAAAACTTGGAATCTTTCAGATATGATTAGATAGAAATATAGGCCTCTTCAAGGCGAGTTGTCCAATGTACTCCTTTTCTGAAAACAATGGAGGGAAGCTTTGGGAACAGGAAGCCCTAGTTTTCCAAATTCTTCTATAGAAATGCCTGATATTATTTCTGTAGTATCTCCGAAATTACTGCTCCTCTGTGTTTGAAACTTTGCACTGAGGTAGCCTCGCATGTTCTCTTTCCAACACCATAGGTTTAAGCAGAATTGGTTTCTCCAATTTGGACTTATGAGTGTTTTCCCAAGGTGAAATGTTTCAGGAGTGTTCAACATATCTAAGTTGTATGGACTTCCACCTGTCACTGTTTCATAATCAGGGTATGAAACTTTTACCACCGAAATTACAGTTCGTGCCCTATCTGTAACATCTTGCAAAATTTCAATTGGACCTTCGTAGCCCAAGATATAACAATTATCCCTAGGTGTCTTGTTTAGGGATGAATCCTAGAAGAGGTTGGAACCCTGATTTGGAGGAATCATATCTCCTAGAATATAGCGAATCTGAGGCTGAAAGTTTTACACAAGGTACATCAGGATTTTATGTTCGGCTTGTGAAAATTTCGGCCCATGAGACTTCTTCAATCCCGAGAGATAGCGAATGTACCAAAAATACCAGTTTTAATATTTTAGGGTTTTTCAGGCCCGAGGTCAAACTAGGGTTTGACTTTCCCAGAGTTTTACCCAACCAAAAATCTCAACCTTGGTCTCTAAATTTCGATTTTGAGGAGGAGAAATCCTATGTCGGGCTCACTCTAAAATTCATCTTCTGTAAAAAGCCCTAATTTCCCGCAGCAAAAACTGAAAATGCCCAGAATCAAATTCTGCTTCGACAGAAAGATGCGCCCTTCAATGGAGAGTTAGCCTAGCCTTCTTTTGCTGATGGATTCTGGAGAGAGACCCAAAAAGTAAGGAACCCTAGCTTCTGCAGCTGCACAATGTCTTCTTCTCAGGTTAGCTCTGATATCATGTTATATTTTTATCATTTAAGCAATATGATCTTAGGATCTTATCTGAGAGAATAACATGCACAACAATTATCACAAGAGACAAGAGACACAAAGTTTTCTCGGGGAAACTATAAAGGAGAAAACCTCGCAACTTCCTCATAGATAGAATGAGCACCAATGGCAACAGTAAAACCCAAAGACAGTAAGATGATCTTTGACATTTGTTATCTCTCTCTCACTTGAGAGAGCTTCTCCTCTCTCACTCATGTGCCCTAGTTGAGTGAGTGTGTGTATGAAATAGAGAGGCTCACTCTCTATTTATACTAATTTCCGACTTGACAATTACTTACCAGGGCCGACATCTCTAGGAGAGTCTAATAAACCTAGTGCCCCTCAATTGTGGGGACTTTGCCCTCCGATCAACAAGGAGGGTTAATCTTAACTCAATTGTGGAGACTATTTCCTCGACTTACAACAGAGGGTTAACCTCATTGACTTTACATGACTTTATTATATTAATGACTCTCCCGATAGGAACATCACGGTACAATGAAATACAACCGATTCTCCAGATAGGAACATCGGGGTACAATATAAGATATACAAGTGAATACATTCCGAAGTTACAAATACATCAACACTCCAAGATTTTCCTCTCCAAATCTCTCTTTCATGAATGTGTGTCTAAACTCTCATAGAATTCTCTTTTCATTAAATGAGAGAATGATTTTCTCTCTTCATCTTCCAAGTCCATGGATGAGGCAAATTGTACTTGATTAATTAAAAAATCATTTTCATTCACCAATTAATAAAAAAGTCACATTAACTTTATGATACTAAAATTAATGTCTAGGAAAGTTACTTAGGTCATTTCTACATGCTTAGACACCAAGCCTATGTAGAAGACCTCCCAAGCTATAAAATCTAACAAGGATCTTGTGATGCATTTGTTGTAGAGCTGCCAATGAATTTGGACATCACACTCCTTGTTTAAACACAAGGTTTGGGGTTGGATTCTTCTCTAGCAAGGGTTGGCTATCAAATGTCGGATTCAAAAAATTGGAGTAATAGATGTTTCTTCTGTTTTTTGTGGTAAAAATATAAACTCTAGTAAAATTTTTCTAGAGATGTTAGGTTGCCAATATGTATTGGTAATGGTTCTAGGTTGGGTAATGGTTCATGAAAAGTTCCCTTTCAAGGATACAATTGGATGATTAGGGAAATTTTCAAATCCTTGTGGCTCTTAACATGGCCGCTCTTTATTGTGTTTCTTTGGAAGCATGGATGTAAAGGTATCTTTCAAGAGGCACCCTCTCATTTCAATTTCAGGGACATAAGGTGTTTTAAGGAAAAGTTGGATTTGCTTATATAATGTAGACACTGAGAGGGGGGGGTGAATCAGTGTAAAGCAATTTTTACAATTTTTCTTGACCTGTCACACTTAACTCCCAATTCATCATTTCATTATTCTACCAATCTCATAATCATTTCATAAACTTCATCATTCACATATCATAGCATTTAATTCATAAAGAATCATAACACAAAAGAACGCAACACCATATAATTTTGTAATCTTTTTATATTAGTTTTGGTTCGGCTACAACCGTTAGGAAAAATCAGCACCTACTGATACATAGAGCACCTACTCTTAATCCAGGACCCTGCCTGGTTTTTTTAGACCTTGCTAAGAAGGGTTTGAGGTATCCTAACCTCAAAAGCAAGACAAGTTTGCTTTTACATTAAGGCTTACTATCACATCAACTCATCTGTTTCTTCAATCTAATCTGCTGCTGGTCAGTGCCGCTGATCATCTGCTCAACTCTGATCATGCTCATCTACTCATCATCAACACTGCTCACTGTCTTCTCTGATCATCATTCTCCACCGCTGCAATACATCAGCTGTTCATGAGATGTATCAGTATACCCATCACTGTTCATTTACAGCTGTCAATATTGTTTCATCAGGCCTGTGTATAACACATGGTCAAGTTCAAACTCTGGCAGATCTACTGACATACATCATTAACATCATCATGCTGAATATGTGTATCATCAAGCAGTACATCAATCATCACTTTCAGGCTTGACTGTGTATGTGTAAGTGTACATCATCATGAGGTAACATGTACTAGGCATCAAGGCACCACCATCCTAATCAACACCCCATTGTACGCACTCATGCATGGTTCATAGTTCATAAGAGTATCATTTCATTACTGTATACTTCACTGAGTACTATACACAGTAAACATGCCATCATTGAGCATTGCTAAACTGTGTAAACATCATCTCACTTGCAAAGACAAACTTGTGACTATGTAAATCCTCTACTGCTGGTCAATTTCTGAGCTTAAAAACTTTACTGTACATACCTGTCATTTTATATCAATACACCCTCGCTGGCAATGAGAACCTGCTGCCATGTAAATTCTATCTAGTCCTCTTCTTGTGGCTGCCTTAGACGTTTCACATTTATTGCTGTTCTTCTTCTTCAGTCTGCTATCACCCTAGCATATCAATTCTTGTAATGCAGAGAGTGATGCTTCAGTTCTAAAAATTATGTGCCAAAAACACCCAAGAGACCACGACTTCTCCTTTAGCAGCAACACAAAGTAATCCGCTGTAAGTATCTTTCCTTCAAGCTGGGATTTTCTGTACTGGCTGTGAGACACCTTGGTAGACTGCTCACCAGTCCACAAACAATGGTTTCCCACTGCTTATTTTCTCAACCCACGAATAGTGGTTCTTGTTATTTCTCATCCCATGAATATCTTCTACCTTCAAGAATTATGCTCCAATAACCAGTAACTTCTCTGCATTAGTTTGATCTCTGCTGTCAGTTCATGCCTTCTATTGCTCTCTGCATTAAACCGATCTATGTTGATTGCACTGTTGGTTCATTTACAAGTTCACTCAGTGTTCAAAACTTCTTACTCAAATCACTTTATTTTCATACTCAAAACACTCTCTATCTATTCTGTAGATGCCACATTTGTACATAGTTTACAATTACTTTTACACACAGTCCTCGATCAATCCTATCCTTTATGCTGCATACTTCTCTGTATCTGACAAAATTGACGCCTACTGCATAAACCCAATTCTGCAACTCTTCATGAGTGTAATTACTGTTCAAGGTATGGTTTACTCAATTTTGTCTCTCTCTGCAATCTTTGGTAAACATTTGTTCCATATGTCGTATTAAGTCACAGGTACCAACACATTGATGCACATTTTCTTACAGAGACGGGTTGGCTACAAATGTGTTGAGGTTCAACCTAAATATGCCCTAAAATCCACATACAAAGACACAACCACTATCCCAATGAATAAGCAAGAGGGCAAACTACGATCTGCGATCTGGATTCAAATATGAAGAGAGTCTTCATCTACCATCAAACTCTGGGTTCTTCGATCCCTTGCACTCAACCTGCAAATACTGACCACACAATCTCATATGCAATTCAGAGCACACCAACAGTCTCCATCTTCTTATTCTTTTAATTTCGGATTGAACTCATTCTTATGCAAAATCCCAAATGCTTCCTCTCTTCGATCCGCGACGTACTAGATCTCCTTTGATTTCTCCCACGATTTCTCTAGTTGTCATAGCCTTTTCTAGTCAGCGATTCGATCTCAAGAGACACACAAATCCATATGAAAGTGGACCTACTTTCCTTCAAACCTCAATGATATTCACAGCCCTTAAACTGGTAACTCAGCCTCTCTCTCATAAGCTCGCGGCCCTCTCCCACAAGATTTCGGTCTCCTCTTCCTGCAACTCGGCACCATACACAAACTGTAATGAATTCGAACCACCAAAATTTCTCAGTCTCAAAGTTTGCTGCAAAACATCCCAAAACCACCGAATTCTCTTCAATGGATTATGTTTAAATGATCCTTCAACGCTGAATCTGCTGGTGGTAAAGAAAACGAGCCCTAGATCAGTTCAAAAATTGAACTGTCACCATACAAAATTTAACCTGCTGATCCTCTGCTGAAAATCAGAGATCTATGCTACTCAACCGAATTTCATTGCTCCTTTACAGAAATTTCCACAGTCTGCTGCTTATCTCCTCAGTGCTCTACCGAAAATTTCCACCCAGCGAATTTCTTGCCTCAGTAAAAATCGAGCTTAGCTTCTCCACAAAAAAAAAAATTCAGTCTATAGCCCACGAATTTCCTCAGAGATCTTCTTCAGCCAGGCTGCGAATTTCCTCAGAGCTGTCCCGAAATTTCCACACACACTGCTCCCCCACGAAAATTTCCACACACTAAAATGAAATCGTGATGGGGTATTTATACCCATTTTTCACCACGTTTTGTTGAGCTGACCTATGTATTTTTTTTAATTAATTTGGAGCCGACTTCATAATTTTTTTTTATTGGGCCGACATCCTATATAAAAAAATATTTTAATTTAAATATCTGAGCCGACTTTTTATTTCTGGGCCGACATAACAATTTGATTTTTAATTAAATGGAGCCGTCATTTTGCACATTGATTAATTGATTGAGTGAAGGCTGTTAATTGATTGAGGATACTTCTATGCAAGACCCTGGCTTAGCCATCATAATCAAAGACAGGGGCTCCATGGCCTTCATGGGCATCAATGATAACTGAAAGAGATCCACACACGCTTGTCCACTACAAAAGGCAATAGTGGCTCCACGGCCTTCATGGGCATCAATGATAACTCGAAGAGCCAAGCCACATGTTGGCATCAATGACAACTTTATCAACATATAATTCAATCTCAATGCTTTTCTTTGTGATATTGAGTCAATATCACTTGGTGTGTAGGTGCATATGCTTGATTTTTCGTCCTTTTAGGGTAGGATTTTATTGGTATCCGTATTGTTTGTGTGATGTAACTTTCTAACCTATGATTCACTTATTTGTTCCATGAATTTATATCAATAACATTCCAAAAAACAAAAAAACAAATTACCTACAAATAGTTAATATGATGGATTAAATGATTTACTATATTTTTGAAGATGAAAAAAACTAGAAGGTATCTAATTTTTAGAAAGACTGCATTTTGTGTGTGCGATGAGGTATGAAGAATCTTGGAAGTTGTACATCTTTTGGATTTCAATTTGGTTGCATGTGGGAAGAGTTGGTAATCCATTTTTGGATTGGAATGTTCCTTATTGTTTATCGGGATAATGTTTCCTCTCGATTTGTTTAGGTTGCTATCATTGACGAGAATAAAATTAGAGTCAATTCTATGTACGGTGAGAATAACTCTCCTTCTCTTGAGCCTTTTTTATGGTTAAACACAAAACACATTATTTTTCGATTTCTCTAGGCTTAGGGCATAAATAACTATCCTTTCATTTGAAATGTTGGAAAAGTAATACTTTTTGAATTTTCCTAGGAAAACCTCATGATATCCCCCACTCTTCCTCATAATATGGATGGAGGATGTAATAATCCAAGCTGGTGACCCTAGCTTGCATAACCTAGTTCTTTACTTGCATGGATTCATCCTTCTTCTTATACTTGATCATGGTAGATGATGCTTGAATATATTTGTTATATATTATGTTTATCTACCTCTAATCCATTTCCACATCATCCTATGATGGTAGGTTGGTTGTGTAGTGTAACCTAAAAGGTTTTCCAGTCATGTGGCTTTATATCCTTAAAGGATTTCTTTAGCAGGGGCTCTAGGGAAGTTATCATGAATTTCTTGGTCCCCATGTCATACTATGGAATCACCCTGTCATGTCCCCATCCAGATAAGACTACTTGCAAATAATGTTTCACTAACCTACTAGCTCCCTAGGTTGAGGTAGAGACATACATTTTCTAATAAGGGAGTTATAGGATCCAAAAGGACCTTAGTTTACCATATTCACATTAAAATGGGTCACATAAATAATAAATGTTAAGAAAATAAGGTAGTATTGCTTCATGAAGACAATTGGAATCTTGTGGAATCTTTGGGTGACTAGATTCCCCACACACTTGGCACGACCTTTATCCAAATTCGAACCCAAGGCGAATGTAATGTTCTTGGAGGGTGATGTGGTGTCACATAGCCTAGCATGAGCCAAGGAATTCAAATTAAGAGAGGAAAGTAACTCCCATGGAAGAGGAAGAGACCAAGAAGATAATGTGTGCCACTTGGAGGGAGATTCCATGTACTCTATGACAACAAATTATGAAAGATTCTATGACAAATATGAAAAAATCAGACTTGATTGCAGACCTATGACAAATCTGACATGACATGGCTAAAAATAGCCACCAAGAGGGCACACTTTGGGAGTTAGAGGCAACCATTTGAATTGGGGAAAGAGTTGGAGTATGAAGAAGAAGACAAGTGCCATAGAAGTTACTAAACCAATAAGTTGAGTTAGAGGAAGCCTATGGAGGGAAATTCGACCTTAGGAGGCCTCATGAAATTAATAAAATGATGTCTTGAGGAAGCATAATAAATTTTGATCATATTTTAATTGGCCTTTATCATTTGGAGAACTTGTGCTTGTCCATTGCACGGTGGGTGTTTACTCTCCCTACTTGAACCAATTTCGAGAGTTGGATTCCTTTCCAAGTTGTTTGATGGAGAGGCCATTCATACCTCTCTGTTGCGGCTGCGACATTTTCCCCAAATTTGTAAAATTTTGGACCCTCCTTTTGATTTTATCTAGCCCAGGTTTGTCCGGTTTTCTCCGCTTAAGAAATTGATCGTTTGGAGTCGGAAGCTCAGTCAACTATTTTTCCCGCTGTTTCAGGAGTTGAATGATCTAATACTACCGTCTTTCTCGCCGACACCACGAAAACCATGGAGTTTTTGTTTTATTTGAAAACTTAACTTTTTGATTCTTTGATGATTTTTTATCGCTGTCGATAGTTTGTGGATGAATGAATTGGGGCATTAGTCTTCTATGTCGCCGCCATATCAGAGGACAAATAGAGAACGTTCCGATGGACAGTTATTTTTCTCGCCGAATCCATGGCCTGTATCTTTATGGTCTTATTGTTCAAACCTTTTGATTTTCGATGACTTTGTTTTTCTTTTCGCTATCGGAATGTTTTTGACAAGCGGTCGGAGGTTTAGTCCTCTACGATGCCGCCATTTCGGAGGGCTTGTCGTTTGTATCGCCGACACTGCGGAGTATATTGTGTCTTGAAGTTTCGATGTGTTAGTGATTAGTTTTTCCGATCGCCGACGCATAACTATCGACGACGTTTAGTGCTTGGGATCGCTGACACTACGGCAACGTTTAGCTTTGAAGCGCCGACACTGCGGAAGTGTTGAGGTTTGAATTGCCGACGCATAGTGCTTAGAGCTTCCGATCGCCAACGGTTTTATGATCCGCGGAACTCGTAGTCTATTTGTCGCCCGCTGTTGCGGCTGTCTAGTGAACTATCCGTTCGACATGTAGTGCTTCCGCCCGCCGATAGGGTTTTTTCCGCCGATGAGAGTTTTTCCCGTCGATATCTTTTACCAAGGGTTATTATATATAGTGGTGGAGCGTTTTTTTATTATTATCCTTGTAGAAACCGCGTCTGCTCCATCCTTATCGAATCAAGCTGTACTACCATTTGCTCAGCTGTCCGAATTTCATTCGATTGGCGTGCTACCGTGGAGATTTCGGGTCATCTCGCCAATTGTACAACGCTTTGCCAGGTAGGCCAACCACGGCTTCTTCTTCTTGATTTTATTGGTCGTTTTGGGAACTATGGTCTTCCCTGGTTAGGTTTTCCCATAGTTGTATAGTCCTCCATTTAGAATGAATATTTATCTTCGCAGCATGCTTATTATCGTAAGGCAGATTAGCTAGTTTGACAGTTTTGGTGGTGGGAGTTTTTTGAGCCTACATTTTGAGCTGTTATGGTTGCTTTATCCCAGTCTGAAAGATTAGGTAGTTGGTGCGGACAAGTGTTACGCTGTCCGCACCACCTATTTTGGGGTTGTTTATGGCCATCCCGGGGGGGGGGGGGGGGGGTTTCAGTTTTCATATGCGCTTACCCTATCTTCGTGGGACGATGGAAGGTTTTTGTTTTTTGATCGAGTTGGGGATTTTCGCGACGAGAACACAGTATAGGGTCTCACATTTGAAGATTAGCCTTACTGATAGTGTGGTTCATGATTATTGAAGAGTTAGATTATTTCGAATGCAGTCCGGATTAAATGATGAGTTTTCTATCAAGGTTGCATTTTTAGTTGCAGATGGTGGACTTAGAGGATTTTTTGCCTTGTCATTTTTCTTTTCATGCATTAATGCTCTGTATAGTTTATTTTTAAGAATGCATATGGAAGAGGTAAATAGTTTGCTACAGTGTTTCTTCATTACTAAAACACTAACTAAAAGCTCAAATGGTCTAAGAACATACTGTGTTTATGACAAGGTAACTGTTGCAAAGAAATATGTCTAAAAGACAAAAGAAGAAGGCTCCTGTTGCCGAGGGAGAACCAGAGGTTGAAATCATCACCAAGGTGGAATACATATATGAAGATACCAAAGCTTCCAATTGGGATGGATACCAATTATTTTCTATGTGGCCACTCAAGGAACCTTATTCAATTGGTCAAACATAGTGTCTAATAGCCTCTCAGCATGCATATCTTCAGCTTTGGGAGGGGTGTCACAGAAGAAGTCAGAGTTCTACATGAGCTCTATCTTAGAGGACTGTATACTGTGTACCCAGTCTTTTCCCGCCTTGAGGTGTAATTGGGATAGGGATAGGACCCCGTTATACACTACATATAAATTACTTTGGGCACACAAATACCATGGCTACTACGGAGAAATATGTAAACATTTCATTATGCCGTTGTACACTCTAATTTCCTGATCGAATGCAACTGCATGTCCGAAGAGGTGTTCAAGGTCATTGAGGAATATGGAGACTACTATTTAACTGAGGAAGGTATGTATATCAGAATGTATGGGGGTTCCAGAGCACCTTCTCTACTCCCTAAATATGCCACTGATTATGTGCTGCATAAAGAGGCAGTTAGGCAGGTATATCTTGATGGTGTGGAGAGTTTTTTGTTCGACCATAAAAAGACAACATTTCCTACCATACCTTTCTGGCTAGGGAGTTATAAGTTTTCAAAGGTAAAATAGACTGCAGAATTTGTGCAGGAGCTGGAGCACTTCCATTTTGGTGAGATGAACTTTCACAGGAATGACTCCCGAAATAAGGTAGCAGAACACTGCAAAGAGGCAAACATTCATTTTGAGTATACTAACTTCTGGGACAAGGATGAAGAAACCTTTAGGAGTGCAAAGAATATGAATGCCTTAAAGAAGAGATTTAAACAGAAAATCAGTACTGTAGGCGGGAAACGAAAAACTGTACATAAGACTAAGACATCTGAAGAAGAAGAAGCCAGAAAGAGAGAAGAAGATGCTAGAAGACTAGCACAAGATGCAGAACGCTGGCTAAAGAATGAAGAAGAAGAAAGAAAGAGAGCTGCAGAGGAATCAGCAAAGAAGGAAGAGGAGGAGAGAAAGAGAAACGAAGAAGCAGAGATAAAGAAAAAATAGAGGAAATTTGGGGTCTAAAATGGGCCTCCTAAGGGAAAAAAAAAAAACCACATCACACTACAAATATGCCATGTCAGATTAAATCTAATGAAAATTTAATGAAAGTCAACCTAAATCGTCTCATTAATGGTAGTTGACAACTATATTGAGTTAATGTAGAGTTAAGAGATATTGATTAAAAATATTAATGAAATATTTAGATTCTTGTGCACACATAATAAATGATATGAAACTTTTGAATTTTATATTTTTTTTTAAATGAATAGACGACTACTTTTTATATATTTAATAAATGTAAAACTCAAATATATTCATTTATAATGAAAAATATAATTATAATAGTATTAAAAAAAATCACTATTATTTTTTAATATAAATTTTATATTAATTCATATAAAAAATATTACATCACATAAAATAAAAAAAATAAACTATGAATATTCATGTTATTTTTTATATTAATATAAAAAAATATTGTGGTTTAATGGGTAGGTAGGTAAAAGAGAAAAAAAGTAAAATCAAATTTTATTATAATTTTAGTAACATTAAAAATAGTTTTTATTTTTTATTTTGTTAGTATTTAAATGTTTTATTTATTTTTGGATGTAATAATTAAATATATATTTTTCTTAAATATTATTTAATAATATTAAAAATACTAAATATCTTTTATTTAGTATTTCAAGATAAGTCTATTTAAAATTAAATATTATTTAGTTTTCTTTTTAAAAAATTGATTAATAAATGTTTTTAGCATTTCAAAATGTTTGCACTACAATTTTAATTAATGCGAAGGTTATGTTTTAGAGGAGTTGGAAGTAGTGATCAAATAAAATATTCTATATTTATTAGTTAAAGTTTATTTATTTTATTTCGAGGTAATCTTTTCAAGAACTTAGCCAAGGTGAGGTTGATATGGAGTTAGCTATTGTCAAATAAAAATATGACACATAAGCATTATGTGTCCAACTCAACCATAATGTTTGACCAAAGATATTGAAATTCTATTGGTTTAAAAGTTCAACTCAATCTAGCTCATCCATGGCACAGTTTTTTATAAGGCCCATTTTAGATCCCAAATTTCCTCTAATGTGACAAGATGAAAGTGAGGGTCTGAGATTAACAGGATCTAAAAAAGATCAGCAGACCACTGACCAGATGGATACACAAGGGGAACATGATCATACAGATCAAGGGCATGGACAAGATAATCCTGATCCCCAGGAGCCTGCTGCAACTTCTAGAAGCACTCAAGGGCAAGCTATGTTTTCTGGAATGAATTTGATTCCTTTCATGCGGAAAAAAGGGGAGGAGATACCTGATTTCAACACCATTTTCTATGACAAGGAGAAGAAAAGGATTGTTAAAAGAACCGAGAAAAAGGTTGAAACAGGAGGACAATCGGGAAAGATGATCACTGACAAGACTTGGGTGTATGGGACAGATGTAGATCCAAGATTGACAGCAAGAGCTGGGGTGGCGTTAAACCAAGCTACTGAATATAATGTAGATAGGATGATGACAGATCTTGATTAGTCCAAAAATAATGTAGCTCAATTAAAAGAAACATTGAAGAAAGAGAGAGATGAATGCCATAAGTTGAAGAGGAAATTTGAGGACATGCAGAATGAAGTGAGGACTTCAAAGACTGAACTCTAGACTCTGCAGGCTAATAAGGAGGCTTTAGAAATTTCTACAGGAAAAATGGAAAAAGATGCTTAGAACATCTTAGCAGAATTACAAAGGCTGCAGCTAGAGCATCAAGTGCTGAAAATTGAGAAAAATGACCTTCAGGTGTCCTACAAAACTCTAAGTGCAGAGAAGGTCCAGTTGCAAAATAGGGTCATTGAGTTAGAATCAGAGAAGGCTGCCACTGAAGAAAAAGAGAAACCGTATCAAATGCAGGTAGCAGTTTTGGAGGGACAGAATGCTTCATTGACAGCATCACTGAAAGATGCCAGGGAACAGAAGACAGATGTCCAGCCTTTGAAGGAACATGTTCTAGCTCAAAGAAGAAGGATCCACCAACTACAAATGCACATTGAGGAAGAAAGGTGTAAGATTTTGCAAATAGATAGCAAATTAGAAGAAATCTTGAACACCATGTCTTATTTTGTGAACAGATCTCAAGAGATTTTGGAGATTCTAACAAGAAGAATAGTGTGGATAGAGACAAATGCGGAACCCCCTGCGGGGTTACCAGTTAAAGATCGACATAATTTAAAGCAGGATTATGATTTGTTGGAGTTTGCAATCAATACTGCGGAAGAATTCAAGAAAACTGTAAAGAAAATGAGAGGAGCATGTGCGGAATACTGCAAAAGAGTGCTAGTCACATACAATAGATGCCAGGTTTCTGTAGAAAAAATATTGGAGGCGATGCCAGAACATGAGCTGTTCATTGAACATCTACAAAATAGGTATTAGGAAGACGAGCAGGAGATCCAACAAGTCAAGGATCTAGATGAACATATTCTGAAGAATGCAGTGGCTCATGCAACAGTAAGTATCCACTTACTAGAAGACCAGCTGCGCTTGAGTCCGGCGAGAATAGAAGTAGTTAAGAATCAGGCTGCTAAGTATGAGATAAATATCCGTTTACTTGAACCCTCCGATTCTGAAGGCATAGCAGCAGAGGCCCAGGCATGGAAAAAGTTCATAAATGACCAAGTGGGCCCCTCTTCATAAAGTGTTCTATTAAATTTGGATTTAAAATTTAATATATTGTATAAATTATGAGCACTTACTACAAGACAAAATTTTGGGATTGAAAGGTTGGGGCAGCCCAAAAGTCATTTGGGGGTAGCCCAAAGGTTTTGATTTTTTTGTATAAATAAATGAGAGTTTAGATGTAGAAGGGACTTCTTTCCCAAGCAATTTTTGAGAGTATATTGTAAAAAGAACTACTTACTTTTGCAATAAAGAATTACAAGTTTCTGCTGGAGAAAGTTTAGTGGAATGTTTCAAATGCTTTGCTATGGATTAGTTGAATGTGAACTATTTCGTTTTTAGCTTATGTCCATTAACTATGAGATCGTTCTAACTCATTGCATTTCTATTTAAGTTATGAATGTCTTATAATTTATTCTGTGAAATTTCCACTGTGAGTAATGAAGGTTGTCATAAACAATAAGCTATCTTGTTGTTCATATTTCTATTAATGTTCATGTGTTCTTAAATAAGTAACAACTATCTGTAATTTTTCTTAATACATGCACAAAAATACATTACTCATTAATAATTGATAATTTTTGCTCCCTGGGGATAGTTTTTTTAGTTGTAGTTATTTTTTGGTTGTTTGTGATTTAGATGCGAGAGAGGTAAGACAAGAGGTAGGAACCTGCGCATCACATTGTGACACTCCTCGTCATCTCTATCAATTTTGCATTTTTAGATAGGCACTTGCACAACATAAATTAAACACAAAAAACTAAAAATATATACGGTGGACCAGGCCGTAACTGGTAAAAACTTTTAATTTGTTACTTGACCTACGGTAGCCGGACCGTAAATCGGACGGATTCCCCATACCAAACAGTAACGGGCTAGTTAGGAACGTTTATTAGGGAAAATCCCTAACTGTTGTTACCTGTAATTTTCTAGGCATCAACACTCTCAATGAAGCTTATTTATGGTGTTTATTTGCAGGTTCAAGGTCCATATAGCTCGATTTCTCATCTATATCTCTCTTCTCTTAGTCCTTCTTCTCCATTCCCCCACACTCCCATGTTGATGACGCACTTGTTGGAGTGGCGCTTGCTCTTTGTTGAGTCCATTTGATGCCCAAGATTTGGTACATGATGTATCTATATTTACTTTCATATAGATATGCTCTGTATCTCGAAATACAACAAACTCATGTGTGTACAACTTGCATTCTCATGCCATTGAATCACTAGTTTTCATGAATTTGGCTTCAATTTTGAAGGAGTTTTATATCAGATTTCTATGAGGGTTCTTCTTTGATTTTGTTGATGTTGTGGCAGCCATATATGATGTATGACTTTTTACTTTCATGTTCATATTCTTTGTAGCTCAAAATCCAAGAAACTCATGTGTGAAAAGCTTGTATTCTCATGCCATTGAATCACTAGTTTTCATGATGTTGGCTTCAATCTTGAAGGAGTTTTATATCTGATTTGTATTAGGCATTTTATCTAAGTTTGATGATGTTGGTACAACCATTTGTATGTTGTATATTACCACTATATTTCATGTTACTCTTTGAACCATCTATTCTACTTTTCATGTGTCAAATTTGAGCTAGTAATGCAATTTCCCCTTAAGCAATTTCCATGAAAGTTACCATACAAATGTTGCACATCATAATCAGTTTGCAGAGATTAATAACCATGATTAATGATATCCATTGATGTATGATATTCATCTCCATATTTGGTTCTGAAAGTTGGGATGGTCGTTCTTGAGTTGGAGATCCAAATTGGCCTCCACCCGTGGAGGATTTGACCTCAATTTCCTAGGAAACTTGCACTTTTTCTCCTTATCCCCAAACCAAGTTGCATAAGCTTAAATTCAGATCCAAAGTGTTCATAGCTCATATTGGTATTTTCTAAGACTCATCATACCCTTGAATTTTAAATTCGAGACCATTTGGAGTCAATTGGATGCCCTTACAGTCTTGATTAGTAAAGCTAAAAAATTGCCCAAATTGCACTTTTCTCCAAAATTCCAAATAGGGAAAATAAAACGGTATTAGAGCATGGTATTGGAACATGTTGAAGTTCTCTATTTATGTTACCTGATGATTACCTTCCTCCATTAAATACCGAAACTGAAGATACTGTTAGTAGAGAAGAAGAAGGTGAAGAAACCAATTCTGCCTTAGTGGTGGTTAAGGCTAAACTAGGAGTAGAGGTTATGGATGAGACCGATGAATTTAATAAACTCATGAAGTCATATTTTGATGATATGATGGATCAAATTATGCAAGGGTTCGAATTGATGGCTAGCCAACTTGGGGGTAATATGGCAGCAGGGGGTAGTAGTAGTTCCCATCACGAAGAGAAGAAGACCTAACGTGAAACTATTTTCTCGAGGATTGGACCTCACAATTGCCCCCATGACTTCAAGAATCAGACCAAACCTACAACTCCTAAGTTTGTAGAGTCTAAAGAGAACCTTGACACTCCTTATTGTTGTTGTAAATTTAACTTCAGAATATATTCTATTGTATATTATTATTGTATTTTTATTTCTACCTCCGTCGGAGATGGTTTTCCTCTGTTCGGGGATGTCATTATTATGCTTGGTCATGTAAGGTCATTGAGGTAAAACCTCTTTTGAAATTTGGGGAAATATCACTCCAAATGAAATAATGCAAACTGTATTTTTGAGTCTCCCAAGAGACAAGTTGGCCCTGCTAGGTCAGGGAGTTGGCCTAGTTAGGTTTTAGGTCAGTCACTTGATGCGTATAAATAGGGAGGCACCCTCCCTCATTTAGACATAGACCCACTCAATCAAGTTCGCATGAATAAGAGAGAGAGGACAAGTTCTCTAAAGGAGAAAGAGAGAGAGCTACAAAAAACTTTTTATTTTTGGGTTTTCCATTTTGTGATATTGCATTAGCGACGAATTTATCTCTGAAGAAGTTTGCGGGGTTTTCTCCTTTATGGTTTCCCCAAGGAAAATTATTATGTCTATTCTGTTTTTCTGTGCTTGTTACTCTTTCAGTTAAATATCTAACATAATTTAATTAAAATGCACTCTAACACTTATGCAATGAAGGAAGTGGTAGATGAGTGGCAACAACTAAGTGAAGAATGTAGGAAAACTCTGCCTTTTGACTAGTTCTTTAATGTATATAGCAAGATCAAGTCTAGCGGAAATGGGGGTAGGACACCTTTTCTAAATCAGGAATTGAAGTCTATTATAGGCAAGGTAACTCTCCCTTACTTTGATGGCTCCTCCCAAATGTCTTCTAGTGCTTGGATACAAAAACTAGATGGGTATTTCCAGTTGAATCCTATGGTTGAAGATGATGCATTGAAAATGATCATTCTAGATATTGAGGAAGAAGCCAATGATTGGTGGTTCCATGATATTAATACATTGGGACATGATCAAATTTCATCCTATGAGTTTTCCAATGCATTAGTGGAGATATTTGATAGGAAATAACCTAAACTTCCTTTCAAAGAATTAGCACAATTGAAGCAAATTGGGACCCCTGAAGCCTATATGTTGGAACTTCAAAAGCTCTCAGTGATGGATTTTGATATATCTATGGCTCAGCTTGTTCCACTATACACTGAGGGGTTGGAATAACCTTTGAAAGGGCCAGTGAAATCACACAAGTCAACTACATTGAAGGATGCGATAAACTTGACAAGAGATATGCAAAATGTGCTGCCAATGTCATATCCCCATCACAATGAGACTACTAGTTAGCAATGTTTCACCCACCTACTAGTTCCCTATGTTGGTGAGGAGGCATTAAATTTTGCAAGAAGGGAGTTATGAGACCCGAGAGAACCTTATTTTACCATCTACACATTAAATTGGGTCATACAAATAATAAATATGGAGAAAATACAGGGAATTGTTTCATGAAGACATTTGGAGCTTCATGGAGACCTTGGGTGGCTAGATTCTTCCTTACACATGCCATGACTTAACCCCAAATTCAAAATTATGAGTAATGAAATGTTCTTGTAAGGTGTGTAAGTGTCAAGTAACATGTCATGAGCCCAAATATTTGAATAGGTGAAGAGGAATAACTCCGCATGGAAGAGGAAGAGACTAGGAACAAACTATGTGTTACTTGGAGAGAGATTCCTTGCGTTTATGACAACAATGATGGAAGATTCTATGGAAAAATCAGACCTGATTGCAAACCTATGACAATATGACATTCCAGGGCTAAAAATAGCCTCCAAGAGGGTGCACTTGGGGTTTGGTAGTAACAATGCGAATTTGGAGGAAGATGGAGGGATGAGGAGAAGGACAAGTGTCATGGGGGTTACTAAACATCAAGGATGAGTTTGAGGAAGCCTATGGGAGGGAATTCGATATTCGAGTAACTTAGGAGATTTATACAAATATTTCATGAGGAAGGAGAATGGCTTTTGATCATTTCATAATTTGCCTATGGCATTTTGGAAAGCACAACCTTGTCCATTGCACGATGAGTGTTGACTCTCCCTACTAGTGAGACAATTTCAAGGGAGTTGGATTTTCATCAAAATTGGATGTTGGAGATGCCACCATTACCTATCATTTGGTTCTTAATGGAGTGTTGTTATTTCATATGGGAGGCTCCTATAGTTCGTGACTCGTATCTCCTCCCATTTTCTCATTCCCTACTTCATTATTCCCATGTTTCCATATGATGGCACACTAGTGTGAATGATTATTGCACCTTTTTGAGTCCATTTGATTCCCAAGAATGGGTGAATTATTTATGGCTCTGTAATACATCTCCCATACTCTTAGTAAGTCTAAATTATCAGAAATACATATGCAAAAATGCCCACATTTCCAAGCTACGATTTGACTACTTTCCATGTATTGGTTTCCCATTTCAATGGAGTTGTGTCTCTGATTTGCTTTGATGTTATATGATTTTGAGTGAGATATTGATACACCATTAATGTTCTAAATTCCTTATGCTATGTTTTTAACCTTTACATATACATTTTATGAGTCAAAGTTAAGCTATTACTGTCATTTCCCTTAAGCAAATATCACTGAACATATGCATTTGAATGTGAAGCTTTATATCTCTATTGTAGAACTTATAATCACACCTAATGAATATAAATTAAGTCTAATATCAGTACCCATAATATTTTTTATAGTTTGGGAGGGTCGCATATGAGTTGGAGAGCCATTTCTTCCCACACCCTAGGGGGAATTTCACCACAATTTACTAACAATTTTTCCATTTTTTCCAATGACCCCAAATCAAGTTGAAGATGTCTATAACTTGTTCTAAAGTTTCTAGAGAGTCCATTGAGTGGTCCTAATACTCCCCATATCAATCTCTACCAAATTCAATATCCTCTTGTGCCATTCGAAATCCCTAGAGTCAAGACTAGTCAATACAATTTTCCCCAAATTCTACTTTTGTTTGGAATTTTCAAATTGGGTCATTATAGCCAAGGAAATGTTAGAATTTTAACATTTAAGCTATTATTATATTAGGATATTTAACTGAGAGAATAACAAGCACATCAATCAAACACAAGAGACAATGAATACAGTGTTTTTCATCGGGGAAACCATAAATGGAGAAAACCCTCCAAGTTCCTCATAGATAGAATCAACACCAAAGTAAAACCTCAAAACAGTAAGATGATCTCCCGAAAGTAGTAGCCTCTTTCTTTCTAGCCCCATCAACTTCTTCTCCCTCAGCTATGCACTACAACTGAGTGTGAGTGAGTGTGTGATAAATAGAGAGGCTCACTCTCTATTTATACTAATTCTCGACTTGACAATAGCTCACTAGGGATGACTTCACTAGGTGATTCTACCAACCCTAGAGCCCCACAACTGCGGGGACTTTAACCCTTGATCAATAGGAGGGTTACCCACAATGACTTGACATGACTTCTTTACATTATAGAAACTCCCGATCGGAACATCGAGGCATGACATGACTCAATTACATTACAAACACTTCCCAGAATAAACATCGGGGTACAATACATAATAAATACAAGTGAATACATTCTGAAGTTACAATTACATCAACATTCCCTCTTAACTAGGAAGGTATTCTCTTGACACAATTTATCAGCACAAGTCTTCTTCTCTTTATCATCTAGATCATCATCAAGTCATCTTCATCTGGATCTGGATCATCACTTGATCTGGATCTGGATCATCACTGGATCTTGATCATCATCACTAGATCTGGATCATCACTCGATCTAGATCATCTCTAGTTCTGGAACATCTCTATTGGATCATCATCACAGGTGCTATCTCTTGATTCTTCTCGTCATAGGAAGTTCTACAGAGCCAACCCTTTTTCATGTTGGTTGTAGGCTTAGCCTCCATGTAGGTATTTTCCAACACTTATATCTGACCCTAAGTCAGAATGGCCTCCCCATCACTTACATTTGATCATGTAGGAACCAATCCTATAATCACATTAGAAAGACACGCCTAGCACTCACATCTGACCTTGTGGGAACACATCCCACAACCCTATTAGAAAGGCCCAGCACTTACATTCGACCATGCGAGGAACCAATCCTCCATGCCGAAAGGGCTCTGCACTTACATTCAACCATGCGAGGAACCAATCCTATGTACATGTCGAAAGGGCTCTGCACTTACATTCGACCATGCGAGGAACCAATCCTATGTGCATGTTAAAAGGGCTCTGCACTTACATTCAAACATGCGAGGAAATAATCCTATGTGCATGTCGAAAGGGCTCTGCACTTATATCTGATCATGTAGGAACCAATCCTACAGTCCCATCAAAATGACCCTGCACTTATATATGATCATGTAGGAACCAATCCTACAGTCACATCAGAGTGGCCCTCAGTCCCAAACTGAGTATTCCTGGTAATTGACCAGGTGCCTCCATTCCAATAATGGCATTCAACGCTTAGATATGATCATGTAGGAACCAATCCTACAGTCACATCAGAATGGCTCAGCACTCATATGTGACATGAGAGGAACCAATCCTCTCATCATGACAGAATGACTCAACCCTTACATCTGACCATGAAAGGAACCAATCCTCTCACCATGTCAGAATGGCTCACAGACTCATCACTTCCCTTTGGAGGGAACCTCGATCTGGAGAACACCAAGCTTCTCCCTAAAGTACTCAAACTTCACTCTGGCCAATGGCATTGTCAACACATCAGCTATTTGTTCATCCGTCATAGCATACTGGAGCTTCACTACTCCTCTCTGCACCATATCCCTGATATAGCGATACTTGATCTCGATATGCTTCGACTTGTCATGGAACACCGGGTTCTCTGACAACTTCACACAAATCTGGTTGTCGCAATGTATACAAGTAGCATCCAACTGGATATCAAATAAATCAGACAGTAGCTTTCTCAGCCATACTACCTCACAACTAGCTGAACAAGCTGTGACATACTCTGCTTCAGCTGTACTCAGTGCCACATAAGATTGCTTCCTGCTAAACCAAGAGATCACACCTGATCCCATACTGAAGCAAAACCCTAAAGTGCTCTTCCTATCGATGGCACTGCCTGTCCAATCTGAATCAACATAACCCTCCAGGTTAATCTTCTGATTCGCCTCATACTTGAGCCCATAATCAATTGTACCCCTCAGGTACCTCAAAATATGCTTTGCAGCAATCAAGTGAACATGTCTCGGATCTGTCAGGGAATGGATCAAGGTGTTCACAGCAAAGCAAATATCTGGTCTCGTGTTTGTCAGGTACATCAAGGACCCAATCATTTGACGATACATCGTAGCATCAACTGCTTCTAATGAATCATCACTCAATAGCTTCAGGTTCGATGCCATAGGTGTGGTCATGGCCTTTTAGTCCATCATCCTGAACCTCTTCAGGATCTCTACTGCATACTTCCCTTTTTCGAGGAAGATTCCATCTGCATTCTGCCACACCTCCATGCCTAGAAAATAGTGCATCATACCCAAGTCCTTCATTTCGAACTCGGCAGCAAGCTTCCTCTTTGTATCAGCAATCAACCCATCCATTCCTATTACAAGCAGATCATCTACATACAGTAGGAGTATCACTAGGTTGCCATCTTCAACCTTGTAGTAAAGGTTGGAATCTCTTTACTTTTGGTAAAGCCTAAACTGGATAGAAAGCCATCAATTCTGCTGTACCATGTCCTGGGTTCCTATTTCAAACCGTACAGGGATTTCTTCAATCTACACACATGAGACTCCCTGTCATTTGTCTCAAAACAGAGTGGCTGCTCTACATACACTTCTTCTTCCACTACACCATTCAAGAAAGCAATCTTGACATCCATTTGGTGTATCTTCCATTTCATCACTGCAGCCAGAGCAAGTACTGATCTAATGGAAGTGTATCTGGCTATAGGTGCAAATGTTTCTTTATAATCTATTCATTCTTTTAGTGAGAAGCCACGAGCCACGAATCTTTCTTTATATTTCTCTATGCTGCCATCTGCAACATGCTTGATCTTGTAGATCCATTTGGAAGTTACAAGAGACTTCCCTTCTAGTTTTGGGACAACATCCCAAACGTCATTCTTCATGATCAATTGATACTCTTCGATCATAGCATCCTTCCATTCTTTTCTTTCTGCCGCTTCTTCATAGTTGGAAGGTTATTTATTGATAAATTCACATAATAAAGCTACATACCCGGAGCAGGACATGGTCCTTTTTCTTTCTCTATGATTTTCTTCTGGAGCCCCATATCTTTTTGCACCTTGGATAGCTTGTCGTACCCAAGCAGGTTTCCTCTTGTGAGGATTTTTCTCCTGAGGTGGATCTATAGGTTCTTAAGGTTCTTCAAATTCTCGATCTTCTTCTTGAGTTTCTTTGTTCATGGTTATGTCATGAATTTTGGGTGCTTCTGTTTCTTCATGTTCTTCAGCATGTCTCTTTCTGGTTTTATTGTAAGCCAAGTCTTCGTCAAATGTTACATCTTTGCTAATGTCAATATTCTTGAATCGTGGGAAGTATATTTTGTAAGCCTTCGAGATTTCAGAGTATCCCACAAATATACCCTTCTTTCCTGAAGGATCTAACTTTGTCTTCTTTTCTTTTGGAATGTGTATGTACACTAGACAGCCGAATATTCTGAGATGGATGGCTTCTGGTTTCTTGCCGGAAAAGACTTCTTTAAGTGTCTTGTTCTTGAGTACTCTGTGTGGAGTACGGTTCTGTACATACACCACTGTTCTGGTAGCTTCTGCCCATATATGAATGGGAAGATCTTGATCATGAAGCATTGCTCTTGCAGCTTCCATGATCATTCTATTCTTCCTTTCTGCAACCCCATTCTGTTGTGGATTATATGGAGTGGATAACACCCTCTTAATCCCTGAATATTTGCATAACTCTTTGAATTCATTTGATATGAATTCTCCACCATTATCTGATCGAAATGTCTTGATCTTCTTTTCTGTGTGGTTCTCGATCAAGGCTTTGAATTCCTTGAATTTGCTGAAAACTTCATCTTTGTTATTCATAAAGTATATCCATGTCTTCCTAGAAAAACCATGAATAAAAGAAACATAGTATACATACCCATTTAAATAATTGGATGACATTGGACCGCATACATCGGAGTGAATGATTTCCAAGATTCCTTTTGCTTTGTTTTTGCTACTTGGAAATGTCTTCTTTGTGTTCTTTCCTTTCGCATATCCTTTGCAGACTCCTTCATGTTTTGACTGTATTTCGGGAAGTCTTTCAACAACTTTTCTTGCAAGTGGTAGTGCTGTGTAGTGCACATGTGCAAGCCTTCTATTGCAAAGTTCATTTGGCTCTCCTGTGCCATGGAACAAAGCTTGTTCTGGATGGCCCTTCAATTTGTATAATCCTCCTTCTTGTTCTCCAATTACTATTGCATCGTCAATAGTATTTCCTCTTGGCCACATGAGGACATGGCCATCTACAAATGCAACCCTCATGCCTTTTGCATCTAGTGCCGATATGGAGAGAAGATTCTTCTTTAGTCCTAGTACAAACAATACATCCTTCATTTTCATAGACTTTCCAGAGTCTAGCTTGTAGGAGGATTCACCACTACCTTTTATGGGATATTGGTAGTCATCCCCAAGTTTCACCTTATGGGGTGAATTATGTTCGGATAGTTTCTCAAAGGATTCCTTGAATCCTGTCATGTGTTTGGAAGCCCCACTATCAATAAGCCAATATTTGCTTCCATGTGTGACAGTTCCCATGAGAGCAGAGATTAGAACATATTCTTCATCACTTGAAGAGTCTCCACTTTCTTGTTTTACTCTCTTTCTGTGAGGATCATCATCCTCAGCAGTGTGAGCATGATGTATTATTTTGGAGTTCTTCTTCTTCTTATATCCACTCTTATTCATGGGACAATTTCTAGCAAAATGTCCTCTTTCATCACATGTATAACATCTGATTTTGGATGGATCCTTTTTCACAAAATTATATTTCTGATGAGAATGCTTACTTTGGTGATGATGATTTTTCCTTCTGCCTTTCTTGGAGTGTACTGTGAGAGCTTGATCTTCACTTCCCATATTTTCTTCTCAAGCTGCTATTCGAGCTTCTTCTTATGAGAATTATTCCCAGAGTATACTGAACTTGATTAGCTTCTTCCTAGCACAGATTCCTTCGATGAAAGAATCCCATGACCTAGGGAGACCATTCAAGGTTGTCATCACAATTTCTGCATTCTCCACTTCTTCATCTACTGCTTCAAGTTGTTCTTTGATTTGGGAGACCCTTGTAAAGTATGACTGGATGGTCTCCTCATTCTGGATATTTACATTCTTCAACTGGTTCCTTAGAGTACACTTTCGGTTTATGTTCTTCCCTTCAAACAGTTTGGTTAGGGAATCAAACATAGCTTTAGGTGTCTTGAGGAAGGACACCTGTGGTATGAGGTGATCCTTGATTGAATCAGCAATAATCCTCTTATCCATAACCAACTTCTTCTTATGTAAGGCCTTAGCCTCATATTCCTCTGGAACTGGAACCTTCTCATTGATGTAGGAGTCCAGTGCATTTTCTTGCAGGACCAGAGAGATCCTATACTTCCAGGCTCGGAAGTTATCAGCTCCCTCAAGCTTTTCATCAAGCTTGGTATGATGAGACATCTTAACTGAGAACCCCAAATGGAAATACAAAAGATTTAGATCTTACCAGGTCAAGATGTCGGATCTGGATTTGGAGCTGAATTTCTGCATTGCTGGTTTAGGAGCAGATTAGGATTTGACTTTCCCAGAGTTCTGCCCAACCAAATGCTTTGATCTTGATCTCTAAACTTCGATTTTTAGGAGGAGATCAATCTAGGCATCCAGGCCTGGGCTCACTAAAAAATTTCACTTCTGTGGAAAGCTCTAATTTCCGGCAGTAGTGTCGGGTCCAAAACTGGAAAAGCTCAGAATCAGATTCTGCTTCGATAGAAAGATGCACCCTAGGGAGGAGAGCCAACCCAACCTTCTTTTGTTGAAAATTTGTGGAGAGAGATCCAAAAAGTAGGAAGCCCTAGTTTCCGTAGCTGCATAGTGTCTTCTTCTCAGGTTAGATCTGATACCATGTTAGATTTTTAACATTTAAGCTAGCATTATATTATGATCTTTAACTGAGAGAATAACAAGCACATCAATCAAACGCAAGAGACAATGAACACATCATTTTTCCTCGAGGAAACCATAAATGGAGAAATCCCCGCAACTTTCTCACAGATAGAATCAACACCCAGGTAAAACCCCAAAACAATAAGATGATCTCTTGACAGCAGTAACCTCTTTCTTTCTATCCCCAACAACTTCTTCTCCCTCAGCTATGCGCTACAACTGAGTGTGAGTGAGTGTGTGATAAATAGAGAGGCTCACTCTCTATTTATACTAATTTTTGACTTGACAATAACTCACTAGGGATGGCTTCACTAGGTGATTCTAACAACTCTAGGGCCTCGCAAATGCGGGGACTTTAACCCTTGATCAATCAGAGGGTTACCCACAATGACTTGACATGACTTGTTTACATCATAGAAACTCATGATCGGAACATCGGGGCATGACATGACTCAATTACATTACAAAAAATTCCCGGAATAAACATCGGGGTACAATACATAAGAAATACAAGTGAATACATTCCTAATTTACAATTACATCAACAGGAAAATGTATCCCACTAACCCTAATTTTCCTTCCAAATTGAAATAAGGGAGGAAACCATGGAAAAGGGACTCTTTTGTTAAGGGTAATAAGGAGGGACCAAGCAAAGAAGTACTCAAGAGGAAGAAATTGTGCTTCACATGCCAACAACCTGGGGTTCTTGGACATAGGTGTGCTTGTAGAAATAATAGATCAATGCTATTTGCAATGATGCTAAGAAGAAGCACAGGAAATAGATCATGCTACTAAGAATTCTCACAAGCATACACAGGAAATGATAGAGAGAAGAAAAGAGACTGAATCACATGAATGAAGAGATGAATATTGGTGTGTATCCTTCCATTGAATAATTATGAATAATAGTGTACATAAATAGTACATCTCTCATAGGAAAATCGAATTGTATGGAAACAACTCATAAAGTTCAAAAAGGCTAACTTACCAAAATATAGCAAACCCCCATAGGTGGCTAAAGCACTTACGAAATCTATCAAGGACCTCACGAGTTGGAAACAGCATGAATGAGTTATCAAGGAGATGAAAAAAACATGCTAATCCTAGAAAATGGAGAAAAACTAATGGAGGATGGGTTGGAAACAAAAGCTCCAAGTTTCCTAGTTGACTAGCTTTTATCTTATCCATAGAAAAGTAGGAAAAGCAAAAAAACCAGAATAAAGCAGAATCTGCTGTAAAGTCCTATATAATAATTCTGGATGGTCAAAATGTGGTCAAGATCAACCCATAATTGGAAATAAATCATTCCTAGGATATAGATGGCATGTATTGACTTTAAGGTGCAAGTGGATGCCAAGTTCCAACTATAGTAAGCTAGTGGGTGAATAATTAATCAAATAATGATTAATTATTTTATCCTAAGTCGCGAGTGGGTTAAATATATTTCAACACCCCCCTATAATTCTGACTTTATGATGGTATGGAAAAAAATATGGATGCATCTAGGGCCCATTAACAAGGCTATGGTCACCCTTTAACAATTATTATGTCCAGGAAAGTGAGGAAAGAGACAAAACCACATGGGGAAATCCTCCCTCAAGATTGGACAAGGCACAAAATTTGAAATATGTCTTCAACATATCTTCATCTTCACTTTAATGAGCTGAATGAAATGCTTCGGGATGAAGGAATTTTTGAAGAAATCATGAACTCCATGATCATGCGCTAGAGTGTAGAACCTGGAAGAAGGAAGAGGAGAGACTCCTTGTATCTCATCAACTGATGAAGTAGTAGCATTATCTGAATGTTTCTTTCTGCTGTCAAACTTTAATCTACAAACATAATATGAAATGGAAAAGAGATCTGTGCATACTCCTTTCCAAAGAGTACAAAAATTAAGACAATTTATTTCACACTCAATTCCCTGAATAATTGCAAAATTGTGATGTGAATCATATGTCAATATTCCAATATGATGTAGCACCTGTATAGATATGATATGAGGCTGATAAAACTCTAATATATCAGAAATATTAGCATATGGAACAGCAAGGACAAAGGCTTCGGTGGCTCCATGAGGATATAGGGCTAGACTAGGCAAATTATGAGCAACTGGGGAAAATTGATAGGTGTAAAAATATGAATGATGGATGGGCATAAGATCTGAACCATAAGTGTTTAGAACAGATCCAAACATGTTTAATATCAGTCCATATATGACTAAGGACATGGATAACCAACCATTGAAAGTTAGGAAAGACTTCAAACCATATTTTTTGTCTTGATTTTGTTTATACCAGTCCTTTGGACTTGCATGGGGTCAATCCAACGACTGCAAGAAAAAAAAAAGCTCACTGATTATGGAGGAGTAGCAACAGAACTTGGGTGAAAGGAATTTTTTGTTTTCTGTTTTGATAAGGTTTAGACTGTAGCAACTCTACAGTAACGTACGAATGTGTGACCACCAACAACATCAGACCTAATATTTTACACATAAAAAATATACAATCACAAATTGCATGCAACTTGATAAGAGTATTTTGTTTGATATTTCTTGTTTACTGAGGCATTCATGATTGAATAAAATCACGAATTGAAGATGAAAGTGTGAGATCACTGAGGATAGACCAAAGAAATTCGGAGGAGCAGTCAACCAAGGAAAAACACAATCTTTACATAGAGTTAAAGTTTTTTTTGTTGGACTTGGTCTCAGGAGGAGTCATCCACATCACCCATTCATAAGGTCAAAACAATGACCTAGGGTTTGAATAGTCTATTTTTTGAAGACCATCTTCAAAGTTACAACCCAAGCTTGAAGATTTACTTACACAACTGTTTGTCATAAAGCCCAAGACCTATGCTTTATTGAATCCTTCTACTCCACTATGATGATGGCCTACTTCAATATGCACATTTGAAGTGATAGGTCAAGATATGAAGCTTATCATATGTGTAAGTTGTTATATAGTGGTGAAATATGCTTACTTTATGTGATAATCAAAGTGCAATTAAAATTTCTAGTGATCTAGTACAAAAGCAACAACCGAAACACATAGAAGTCCACATGCACTACATCCAGGAACTAGTGCATAGTAAGGCCACCATTATGCATTACTTCCCTACATAGGACCAGGTTGCGAACATATTCACAAAATATTTCACTGAAAAGAGATTTGTTTATCTTAGGT
Source organism: Pseudotsuga menziesii (assembly GCA_001517045.1). Lineage (NCBI taxonomy): Eukaryota > Viridiplantae > Streptophyta > Pinopsida > Pinales > Pinaceae > Pseudotsuga > Pseudotsuga menziesii. The sequence goes on along the minus strand of LPNX010466903.1, from coordinate 26,199 downwards.
CTCTTCTTGGTGTGAAGGTTTGATTCAATTTTGTTCATGGTCTCACTGTTCATTTTGAGGGGTGTTTTTTCTCATGAGGTTTTCCCCATTTCCTTGGTTTATTGAGCAGTTACTTTTTCACATTAGATTGTATGGGTGACCTTTGGTCTTAGTTTCCAGGGCCCAGGTTTTCCAAGTTTGGATTAAGTGTTAGGATTATTTGTAATCCTTCCTTGACCATCATAGTCTAAATGTCAGTTTCCTAGATTAGGACTATGTTGCCACTTCATTAGTGCCATGGGGAACTTATATGGGGGCCACCTACCACTTGATGCACCGTTTTGCATGAGTTTAGGAGCTCCATAGGCCAATGCCTATATTTTAGGAACCCACACTAAGTCATGGGAGACCCACCATTAGTTCACCCTAGTCTGTGTTGAGTTATGCTTTGATAGGCATCAGTTAGTTCATCTTTAGTTAGTCTAGTGCTAGCTTTGCATGATTTAAGGATATTGGGTGCCTTTTCTCACCTACCTCTATTAATTAACTAATTGTGAGGAGTTTCAGTTGTCTGTAGTTACACTAGTGAGCCTCTAGTGGTGATTTTTCCACAGTCAGTGATATCTAGAGTAAGTCCAAGTCATGGAATTCAAATCACTCCTAGAGGATTCATATTTCCTTTATTGCATCATGGATGTATTACATACATGTTAATGATTATGAGATTAATGTTATGCTGTCAAATTTTTGCCTCTTGTTTGAATAATTTCACCATGACTGTTTGATCATTCTAACACTGAATTTCTTCTTCCTCATTCATTCTTATTTCACAGTGAGGTTCAACCCATCCTGATGATCTTGTAGCTGGGATAATTTCACACTTTCTTCTATATTCTAGAACGAATTTTCTAGGGGCGAGGAGTTTAGGTAGCCCGTGTAGAATATATTCGTTGCCATAAAGTATGATAACTGTATAATATATTGCTAAATATGAATCACCCCTCCTAACCTCCTCTCCTAGCTATGGGGTCTAATATCCACAGGCACACACTTTGGTTCTTTCCATGTTAACAAAGTGAAAGTTATTTACATAAAATTAGACACAAAAGTATACCAGGTGGCCCCTTCTTCTTCCCCTTTTTGACCCAAGGGATCTAATCATATACCATGTTGGCAATGTCTCCCTTATCTTTCTGAACACTTAAGGTCTCAAAATACTGGAATTGGTTAAAAATAAAGAGTTAGTTGGGATAGGAATAATATTTGAATATTCTTCTGTTTTTGAACTCTGCTAATTGTTCCTTCATCCCTATAGCCTAGATTCTAGAGAGTTATATTAGGGAGTAGCATGATAATTATATGTATCTACCAAGGCCACCATTCCTTCATCAAATTATTTCTCTCATTCCTTTATTAGTGTTAGGGTAAATAAAAAATTGTTTCTTGATTCCAAGAAGAGAAGTTCTTACAAATCCAAGAAGAGGAAGAGAATTATTCCCCACCCTGATTGTATTTGAGTTAAGCAAACATTTTATCTTTCCTAGGCTGCTTCATTGTCCTGTATCATACTTCTCAATCCTCAAGGGATATCCCTTCACTTATTTAGTATGTGCCCATCATTAGGGAGATAGAGACCCTTGAGATGTAGAACACATTAGTTTGACCATCATCTATGGTGATTGTCGAGGTGAGTGGTTAAAATTATTGGCACATAATTGAACAAATTTAGGGAAAAGAAAAACACCAGGGACCAAGTTTTGAGCTAGCCTAGATAGCTAGAATTTTCTAGTGTATTTTTGAGAGAATAACTTGTTGAGACAGACCCTATGATTTGTCGAGCCAAATGTTTTGTGGTTTTAGGTGTGGCCATAATGGCCCATAAATCTATAAAGGAAAGTTCTTTAGGATATGAGACATCACTAGCCTAAACGTAATAGATGTAGCCCGAGATGATGATGTTTGAGAGACATTGCTATTTTTCTTAGTCATATTGGGTGTGAGATGTAACACAATTAATAAATATTTGAATAGGATCTAGGAGACAATTGTTGGTTATGGAGCTTGATCTTCCAGATTCAAAGATGTTATTATTCAGCCATGTTTGTACCCCGTTTTTACTGTACATTTGTCCCAATAGGGGGTGCAGGGGAAAAACCCCCGAAAGATTTTTTTGGGATGTTTGTTGGCCGATATTTTGCGGGCCCATGGTATTGGGTGACCCATGGTATTTTACCATGGTAATTCCCATATAAAAGGAAAGCATTGTAATATGATTGTGTATCATTAGAGGAAATTTGAGGTCTAAGACGAGCCTTATAAGAAAACATGCCTTCATATAAGAAAACGAGCCATCCATAATTTATTGAGGAGTTGGAATTAAAGAACCGATAGAATTTTAATAAATTGGGTCAACCATAATGGTTGACTTGACATATTTGTCATAAAAAACTACTTTTTGTTCATATTTTGAACACATCTCCCTATGTTTTTACTCAAGTTTCGAGCGGGAGCACTCATTGGATGTAGATTTAAATTTTGCATTCAATGAGTATCCACATTGCATAATTTAGACAGACACTAGTGAACCAAAAATAATAAATACCTAAAAAATGTGATGATGACATCATCATCACATTTCCAAGTATTTCTTGTTTTTGGGGCACCAGGGTCCGTAAAAAATATGTAGTACGCATCATCATCATCATGTTTTAAGGTATTTCTTGTATTTTGGGAACATAGATCCATTAAAAGTATGTATTATGGGTACTTGTTGGATGTGAAATTTAAATCTGTATCCAATGAGTGCTCCCGCTCGAAATTTGAGTAAAGACACATGGAGATATGTTGAAAATACGAACAAAAAGAGTAGTTTTTTTCTTTCTTCCTCCAAAATTAATAAATATTATTTTAACTATTATTTTATTATTTTCCTTACGAGGCCCATTTTGGACCTCACATTTCCTCTAATGTGTATTGTAGCATTATAAAATCAATCTTTGTGATTGTGTGTGAGAGTCTGTGAGAGAGTGAAGAGGAAGTGCAACAGGGTTGCTGCAGGTTGTATCCCTTCATTTTGTTGGATGATATAATAAAGGAATAACAATTTCTGTGTGGACGTAGCCCATCTTGGGTGAACCACGTTTAATTTGTGTCTCTCTTGTAATGTGTTTAATATTTTCATCGTGTTTATCATTATTGCTCTGCGATCATGTTTTTATAACAATTGGTATCAGAGCCAAAACGTTTATTTGGCTGGTAAAATTGCAAGAAAGAATGGTTATTGCTTCGAGTGGGAGGAATGACAGAAGAAACAAAGTTTAGGGTCGAGAAATTTAATGGCCAAAAAAACCAGTTATAGAATATGCAAATGGATGACTATCTGTACCAAAGGATCTAACCTACCGTTGGGTGGAAAAACAAAAAAACCAGCGACTATGAAGGATGAAGAATAGGAGGTTCTTGACGATAAGGCCCTAGGAACAATACGACTGTTCTTGGATTCGTTAGTGGCTTTCAACATTTTGAAAGAAAAGACAACGAAGGGTGTGATGAGCACATTAGCTAATCTTTATGAAAAACGCTTGGCTTCCAACAAGGTATTTTTAATGAAGAGTTTATTTAATATGAAGATGTCAGAAGATGGATTTGTTCTTGACCATTTAAATGAGTTTAATACGATTACTAGTCAACTAAGTTATGTAAAAGTGAAATTTGATGATGAGGATAGGGCTCTTCTAATCCTGTGATCATTGCCAAAAAGATGGAATGGCTTGGTCATGGCTATAAGTAACTCTGTCCTTAGTTCAAACAATCTTAAATTTGATGATGTTGTTGGTGTTATTCTTAGCGAGGAAATGTGAAGAAAAAGAACAGATGAGACATCAAGTAATGCGTTGACCATTTAAAGCAGGGGACGACAAAATAAGAGAGGAAGGAGCCTAGGTAATCGTAGCAAGTATAGAAAGGGCATATCCAAGTCCAGATTTGTAAAAATAGAGTGCTAGAACTGTGGTAAGAGAGGACATTTGAAGAAAGACTGCAAAGCTCCAACGGAGAAAGGAGACAGGAAACAAGATACTACACAGGAAGCAAATGTAGCAGGTGATGTGTTACAAGATGCTTTTATTCTTGCATTAGATAATACTAGTGATTACTGGGTAGTAGATTCAAGGGCTTCTTGTCATGCTACACCCCATAGGAAATTCTTTCATGTTTATGTTCCAAGTGATTTTAGACATGTTTAATGGGGGGATGATGAACTGTGTAAAATTGTTGGAATGGGTAAAGCACGGATTAAGATAAATAATGGAAATGAATGGATAATAAGAGATATAAGGCATATTCATACTACGAAAATAAATATGATATCAACAAGGTAGTTGGGAGATAACGACTATTCGTCTACGGTTGGAAAAACGTGGTGGAAGATCACTAAATGAGGATTAGTAATAGAAAAAGGAGATATGATAGGTACGTTGCATTTATGTCCTCATAATACTAATTATGTCCTTAGAAACAGGTGCAACATTGTGGCATCATAGGCTTGGCCACATGAGTGAGAAGGGGATGCAGATTCTTCACTCAAGGAAATTGCTTTCAGATATGAAGCAGGTAAGTTTGGAATTCCGTGAGAAATGTGTTTATGAAAAACATAAGAGAGTTATATTTCTCAGGGTTGGGAAACAAAAGAAGAGTGAAAAGTTAGAGCTTGTGCATACATATGTATGGGGACCAAATCAGGTACAATATCTCGGTGGCTCTAGTTATTATGTTACTTTTATTGATGATGCAACTAGAAAAACTTGGGTTTAATGCATTAGAAAGAAATATGATGTGTTTGCTAGTTTTTAGAAGCATAAAGATTTGGTTGAGAATAAGATAGGGAAAATATTGAAGTGTCTCAGATCTGATAATGGAGGTGAATACTGCAACAATGAGTTTGATAATTATTGTTCATACCATGGGATTAGTAGAGAGAAGACAGTCCTAGGAGCACCACAAGAAAATGGTGTGTCAGAAATGATGAATAGGACAATGATGGAGCACACACGGTGTATGAGATTGCATGTAGATCTGTCCTTATAGTTTTAGGCAGATGATGTAAATACTGTTGTTTATTCAATAAACAGAGGGCCTTTAAACACTTTGGATGGTGGAATTCAAGAGGAGGCATGGACAGCTAAAATGGAAACTACTTATTTATGAGAAGTTTTGGTTGTGAAGCATTCGACTATATTGATACAAAAAATAGAACAAAGCTTGAGGATAAATCCAAGAAACGTACCTTTATTGGATATGGGGTTGATTATTTTGGTTATCGCTTATGGGATTATGAAAATCACAAAATCATTAGAAGTAGAGTTGTAGTATTCAATGAAGAGGTTATGTACAAAGATCAATTGCGGGGAAAGAAAGAGGAAAATGAAAACATAGAGTACATAATGCTTGATGAAATAAAAGAAAATGAAGTTTCAAAGGCACTGGAAAATCAAGAGCAACAACATGTATCTCAAACTCCTGCAAATGTATGAAGATATACCAGGATAATTAGACCCCCTAAACGATTGTCTCATTCACTTTGTTATTTATTGATGACTGATTTTGGTGAACCAGAATGTTATAAAGAGGCAATGTAGGTAAAAGCTAGAAATAAGTGGGAGAAATGCATGAATGAGGAGATGGACTCATTGGTAAGAAACTAGACTTGAGATTTGGTTGAGTTTCCAGCAAGAAAAAGAGCATTGCAGAATAAATGGGTTTACAGGTTGAAGGAATAAGATGGAGGCAAGAAGCAGGACAAGGCTAGGCTTGTTGTAAAGGGATTTAGAAAAATGAGAGGTATAGAATTTGATGAAATATCTTTTCCTATTGTTAAAATGTCTTCAATTAGGGTTATTTTAAGTCTAGTGGTGGTAGGGGATTTGCATCTTGAATAGTTAGATGTAAAAACAACCTTTTTCCATGGGGATTTGGAGGAAGAGATTTATATGCAACAACCACAAGGGAATGAGGTCAAAGGGAAGAATAATTTGGTTTGCAGGTTGAAGAAGAGCTTGTATGAACTAAAGCAAGCTCCAAGGTAGTGGTATTTAAAATTTGTTAAGTTTATAACATAACAGGGTTATAGTAGATGCCATTTTGACCAGTGTGTTTATCTCAAGAGGATAGATAATGGAAGATTTATTATCTTGTTATTGTATATGGATGGCATGCTTGTTGTCGGGTCTAACATGTAGGATATAAATGTGCTCAAAAGAAAACTAGATAAATCATTTGCAATGAAGGATTTGGGTACTACATAGAAAATCCTTGATATGAGAATAACAAGAGACAGGAAAAATCGCAAATCAACATTGTCTCAAGGTGAGTACATAGAAAATGTGTTGGAGAGGTTTAGAATGCAGAATGAAAAGCCAATCAATACACCTTTGTCCAATCATTTCAAACTAAGTAAGGAGATGTCTGCCAATACATAGGAAGAGATAGGATACATGTATAAGGTTCCCTATTCATCAACAGTTTGAAAATTGATGAATGCCATGGTGTGAACAAGACCAAATATTGCACATGCAGTGGGATTATGAGTAGGTATATGAACAATCTAGGTAAAGAGAATGTGAAGGTCGTACAATGGATTCTCAGGTATTTGAGAGGTACCACTTCTCATGCATTATGTTTTGGAGGTCCATACACTGTTCTACAATGGTATGTTGATGCAGATATGGAAAGCGATAAAGACGGCATGAGTAGCACCACAGGGTATGTTTTTACTGTGGGTGGAGCAACAATAATATGTATATCAAAACTACAAAATGTTGTTGCACTTTCATTAATAGAAGTAGAGTATGTTGCTGCTACAAAGCCTAATAAAGAGATGATTTTGTTACAAAGGTTCATGAAGGAATTGGGTAAGAAGCAGGAGAATAACAAGTTGTACAGTGACAACCAGAGTGCCATTCATCTTGCAAAGAACTCAACTTTTAATTCAAAGATGAAACACATACAAGTCAAGTACCATTTCGTAATATTTGTTATGGAATATGAACTGTTAAAGTTGGAAAATATACATACTAGCCATAATCTTGCAGACATGTTGACAAAGGTAGTAACGATAAATAAACTGAGTTCCTGATCGGTTTTAGTTGATATTCAAGCATGAAGATGAAATTTTCCAAGTCCAAGGTTCAGAGCATAGTCCAATAAACGCAACAACGGTGGAGTTGTTGTGATCAATATCAAAGTGGGAGTTTGTTAATTGTGGAGCTTGATCTTTCATATTCAGAGATGTTATTGTTCAACCATGTTTGTACCCCAATTTTACTGTACACTCGTCCCAACAGGGGGTGCGAGGGTGAAGCACCCAAAATATTTTTTTTGGGATGTTTGTTGGCCAATAGTTTGCAGGCCAATGGTGTTGGGTGACCCATGGTATTCTCCCATGGTAATTCTCATATAAAAGGAAAGCATTGTAATACAATTGTATATTGTATCGTGTCATTGTAAAAACAATCTTTGTGATTGTGTGAGAGAGACCATGAGAGAGTGAAGAGGAAGTGCAATGAGGTTGCTGCAAGTTGTATCCCTTCATTTTGTTGGATGGTATAATAATAAAGGAGTGGCAATTTCTACGTGGATGTATCCCATCTTGGGTGAATCACGTTATATCTGTGTCTCTCTTGTAATGTGTTTTAATATTTGCATCTTGTTTATTGTTTATTGTTATTGCTTTGCGATCTTGTTTTTCTAACAACTATTTGAATGACATGAAATATTTTTGCAAGAATCTAAGCTTGAAAGACTAAAAAAAGAAGGGATTTCACAAAGACATGAAGGATTTTTTATAAGGGCTTACCTAGTCCATTGATGAAGATATATTAGTAGCTTTTGGGGGTGTTTCCTCCTTTCACACACTTGGGGGTTTAGCACAACATAAATCTTCAAGTTTCTAGGTGTGTCCTTGGGTGAAAGTCTTGAGTCAAGTACTATCTCTTGATATTGACTCCTCTGTTTAGGCAAAACTCTTCATGAAGCCAACGGGGGTGGTCCCTAAGAAAGAGTTGTATAAGGATCTTAAATTTTAGTCGTTAATGATGGAAGTAAGTTGTTTAGGAGTTTTTGAAGTAAAATTACTTAGACAAGATTGTTTGCAAATTTAAATAAATATTCCAGCAACATAACATCAATACATAAGAAAATTGAAATAAATGCGAATTAGATCAGTGCTATTGGAGTCAAAGTAAAATAATGCTGTTGAAGGGGATTATTAAAATATGAGTTGAGTTACGAGAAGGAGATTCTTGATATATTGAAAGTACTGAGAATATGTACGAAAGATGACTAACGTGGTTCCTCACTCAGAAATGTGGGCTGAATCAAAGTCTCTAAGAAGGTGTCCAACACTACACCAACAAGGATGTAGCTTGACCGTATTTCAAGGTAGTTACTCAGTGGTTCTCGCTTCATTTGAAGAAATTTCCCATGATTGTCAAATATCACATGCCAGATTTTTGTAATGTTTTTTTGGGTATTTGATTTTATTAATGAATTATAGATTAATGTGAGGAACTTAGAGAGTGTCAAAAACCGCTTTTTATTCCCCAATGACCAGTCAAATGCCACAGAGGGAAAGAGAATACACCAGTTTAAGAAAAAATGTTTATTCCAATTTGATGAAGCAAAATATGTTTGTAGAATCAAATACATTAATGAAAAATTGAACTGCAACTACGTGTAAATTTCTATTCATCCACCAATAATCAACAAAAATCCCTTGGTTGGTGGTGAGAGCATACTTCGTGGCAACGAGTTGGGTATGGAATTTATAGATGATATCAAGGAAAACAAACTATATTATATAACCTTTCTAGAAGGAGGAGTGTGTGCAAGTGTTTATTAGTAAAATGCAAACCATGAAAGAGATTGCGAATGCCCCCAGGGGGGATGGAGTGTGGGCGCTGTGTAATCCACTTGCTTTATTTATTAATTAAATTTACAATGTGATAAATTTTGAATTAAAATTTCACTTTGATCCTTGAAAGGGATCAAAAGGCTTACGATGTTGCCAATAGAGAACATGAAAGAAGAAAAGGGACGTGGGATGGAGTTTTTGATGTCCCGGGTGACCTGAAACTCAAAATTTGAACAGTATGTCCTCCTCCTTTTATAAGAACATGCTAAAAACTAGTGAGTTAAATGTATTATAATGTTGCAAATTAATCAAAACAAATGCATAAATACACTACTACAACTATTAAAAAAATTGTATTTTTTATTATTAAACATGGAACTTTGAGATACTAAATTGGATTTAGTTTAATATTAAGCTTTAAAAATGAATCTAGAGATGATACATATGTATAATTAAAATTGGATTTAAGATATCAGAATGATCCATCCATTTTTACTAAGCATCAAGTAATCGTAACCAAGAAGAAATATTGAATTTTGTTTTAGAGGAATGAAATTCCCAAGCCCGTGCTTGAAAAAAGTGAAGGAGAGAGGGATCTGCAAGATAACAATGTTAAGAACACCAAAAGGCATGTTTTAAAATAGAAGTCGATTCAACCGAACTACAATCCCCTTCTACCTGAGATAATACTGCAAAAACTAGGCAATTTCTCATACAAACAAGGTTAGATCTAGTTAATCTCATAAATAAAAAAAGTAGGAGAGCATAAGCATAACAAACTATAGTATGTTGCTCCTACAAAATTCTGATAATTAAATTCAGATAAGTAAATTTATAACAACAAATACTTATTAAAATTAAACTATATCTAAACACATCATTTGACAAAAATAATGCATGAGATTAAGCCGATTTCACCTCAAATTTGACCAAGCCACAAGCTCACAATGCAGTCACACAGAGTAGCCTCCAAATCCTTAAATATCATTATCAAAATATCAGCAACAAAATTACAAATGGAAAAAGGTTCAATACATCCTACTGAATGAGGAGAAAGACCCCGATTTTATAACAATAAAGGAGCTCAAACCTCAAGGGGGCGAACTTGCTAAGTGTGAGGTGGTTTTGGGGGTCAAGAAAAAAATTGGAGGAGGTTTGAATTTGTGGTATATGAGGATTCCACCTCTCTTTAGGTATCCCAATTGGTTTGGGAAGCCTCCACCTCCTCTAACCACTTCATCCAAGTGGAAAAACACACTCTCCATGAGAGAATGCACCCCCCTTTTGTGGAAGTGAGTTGGAGCTCCTCCTTTGATGATTGAATATGCTCCTCTATGATGAAAAATATCCCATACAAGATCCTAAACAACTTTGACACCTCATATACAAGTCCCAAACAAGATGCCTTTGATTTAGGAATTGAATTTTCTCTAATTTTCCCATTTATTTGACGCTCTAAGTTATTTTGGAGAGAAAATCAAAATTAATAATTGAAAATTACTAATTTGACTCTCAAAAGTGGGTTTAGGGGTTTAGTGGGGGTTCTGGGTAAAAAACGAGCATCCCCATGACCAAATTGGCTCCCTAGTCCCAATTTTATGACCTTTTGAACTTTTACAATTAAAATACACCTTATTGATGATTCTATTAAAAAAATAAAAGTTAACAAATCCTATGAAAGACTTAGCACATGTATAATAAAATTTAGGACTATGACTATCATGGTATAATACATAGACCCTAAGCTTCAATGACCTTTTAGGATAAAATCACCAATTTCACCATCCTGGCTTTGGAGGATTTTGGGTAAAAGACTAAAAAATTATGTCTCTTAAAAAAGCATCACATAATTGACGAGGGGAAAAACACTCGAGGATGATTACCTTGATAGCCAAGTCCTAAGAAGGCCATGCATTTTTGAAAAAGAAACCATCATGCTATGTCATTTATTACAATTTCCCTGAGGGGTTGTGAACATGCGAAATAGTGACCGCAATTTGCCTTGATGAAGCCACAAAAATTATTGAGCTCTGAGTAAGAAAACTGATTTATTCCGATCCGTGACTCACTTGAAAAAATCTCATAAGTGCAACTTGGTGGATAACATCTGGCTCCAATTGTGGGACGTGCACTCGACTAATCTTTAATCAAAGAGTGTGTGCAAGGACCCTAGAATGTCCAGTGCCTCCAAGAAACTAAAGTGCATCAGTCCCATATACATGTAAATTAATGCCAAAATTAAATACAAGTTGCAACATAATATACACAAATAATATACAAAAACTATGGTACATAAATCTATGATATGTAAAACTATGATACATAAATAATATACAACAATAACCTATGATACAAAAAGAAATATGATACATAAATAATATACAACAATAACCTATGATAAAAAAAGAAATATGATACATAAATTATGATACAAGAAAAAGGTTTAGAAAAGTCCTAATAATGTCCCCTTGGGAATTAGATAGGATCGTTGAAGAACAATTTCAATTGTTTCCCATTCACTGGTAAGAGCAACTTCTCTCCTTCCATAGTGCTAAGAAGGAATGAATTAGTGCTAACCATGTTGTAGATGATGAATGGCCCCACCTAGAGATTATTGAACTTCACATGTTTTCTTAGATTTTCCCTTCTTTTGTCCGATAATAAAACCATATCTCCTATATGAAAGGCCCTTGGTTTTGTAGACTTGTCAAATTTTCTTTTAACCTTCTCTTGGTTTCTGATACTTCTATCAAGAGCACTCCTTCGACTTTCATCTAATTCAATTAACTGATTGATTCTATTTGGCATGTCATCATCTTCTAAACCATATTCTTGAAGCATATGATACACTGGAAATCGAAGGTAGATAGGTAAGGAGACATTTGAACCATATATGAACTCAAAATGAGTCTTTCCTATTGCACTTTTCTTAGTTATTCTGTCAGCCCAAAGTGCATATTTTATTTTACTAGCCCAAGACTTTTTATTATTTCCAACTATTTTCTTAAGGATGGTCATTAAGTTTTTATTACTTGACTCTACAAGAAAATTTCCCCGGGGATATTAGTCGGATGAGTGGGATAGGATAATTCCATATTTGAAGCAAAATGATGTGAGCACTGCTGAAATGAAAAATTTGGCATTGTCGGTTGTTATTATGGATGGAACCCCAAATGTTGTGATAATATTTTCCTCAAGAAAATCCATAATAACTTTATCAGTGGCCTTTCTGGTGGGTGTTTCTTCTACTCACTTGGTGAAATAGTCAGTTGCCGTTAGGATCGAAGAAAACCCATTTCTTTAATTGTCTTTGAATTTCCCAATGAAATCATGCCCCATTTTTGGAAAGGGGATAATACCACAACTGGTTGCAAAGGCAAGGCTGCTAACCTTTGATTTCTCGTGGATAACTGGCATTGTGAACAACTCCTTACAAAATTATGTACATCTATGAATAAGGAGGTCCAATAATAACCTGCTCTAAGTATTTTATGGGATGTTGTGTCTGCTGCACAATGCCCCCCCACAAAATCCTACATGAAACTTAGTTAATATTTGTTTAGACTCTTGTTCATTTACACATCTAAGTATTATTTCGTCAAGGTTTCTTCAACCAAGTCCCTCTTGAGTGATGCAATGATTGGCAGATTTAAGCCTTAGAGACCTTTTTTGTGACCCTTAAGGTGATAAAGACATGTAATATTAAGGAGAAAGAATATTATATCTGCATACCACAGATCGTACTCTAACTGCTGAAGTCCTGCTGAATTTACTTGCTCTAGATATTTGCTCTGACACACCATCCCTAAAGCCTCTTCATTCCCTTGAGTTAACATCTTGGCTAGACCTTGACCTTTGATTAATTTTGTGGGCCTAATCTCTAGATCACGTTCTTGAATTTTAGAGACCCATTTACCCCTTATTTCCAAACAATATTGTTAAGACAATATATCTTTTACAACTGCATGAGGTACATAACCAATTATTTTTGAGTAGCCAATGTATGTTCTGAAATAATTTAATGACTTTATCAAGGCATAATCCTTCTTTTCCATGATTGTATATTTCAATTCTAAATCCTATAAATATAAACTCATGAAAGATATGGGTTGCTCATATCATTCATTGTTTTTTTTGGAGCAAGACCCCCATATATTACTTTCAGAGGAAAAGGAGAAAATCAATAAATATTTAGAATAATCAGGGATAACCAAAATTGGTGATTTAGTAATTGCATCCTTGATGCATCTAAAAGATTCTTGACCCTCATTAGTCCATTCAAACTTAGTATCTTTCTTTAATAGCTTTTTGGTTGGATTCATTAATTATGATAGGTTAGGGATGGATCTTCTTATAAAGTTTATGTACCATTAAAGTATTGGATAGATTTCACATTTTAGGCAAAGGGATCTTTTTATTTGCCTCAATCCTTTTGGGGTCCACCTTTAATCCATCTTTGGAAGTAATATGCCCCAGCAGTTTCCCTTCTTCAATACCTAGGATAGAATTTGTTGGATTGAAAGAGATACCATACTTGCTTGAGGCGACTTGCATGACTCGTTCTCTGTTTTGAAAAAAATGTTAAGTGATCCTGATAAATTTCTACGATCTTTCCAATTAATTCCTTAAATTCATAATCCATGGCCCTTTTGGAAGGTAACCCCTGAATTCAACAAATCAAAAGGAATCCTTAAATATTCGAAGGTAAACCATGGGGTTGTGAAATTTGTATTATGTCTGTCCTCCTTTTGGATGACCTCCTAATTATAACCTGAAAATCTGTCTAGCATAGACATCATTTCAGAACCTGCTAACTTTTGAAGAAGAGTTTCCATATTCGACAATGGTCATTTGTACTTTTGACAAGAAATGTTTAGATTCCAGAAATCTATACATATTCTTATGCTTCCATTGTTTTTTCTCACAAACACCAAGTTGGAGCATCAAGATGAATGTCGTGTTGGCGCAATGATCCCAACAACCAACATTTTCTCAAGTTCCTTTTTAACTATTGGTGCAAGCTTGGGGTTGATTTGTCTCAATTTTGTCGAAAAGGTTTAACTTCTTTAATGTCTTGTTTGAGAGGTATAGTGTATTGGAATACATATTCCTAATAATATTTGAGCTCGTCATAAGTGAAAGCGAAGACATCTCTATACTATTTGACAATATTTACTAAGTCATTCCTTTCCTTTTCAGAAGTGCCTTTTCCAATTTTTATCATTTTTTGTTCATTATTTGTTCAAATGTTGATCTCAATGTAATCTACAGGTTTCATTGAGTCAATGTTATTTTTCCTTCTATATTTCCTATCAAATATATGCTCAAGCAAAACTAGAACATGAGGTACCAAATTTTTGAATTAATCAACCTTTCCCTGATACTCTTTACCCTCCTCCTAAAAAATGACATTGAAGTTTGAAAATTCCTCTATGTTATGGATAAATTTCAAAACCTGTTCATTATCGCGAAATACCTGCCAATGCTACATGTTATGTGGGACCGATGGTATAAAGTTAATCTCTAATTTACCATCACCATTTATCAATCCCTCTGAAGGTTGAAGAGTTGAAGCTACTACAACTAGCTTATCTGCTAAGCTATTTTTATTTCTATGGATACTAGTCATATTTAAGGCGTCAAAAATTTCCATTGTATCCCACACCCCATTCTTATATTTATTTAACCTTTTACACTTGCATGAAAAATGGTTCTAGCTTGGAGGATTATTAAATTGGATTCGCCTCTTATATTCAACATCTTAATCCCCATATCTTTAGCTATTTCCAACCCAAGTAGGAGTTCCTAATATTCTGCTACATTGTTGGTTGCTTCAAATTCTAACCTTAGGGAAAAGTTGAAAAACTTGTCATCTAGGTGAAGTGATGACAACTCCAACTCCCTTTCCATATCTTGAATGAGCGCCATCAAAATTCATCTTCCACATTTCATCTACCTTTTCATCTTTAAATTTTTCTTTAACTATGGCCAAAAAGGTAAAGTAGTAAGAATAATTTCCAAGATTATCCGTGTGGTAAACATATTCATTAGAAGGATTATTGGGGTCTTATACATGATGTTTCTTCTCCTTTTCACTATGAAATTTTACCATTGTATCCTTAGATAAAGGAACATTGGCATAATTGTAGTCCGTTTGAATGGATCCCCCCAAATCAACAGCCGACTTTCTTGATAGAAACATACCCCATTTTTCATGTACACCAATTACAAGAATATCCATATTTAGATGAATATTAGGGTACTTGGTTAGTCTTACTGGAAAAAAACCAAAACAATTTCAACAACCTTAACTTATCTAGAGTCCATGCAACATAGATTATGATATAGTCTAGTGATTTTTAAATTTAACTATTCCATGGCTTTCCTAGCCATTATGTTGGTCGAAGACCCATAATCTAACATACAATTATGAAGAATAAGATCATTAATCAATAGTGAGATATATAATGGAGGATTATATTCTCTTCCTTGTTCCTTAGTTTGTAAAATAAGTGGAAGATCAATGGAACCATCTTTGTTTGCTGGAGTAATTTTTTCTTTATTTTCTTGAAAGGTTACTTTCTTAGGAGGAGTAGGAGTTAACACTTTCATTATTTTTTCTTGTTGCACTGGAATTTTAATAACTTTAGTTGCAGGAATTGATACTTTAACTTTTTGAAACCAAACACCCATATCAAGAATCTCATTTGGATCATGAGCAGTGATTACCTGATATTGATTACTTTTTGGAGTTCCAACATTTTCTCTTATTTGATGGGTGATGCCTTTAAACTTAGGCATTTCTCGAATCTGCTCAATTTTAGGAACAACACCATAATTCTTATTCAAATTGTCTACCTCTTGACTATATTCTTTTTCTTTCTTCTATTCTTCTTTAGACACGAGATACATATGGCCAACTGCATTGATTTATTAAGGCTCAATTGAAACTTCTTCACTACTGCTTATCTCAAGAATCCCTTGTTCTAAAATTCTTCGTGCCACATAACAACTAGCTTCTTCATGAAGTGAATCACAAGGTATACAATAAGGGATCACTTCCTGAACCATATTGGTTGTATCCAGTTGATTTGGAACATTATTATATTTATAAGGAGCTTTCTTAGGAACCTAGTTACTTTTAGGAGGAAACATTTCCTGATTAGAGTGAGATATTTCCATGGTTACTACTCGATTTTGCATGTTTTTCAAATGATTAGTATAAGTGGCTTCCATGGATTCCATTTTTTCATTTAACTCCTTAATCTGATTTTCATAGGCCTCTTGTATGGGCTTCTTTCCTTTGGATTCTTGTTTGGCATGCCCTCTTGTAAAACTAGGCAAGTTAGACTTACCTAAATCCTGTATGTTTGAATCAATTTTAATGGCTAATGCTTGAGCATATTTAATATGAATGAGTTCCTTATCTCTAAGTTGGTATCTCATTTCCCCACTTAGTGCCTCTATTTAATAAACTGAGATAGATTTATTAGGAGTTTTGAATTCATCATCCATGCTTGCAATAAGATCTCTGAATTTTTTATTGAATTCCTCCATCGTTTCATTTTCATTTCTCTTGATGGAGTGGAGTGCATTCAATAGGAAACAAGGCTCCTTCTTTTCACCAAATATTTCTAAAAATCCCTTCTTAAAGTAATCCCATGAATTATATGAGTCATCAACAAGATTAATATACCAATCTAAGGCATCTTCCTCAAGTGATAAGGAAAAAAGCTTCATGTATGCATCATCATGTTGACTTGCAACATCCTGACACCAACTAAGGAGAAATTTTGAGAATTTGCTAAGATGGCTTGATACAGAAATGACATTGTTCCCATGGAAAGCTGGTGGTTTTGCTATAGCTTTGTCTGTATGGCATGAGGATGACCTGCTATTTGAGTAAATTTAAGGGGTTGAAAGAAAGAATCCATTGGACTAAGATTTTCGACAAGATTTTCCATTAGATTCAAATTTGTGAACAAGAATTGAATGTCCGAAAAAGACTCAGCTGCTATATTTTTAAGGATTCCACGAGACTCAAGTCCATGCAATATTTTTTGTAATATCCTTTTAGGTTCATGAAAAAGTTGAAATACTTTCTGTTTCTTCTCATAGAATACCCTGGCGTGATTTTAAACTGTGGAGTTGCCACATGGAACGAGTAGATTTCAACATTATTTGACTAGATCAATCAAAATTTATTGGATAGAAAGCGAAAATAAAAAGGGGTAAGTTGTAGCTCAGGAATAAAAAGATTTATCCCTGGCAACGACGCAAAAAAGTGTTTCCACCTTTCACACACCTGGGGTTTTCTATATTTTATTAAGATTTGATTAGATTATAAAGGATCTTTATTTGAAAGAATAAGAAGTACAACAAAAAGCATTAAATGTAAAAGATGCACAAGACACCGATTTTTCATCGGGGAAACCATAAAGGAGAAAACTCCGCAAACTTCTTTAGAATAGTAAGATGATAAAAAATAGTAATAAGAAATGTTCAACAACTATCTTTCTCTCCTCCTATGATTGTCTCTCTCTCTCAAACACCTTAGAGAGTGTGTGAAGTGTGTATAAATGAGGGAGAGCGCCTCCCTATTTATACCCTTTCAAGTCACTGACCAAATATAAGACTCGAGCCTACATGTCATCTCACATGGGGCCCATTTCTCCTAGAGAGACCACAATTACATATCACATGATGTTACACTGGGGACTATTTCCCTGAATTACAATGGAGGTTGTACCTCAATGTCTAGACACAATTTAGACATCTCGTAAAGGGGTAACACACATCCCCAATGGGGGTACAAAAATATACAATGATAATATACATCAGAATATCTTCCTAATTTACAAATACATCAACACTCCCTCTTAACTAGGAAGGTATTCTCTCTCGACACTGTCATCAACACATCTAGTCAGGTGTTCATCGAGTCTTCATCTGGTCAGGTGTTCATAGAGTCTTCATCGTAGCTGCTGACATAATCTTCTTATAATTTTATCATCGTCCCATACTATCTGTCATTAGAAGTTCCTATAGTTTCATCCCTTTTTCATGATTGATGTAGGCCTAGCCCTCTTCCATTTCTTCATCTACAGTGCCAGACCTTTTTCATGCTAGATGTAGGCCTAGTCCTCTGCGAGGTATTCATCTACATCATCTCTGTGAGAAAGCCAGCAAGCAGGTACATCTCAGGAATTATTATATACCTCTTGCAAAACCTGTAAGATCTCCCAGGACTGATTATATTCCAATACAAAATCTGAAGGAGCCTCCCAGGACTGATTACATGCCATGCAATACTTGTGTACCCTACTGTTAGCTCATCATCTTCAGATCATCTCATCGTCACATGGATCACAACCTAGATACACATAACAGAACTCTCACATTCACCGTCATGGTAGGACAAACCTACTACCATCCGGTAAAGTCTCCCAACACTTACATCCACCTACATGGTAGGACACACCTACTACCATTCGGGAAAGGCTTCAACACTTACATCCATCGGCATGGTAGGACACACCTACTACCATCCGAGAAAGGCTCTGTACTTACATCACAACCAATATGGGAGGCCTAGACTGCCACCATGTCGAAAAGGCTCTGCACTTACATTCGACCATGGGAGGTCTAGCCTGCCACCATGTTGGAAAGGATCTGCACTTACATCCTACCATGGGTTTCCCAGCTTGCCACCATGTTGGAAATGATATGCACTTATATTCGACCATGGTTGGCCCAACCTGCCACCATGTCAAAAAGGATCTGCACTTACATTCGACCATGGGAGGACCAGCCTGCCACCATGTCGGAAAGGCTTTGCACTTACATCCGACCATGGGAGGCCCATCCTTCAACTATATCAGAAAGGCTCTACACTTACATCTAACCATGGGAGGCCCATCCTTCCACCATGTCGGAAAGGCTATACACTTACATCAGACCATGGGAGTCCCAGCCTGCCACCATGTCGGAAAGGCTCTCTGACTCATCCCTTCCCCTTGGAAGGAACCTCTATCTGAGGTACACACTGGAGCTTCACTGCTCCTCTCTGCATCATACCAAAAATGCAAGTCAGATCAATCAAATCAAATAGTATCTTTCAAAAGAAACATACTACCTCACAAATAGCTGATCAAGTGGCAACATATTTTTCCTTGGCTGTACTCAACGCCATGCAAGACTACATCCTGCCAAACCAGTAGCCCATATGAGAACTCAAACTGAAGAGGCAACCCAAGGTTCTCTTCCTCTTAGTGGCACTACCAATCCGAATCAACATAACCATGCAGGTTAGTCTTCCAATATGTATCATACTTGAGCCCATACTCAACTGTACCCTTCAGGTACCTCACTGCATGCTTTGACACTAGGTGAGCATGTATCGGATCTGCTAGGAACTGGTTGAAGTCGTTCACAACAAAGCATGTGTCTAGTCTTGTATTCACCAGACACATCAATGGACAAATCATCTGATGATACATCGTGGCATCAATCGTATCTAATGAAGCATCACTCAATAGATTACTAGTTCGATGCCATTTGTGTGGCCATGGCCTTGCAGTCCATCATCCCAAACCTTTTCAGGATATCCACTGTATACTTCCCTTATCTAAGGGAGATTCAATCCACACTCTGTCACACCTCCATGCCTAGAAAGTAGTGCATCATACCCAAGTCCTTCATCTCGAACTCAGCAGCAAGTCTCCTTCTTGCATATTTAATGAGTTCCTCTTTTCTTGTTAGGAAAATGTCATTGACATATAACATGAGCATCACTAGTATTTCGCCTTCAACCTTGAAGCAAAGGTTGGAATCCTCTTTACTCTCAGTAAAACCTAGAGCCATCAGTAATCTGTCCATCCTATCGTACCATGTCGAAACTCAGGATCTTTTGCAGTCACGCTCTCTAAAGCGGAGCATGATTCTCCCTCTTCCTTTTGTACTCTATGTATTAAAACATTCTGTACTCGAGTGACAAGTAGCTTCCTCTACTACTAATATTCTATGTATCCATTTAGAGTCATTGGATACCGAGATCCTCTATCTTGAAATTTTTGAAAAGTTCTTCTCGCACCCATCTGTGAGCTTGTCATCCTCTATAGGCTTTCATATTCAACCTTGTAGCAAAGGTTAATATCTTCATCACTCTATGTGATATTCAAGCTCCTCATGTATGTGTTATCCCATGGGTGCCTTCTGAGCTCATACAAGGCCTCCTTCAATTTGCACACATGACTCTACTTGTCATGTGTCTCAACTCCCAATTGATGTAAATGTCTCTTCATAGTATATGCCTTCTTTCTGTGAGAATCCTCGTGCTACGAATCTTTCTTTGTATCCCACGATGTTTCCATCTACTGCATTTTGGATATTGTAGATCCATATGGAAGACACTACGGACTTCCCTTCAGGTCTCGATACTGCATCCTAGACGTCATTCTTCTTGAACTAGTGCTCTCCTTCCCTTTCTTCTTGGCTACTTATTCATAGATGGAAGGCTCTGCATCAATGCTGTTGCTCAACAATGTCACATAACTAGAGTGTGTCTGAGGCATCTTTATTTCTTTGGAAGTATCGTCGTACTATTATTCATCTTGGATTATTTCTTGTGCCCAAGATGGTCTTCATCTCTCGAGGTGGATCTACCATTCTCTTTATATTCTTCTGAGGCTCTTTCTTTCTCTATGGTGTCTTTGACTCAGGAAGCTTCAAGTTCCTCTTATGAAATGTCATTACTTGTTCTTTGGAATGAACTACAAGTCAAGTTTAGTTGTATGATTAGAAACATATCATAATTTCCAAAACATATTAATAGTGACAAATATATTTCACATAGCCATGTGACTATTTTAGCCAATGTTACAACATTTATTCATATCATGTATACATACAATAACTTCTAGATGCTTTCTACCATAATGTCATTAAGAGTGTGTACTACTCCTAACATGCCAACAAAGAGGTTTCAATCTAGGTAAGTAGTAATGGAATGTTGTACAAGATCATTGAATTCTTACCCATCATGTGCAATTCAATAGTATAAATGCAAATACTCAAACATGCATAACACATCAATTGAATATAAACAAATGCATAACCAAACAATATCATGAAATGACAATTGAATACTTATCTTTATTTGTTTCGTGGGCAGACTCCTTCTTGAGCCTTCAACTTCATCATCTTGTTCATTCATAACAACATCATTTCTTATCCAAATGCTAAGATGGATAAGAGGTTCTTCAAGAATTGAGTCCTTCATATTCCTCATCACTTGAGGGATCTTCTTTGAATCGTGAGAGCTTGATTTCCATCTTCTCCCATCTTCTCTTCTCTTATTATGAGTCGAGCTTCTTCTTGTGTGCACTCTTCCTAGAGTCCACTGAAGGTAATCATTTCCTTCTTGCACACATTTCTCGAATGAATGAATCCCATGATCTTGGGAGGCCATTCAAGGTGGTCATAACAATATCTTAATTTTCTTCGATTGCTTTGTCATAGCATCAAACACTTTCTTTTGGTGTCTTCAAGGATGACACATGAGGGATGAAATGAACTGCAATGATTCTCTTGGCTCTAGCCTTAGCCTCATCTCCCTCTGGCTCCTAGAAATTTCTTACTGAAATACTGCTCCAAGTCAATTTCTTCAAGGGTCATGGAGGTCCTATAATTCTATACTCAGAAGTTGTCAGCTTCACCAAGGTTGTCATCAAGCTAGAGTGATTAGTCATTTTGAAATGAGAACCTCAAATGTAAATAGAAAAAATTTAGATCTTACCGATTTGAGGTGTCCATCCAGGTTCTGGAGCTAGATGATCTAGTGTTTGTCTGAGAAACCATATTTTTCAAAACTTGGAATTTCAAGATTCTGATTGGATAGAAATATGGGCCTCTTCAAGGTGAGTTGTCCAATGTACTCGTTTTCTGAAAAACAGTGGAGGGAAGCTCTTGGAACATGAAGCCATAGTTTTCCAATTTCTTCTACAGAAATGACTAATATTGATTCTGCTGTATCTTTGAAGTTTTAGATCCTTAAAGTATGAAACTTTATCACTGTGAGAGCCTGATAAGTATTATTTCCAACCCCACATGTTAGAGAAAAAATGGATCCTCCAAGTGGGACTTATGATGAGTTTCCCAAGGTGACTGTTTTGGGGACCGTTCAGTATAGCGAACTTGTTAGAATTCCATGTGTCATAGTTTCACATTCTGGGTCTAAAAAGCGTACCACAGAAACTAAACTCCATTCCCTACCTGCAACATCTTGAGAAATTTCGTGTGGACCTTCCTAGCTCGAGATAAAGCAAATATCCCTAGGTCACCTGTTTATGACTGTATTCTGGAGGAGGATGAAACCCTAATCTAGAGGAACCATATCTTCTGAATTATAGCGAATCTGAGGCTGAAACTTTTACACAGTGTACAACACGAATTTCTCTTCGGCCTGTAAAAGTTTAGGCTTCTGATCCTTCTCCAATATCGCGTTATAGTGAAAGTGATAGAATGAGTAAATTCAGTCTTCTAGGGTTTTCAGGCATGAAACCCTAATTTTCATTATCTTCCATTGTAGTTGTATTTCGGTTGCACAATGAAACTTCTTTGATTCAAAAACTGCTACCACCAATAGATGCGCCCTAGTGAGGCGAGTTAGCCTAGCCATCCTTGCTTGATGATCTATGGAGAGAACACCTTCAACTAGGAAGCCCTAGTTTTCACAGCAGAACAATGCCTTCTTTCAGAGAGGCTCTAATACCATGTTATATTTTCTTAAGATCTGATTAGATTATCTAGGATATTTATCTGAAAGAATAAAAAGTACATCAAAATGCATAAAATATAAAATATGCACAAGACACAAGATTTTTCATCGGGTAAACCATAAAGGAGAAAACCCCATAAACTTCTTTATAATAGTAAGATGATCAAAAGCAGTAATAAGAAATGTTCGGCAGCTCTCTTTCTATCCTCCTATGCCCGTCTCTCTCTCTCAAACACCTTAGAGAGTGTGTGAGGTGTGTATAAATGAGGGAGAGAACCTCCCTATTTATACCCTTTCAAGTCACTGACCAAATATAAGACTTGATCCTACATGTCATCTCACATGGGGCCCACTTCTCCTAGAGAGACCACAATTACATATTACATGATGTTAGGTTGGGGACTATTGTTCTGACTTACAACAAAGGTTGTACCTCAAGTTCTAGACATAATTTAGACATCCTGTAAAGGGGTAACACACATCCCCAATGGGGGTACAACAACATACAATGATAATATACATCAGAATATCTTCCGAAGTTACAAATACATCAATAGGGGTCAAGCACAACATAATTCTTCAAGCTGCTAGGTGTGTCCTTGGCGGAAATTATTGAGTCAAGTACTGTCAGTTGATGTTGACTCCTCTGTTTAGAAAAATTTCTAATGAAGCCAAGGGGGGTGGTCTTGTTGGCCCGATTTTCTGAATCTAGGCCAATAAGGAGGTTTTGTCCACACAATCAGCTTAAAGCAGCGTTCGGTATGTTTTATTTAACAAAACCTCGCAGGTTATGGTCCTGCTACCAGCTAGTTTGTCTCTTAAAGAGAACTTAAAACTAGCAAAATCTAACTTATTCTAATGTTTATTTTACCTATATATCTAAATATCCTAAGGTTGCTTTCTTAAGGAAAGACTTCGATTTTTGAGAAGTTTTATAAATATGAAAACTTAAGTATGTAAAATGATTTAACAATTGCTAATTAAATTTAGAAATAAAATTAAAACTAAATTATTCTACCTATCCTATTAAACCCCTATCTTAGCTGAAAGCAAATTTACAGCTGAGAGCAAATTTAAGATTATATTAATTATTAATCAATAACAGAAAAACTGAAGCATGATCCAAACAAACATATTTAAATCATAACAAAAGCCACTCTGCTATAATAGAAATGAAATCTAACCTGTAAACACACAGTTAATTTCAACTTCCTAAAATGATTAATAATTAACTATCAAGACAGTCATTTGAATTTGAAATAATGCTTATTTAAAATTCACTGTTAACATACAAATGAAATTTTAATTAAACAAAAAAAGTATATCATTAAAACTGATGTTTATAGTGAACACACTAATATACAAAACCATAATGAAATATTTATTCAACAACTAACTTGAGATGATAAAGTGAGAAAAATATTTAAACATCAATGTGTCACAACACACAGAGTTCATATATAAACAGAAGACAACAAACTGAAATATATGTATATATATATAAATCCAAAAATGAAATACCAGTCACAGTATCATTTGCAGACGTATAGTATCATTCACATGAAAGCTTCAGCTTCAAATATGATGTGGTACTAGTAACAAAATATATTTCAAATGAGTTTTCTTTACACACTCCATCGATCTGCCCTGTCTGGTTGCAGCATTTACAGAACAGAGAAAACAACAATTCCTTTGCTCTGTCACGCGCCCCCTTCCTGGAAGTGTCTCTTCCTCTGTTTGCAACATAAAATTTACAAAATGAAACAGAATTGAAGATAATAAAATATCCTCTCTTCTGCTGAGAACCCCCCTTCACTGGCAGTCGAATCTCCATTCTTTATATAGGCGATCAGGAAGATAACCATCTCCACATTTGGTGTTTACAGCTGGTCGCAAAAAAAACGTTTCCTGGAAAAATCTGGTTGAAACAGGCCCGAAAATATCCTAGATCCTTCACAATTTCTGGAAACGGCCCGCTATGAAAGGTAAATCGACCCATTTCTGAAGTGGGTTTTTAATGGTTTTAGCTAAATCATCACGGTTTATCCGAAATCATTCGTGCAAAAACCGGTCTTTCACCAGTGCGCGATTTGGTTTTTTAATTTTCTGTTATGTCTCCTCTTTTTGCAATACTCCGTGCCTTAGATCAATTAACCTGCACATTAAAATACATATGTCAGATTCCAATTCAACAAACCTCAAGACTCATAGAATCTTTCATTGTCAAGAATTTAATGGAGCGAATTTAGGAAATTAGAATTTATTTCGTCAACAGTTCCCTTCATTTTCTACAGAATGGTAATGTGTTGATATAGTATTGACTAGTGGCATTTTAGGCGTAAATTCTCTTCTTGCTAGAGTTGTAGATTGGGCGGCCACGTCTTCTCATCAAAACTATTCTGCTTGCAAGCCTGCAACGAAATAATACGTCCACCTTTGTTATGAAATTTGGCATTGTATCTAATAAAGTTGACATCCCCATAATCTAGTGTAACTTGGTGATTGCTCTTCGTTTCACAAATTCCTTGAATAACTAAGACAACGTGAACATCTATCATATGTTGATGCCGTGGCAAGATATTTTCCCTTCAATCTACTCATGTGTAATCTTTAGAGACATTCTCCTTCACGGCCATTAGTAAGACACGTTTAGTTTCCTTTGGATATGTTTTAAAATTCTTATCTTATTGTCTTACCATGCGCTGCAGTAACCAGAACTCTTCAAAAATTGACCATCCAAATTCATGCATAAAAATACTTGACCTTGTCCTTTATGAAAGGCTTTGATATATATATTAAACTTTTCATAATTATTAAAAATGACAATGTGAATGAATAGTCGTTAAAAAAGAAAAACTCCTATGTGCCTGAATTTTGCTAAAATGTTATTAATAAAAATTGTTTTTTTTGTTTGTTTTAAAATACTATAATGAATATATGATAAATCAAGTGATTAAAATTATAAACATTGTGAATAAAGTTTTATAACTTTGGACTATGTTATAACTTTCTCAAACCATAAAATTAATGATACATAAAAGAGCTTTTAGCCTTGAAAAGTGTCAAACAAAATAGATTTGCCAAAGAGACATTAATGCTCAACTTAAACCCAAAGTCATAAAATATTTATTTAATATATAATCCACGAGATGGGAGAATAATTTTGTTAAATAAGTCTTTGCTTAAATTATTCTTATTATGTTAAAGAACTTAAAATTAAAATAATGAAAGCTTTTTAAATAATATTTTAAAAAATGCAATCAAATCATGAAGATAAAGACTTAGTTCCATTCTTTAATAGATAATCTTTCAAGGATTAGATCATTCAGTATAAAATGGGGCATTTGCATTGTTTACCATGATCTGTCAAGATGTTGCTTTAAAGTGTTTATACATTAAGACTCCATATCATCGAGACTGTCGAAAGATGAAATTGTTTAATCTTAGACCAACTCAAAGCATATGATTGACTTAAACAAAATTATATAGAAGTATGGGAGAATGATGAAGAAATTATGAAGCCAAGAAAATTGAT
>LPNX010466878.1:367285-395463 GCA_001517045.1 Pseudotsuga menziesii | reverse complement strand
TCTTATAATTTATTTTATTTTAATTTAATATTGTGATTTCCTTCCAATCATGCTATATTATAATATGTTATTTAACAATAAAAATATTTAATATGATACATGCAATATAGATAGAGATCTTCTTGTAATAAAACATGCAATTATGTGTGCAACTTAACTTCATTAATCCTACATTTTATATCTTCATGAATATTTTTTCTCATGATTCAACAAATTACAGATTTTCATATACTCCTCCTAATTTATGGCATACGAACTAGTTATAAATGATACAACATTTCATTTTTTATGATTGTATATTAAAAACACTTGGAGTAAATAAAATTTGTGATCAATAAAAACATTCTTTCTAGGATTAGTTTTTCCAATTTTAATGGAATATTTCTTTAATGCATAATTTTTACAAATTAAATGAAATAAATAAAATGTTTACAAAAAAATTCAATGTCATAGAAGTCCTTGTAATAGAATTTTTCTAGATTTCTTGGAATATGTGTTGAATGAAGATGTGTCATTTATTTTGGAAACCTTGCTTCCAGGTTGGAAGTTTGTTGCGATTGATGTGTGTGGACGTTGTGTATGTTCGGGTGGTTTAGCGTCGGGGTGGAATATGAAGAGTTGTCGATGTGATGGGATGTGGAGGTTTTCCTTTGGTATTGGACTAGAAATTTATGATGCACACCTAGGGAAGGTGTTGACTATATTGAATGTTTATGGCCCTTATGTGAATAGGGTTCCTTTCTGGAACACTCTTTTAAATAAATCTTTTGTCTCTAATAGGGAGATGATCTTGGGAGGTGACTTAAATTTATCCTTGGGTTGTGCTGAGGTATGGGGACCTAAGGAAGTATTGGATTATTTGGCACATTTTCTTACTAATGCTTTTTCCTATCGTGATCTGCTGGATATTGATCCTATAAAGCTTTCTGTAACATGGCAGAATAAGAGGATGGGTGAGAATAGGGTGGCCAAGCGACTGGACAGATTTCTGGTTGCTGACAGTTTGGTGTTGGAGTGTGATTTGGTTTGTCAATGGGTGGAGTGCGGGGGGGAATATGATCATTGTCCTATTTTCTTTGAGATTTAGGGAAGGAGCAAAAATCCCCTTAGTCCTTTCAAATTTAATCATGAATGGTTCAAAGAACATTATTATTGTAAATTGGTACAGGACTTATGGATCCCTATTCCTTTGGGGACTGGGGATTTTGTTGGGGTTATCTTTATGGAAAATTTAAGTAAAGTAAAACAAGTTACTATTACTTGGGCTCATACAAAGCGTTTGAGTGATGAACAAGAACTTCATCATTGCGAACTTATCCTGGATCAAATTCTCAATAGGACCGGTTTAGGTTTTCTTGATCAGGAAACAAAAGATGAAGTTTTTTCGTGTGAAGATAGACTCGAGAAACTATTGGGGGGAAAAGAAGTTGCTTGGAATTTGAAAATTCGGGATCTACTGTTAACCTGTGGGATGAAAATACAAAAAAATCAGGATTTTGCAAAAGGCAGGAAATTATCAAATACCATTTGGGAACTCAATGATGATTGTGGTGATTCGGTTTCATCCTTTGATGATTTGGATGGATTGGCGGTTCGAGATTTCGGGGATCTTTCCACTCCTCTGCCCGGTCCATCTCTTGCAGAAATTGTTCATGTTGCACATATTTTTCCTGGTTTTGTGGATGACAATGATAATAGGTGGTTGATGGAGGTTGTCACTAATGCTGAATTACTCAAGATACTTCACTCGTTCCAAAAGGAGAAAACTACGGGACCGGATGGATGGCCTGTTGAGTTCTTTATTGGTTTCTTTGATCTTGTCGGGGCTGATTTGCTAAAAGCTGTGGAAGAATCTAGGTTGGATGGTCATGTTCACGGGTCTATTAATACAACTTTTATTGCTCTTATTCCTAAAACTGACCAACCTGAAAATTTTGATGATTTTCTCCCTATTTCTCTTTGCAACTGCCTTAACAAGATCATTGCAAAAGTTATTTCCAAGAGATTAAAAGTTATACTCTCTCGTTGTATCTACAATGAACAGTTTGGATTTCTTGAAGGTAGACAGATCCACGAGGCGATTGGAGTGGATTAGGAAGGTTTAGATACTTTTAAAACCCACAGGTTGAAAGGGGCGGTTGTAAAGATTGATCTTTCTAAAGCATTTGATAGGGTTAGCTGGCTATATATCCAAATGTTACTTACACATCTAGGTTTCTGTTATGATTTTATAAAGTGGATTATGGCATGCCTTACTACGGTAAGATTTGTTTTTCTTATTAATGGTTCTGCAAGCCCTTTTTTCACTACTGGCCATGGTTTGAGTCAAGGTTGTCCTCTCTCTCCTTTGCTGTTCCTACTTGTGGTTGAAGGGTTGAGCCATTTCATTTTGGAGGCTAAGGCTCTTGGATCCTTCAAAGGAATTCCTATTTCTGAGGTATTGTATATTACACACTTACTCTTTGTTGATGATATCCTCATTTTTTGTGATGGTTCTTGCCAGGATATAAATAAACTCAAAGAAGTTCTACTTCTGCTTCAAGTTGCTACTAGTATGGTAGTCAATGATGATAAATCTACCATTTCTTACTCAAACCTGAATGACCGAGATATATGTTGGCATTCTTCATTATTCTCTTTTAATCCTCTACAACTTGAGGATGGTCTAAAATATTTGGGATTTTTTTTCTGAAACCAAATGCCTATTGTATTTGAAAACATATTTTTGGGTTGGAGTTATCCCTGGCTGTCTAGAGTAGGAAGATTGGTATTGATTAAATCTGTATTGGAAGCCATTCCAGTTTTTTGGATGTCCCTATCTTGGATACCCAAAGGTATTTTGGAAAGAATGCACAAATTTAGTTTCGCTTATCTTTGGCAGGGCAATGTGGAGTGGTTGGCCATCCCAAAGGCACTGGGGGGTTGGGGCCTAAAAAACATCTTTCTATTTGCAAAAGCATTGGCTGTTAAAGTCTTGTGGAGACTTATACATTCATAAAGTTTGTGGACTCGAGTGGTTTATCAAAAGTACATTGCTCCTATTTCTATTCTAGATTGGATTCGGTTGGATGATAAATTAAGGGGTGGTTTCTCTGTTATTTGGAAGGTTGTATTACGTTCTTTTGGTATGATTGGTTCTGGTTTGATTTGGAGGGTTGGAATGATATACTGGTTTGGGTTGGTTTGGACCCTTGGGTGGGTTCCAATGGTTCCCACTTATTATCTGTAGATTTAAGAACTTTCTTGGAAGGAAGGGGTATTTATTTCCTCTCTAATATGGCTGATCCTGGGATGTCAACGATGTGGAATAAAGGATGGGTTTCTGACTATAGGTTTGGATTGACGGTTGAAATTTCAGTGGAATGGACAAAATTCCTGGATGTGCTGAGAAATTCTCATATTAGATTATCAGTTTAGGAGGATTTTTTGGTTTGGGAACATCACTCATCTAGGAAGTATACACCAAAGCATGGTTATATAAAATTAAATTTGGAGGCTCAGAATTGGCCAATTATTTGGTAGTGGAAGAAACTTTGGAAACTAAAGTGTCCTGCCAAAGCCAAACTTCTATGCTGGATTATATTGGAAAACAAAGCCCCAACTTGGGATTTTCTTCAGCGTAAATGCTTTCAGGGTCCGGGTAGATGTGTACTTTGTTGTACCTCTCTTGAAACTCTTGATCACCTTTTTCTGCACTGCCGATACACTCAACAGATCTAGCAGGGGGTTGGATTAGCATTAAATTCTGGTTTTGTTTGGCATGGTCCAAATTTTGTGGAGCCTTTCCGTGTATGTTTGGTTGAGAGGGGATAGTTGAATTACAAAGAACTTCCTTGTATTATTTCTTAGGGAGTCTGGTTGGCCAGAAACATAACTATTTTTCAAGATCAACGAACGCCTTTGGAGTTGGTTGTTGCCAATATTTTGGTTGTTTTTAAACATTTTCCTCAGACAAATTTGATTACTTCTGTTAGATATTATCGGGTGGAGGAGATTGATCATCTTAGGCCTTGGGGATTTTTGATGGCTCATCACAGGAGCAACAACTCACTTGCGAGGGTGGGGGTTGTATTTTTATTTCTACTACTCATTCCTTTCAATTATCAGCTGGCCTGGGAGAGGTTCGAACAATTTTGCAAAATTGATGGCTTTAAAACTTCTTCTCTTATTTGTTGTGGAAAACAATTGTCATATTTTGCAAGTATTTGGAGATTCAATGATTATGATTGATTGGTATAGAGGATTTACTAGATGTGATGTGTTATGACTACTTCCTATTCTAGGGGAAGTGACTCTTTTACAACAGATATTTGATAGTATATCGTTTACACATGTTTATAGGGAACAAAATGGGGTGGCTGACAGGATTTCCAAGGAAGCCACACAACTCCCGTTTGGCTGCTGGAATATTATAGAACATGATAGGCTTGTAGCTACAGTTATTATCATCAATTTTTCAATGAGGAACAAGTACTTTCTGTTTGAACAGGGATTAAAGGGAAAACGTTTTGTGGATATCTCTTCGATATATGATATATGTAATCTATTTTTTGTCTAAAACTTGTTTTGTTTTATCAGTTGATACTTTACTGGATGTAAGAAATTGTTAAATGTTTTGTGATACTGTAGAAACATATTGTTTTTTTGTTGACAATGTATGGGGTACTTTATCAACCTTTATACATATGCGAATGTAATTTTGTCCATATCTGAAATAAAATTATGAATTTTTCCGTGGATAAAAACCATAAACTTAAGATAAATAAATCATTTCAACATAAATAGAAGACATCATATATCCGTAACACCCCGGTTTTGACCCTGTGGTATTAAATTGCATATGATATAAATATTGTATTAAATCATGGTGTGGATCCCAAGGAAAAGGCCCCACCATGGATTTAGTGTCTTATGTATCAGCAATTAAAATCAATGCCGATGGTTTATGTGCTATCCAGGCACAATGTGTTTGAGACACCATGTAAAATGCTACATTAATAAAATACCATGACTAGCTACGCGCCGCAACGTTAAAGAGATGGGGGCATGGTTTCACAAGGAATAGGGAGGCGGAATTATTCAAACCTTTGATCCTATGGGAAAAAGGCCAATGTCAAAGGGAAAACCCATCAAGTTGTCAACCACCCTTTTTGTCTTTTATGCCCAATCATCTAAAATTGGTGAAGGAAGTTATTGCCTTGAGATGGGAAAAATATGGAGGTCAAATTAGAATTTGGGGAGTTACCCATTTTTGGAAAACGTTTCTTTGGTTTCTTGGGCAAGTAAATGATGGGAAATGCCTTCCCAAGCCATTATTCACCCATGCGTTTTCTTCCTCACATAGCTAGAGATAGTTGGGGCATTCTCCCTCACGTTTTTGTTGTTTCCTTCATTTTCCCCATGGATGGGAATTCGATTTGGACAATGCTCAGTGGATGGGATCCTCCCTGGTCATTTTTGTTGTGGATTCCCTCATTGCAGTAGTTGGGAAATCCCGTTTTTGTTTTGTTCAGTGAATGTGCAACAATGATTCTCGTTTTGGGGGTTTCAAGAGGTTGTTTTTAGTTGTCCTCAGGAAACTGAGCTTGCTGGGCATTTTCCCCATGATTTCTTGATATTTTTCCTCATTGTTTGAT
Source organism: Pseudotsuga menziesii (assembly GCA_001517045.1). Classification (NCBI taxonomy): domain Eukaryota; kingdom Viridiplantae; phylum Streptophyta; class Pinopsida; order Pinales; family Pinaceae; genus Pseudotsuga; species Pseudotsuga menziesii. Next base: position 389,827 of record LPNX010466878.1, on the reverse strand, counting down.
GCCCATAAATTCATTTTTTTGTTTCTCAGTGGTCAGGGAACCAAGATCTCCTGTTTTGGGTGTGAATGACGGTCAGTTTTGCTTCGGCAATGCTTAGAGACATTTTTTGAGATCAGATTTTGATTTGGGGGTTTGCGGTGGCTGAATTTGCACAAGACGATTTCCTAAAAGAGTATTTGATGATCGAGGGTGTTGTTCCCCTCATCCATTTTGTTTTGGTTTCCCTGCATAAATGTTTTGCTCATATCTAGTAGTTGTGTGTGGATGTGTTTTGATTAATTGGTTGACTATGTGTTTGATGCAAAGTGTTTGCTTGGTTGAGTAAGTCCAAGAGACCCGTCTATTAGAGGGTATGATAGTGTTTTGGGGTGTGATTGTTGGCTTGGCTGAGTAAGTCCAAGGAACCCCTATGCTATTGGCTTGTTTCCCTAGTAGCATGATAAACCCAAATGTATTTTTGGCTTGGATGGGTTTGATATTGGGCTATGTGTATGAGCATGTTCTTACCTAGTTCCTTGTGGAATCATGCCCGGCTTGGGGTGGTAGTGGTGCTGAGAGATTGATGAGCACAGTGGCATATGGTTGGGTGGAACATTGCAATGACGTAGTTGGTTGTGGGACAGTGCAATTACAAGATAAGTGTTTACTTTTATTCTTGTTCTTAATCTCTGCAAACTATTTGTTTTATGAATTAAAATGAGCATGTTGAATGTTTGAATGTTTGCACGAATGAGTTTTGCTGTCACGTACCCATACCCCATTATCATGCAAAATTAAAAATTTCATCGAGAACCTTCATTGTTCATCGAAACACATGGCATAGCCGTAACCACATCTCGACATTTCCAACAATGTCAAGCTCCCTCCCATCTTCCATGTTCCAACTCAACGATCTACAAGGAAAGATCCTAGAGGAGATCGGACGATGGACAGAAAACGCGACGGAAAACAATGATCACAAACGATCCCGCAGGCTGGAACCAAATCAACGGTTCAAAATCCACCCGCAAAAATCAACGGTGTGGAAAGTCTGAGTTGAGGGGTCAAAATATACAAAAATTGCAATATCACTTTCTGCGTCCCACATCCCGCATCTCGTATCGAAAACATATCGACGGTGGAGAATTATCATATGAAATTGATGGTGTGAAAACTTTGACTTACGGGATTGGGAAGTAAGAAATTCGCGACACCGTGATCCCGCATCCCGCATGTTGTGGAGAGGGTTTATCATTCAAGCCATCCCACATGTTGCATGTTCCCCAGTCAAGCCATCTCACTGCTGGGTTTATGATCAGGTTAACTATCGAAGCCAACATTCGTAGTTGGGTTTACTATATTGTCCAACCAAAGGTTACTCACCAGGTCAAGCACATCAAGACACATCTAAGCCAACATATGGGTTTATCAGGATACCAGCCAAGCCATCTTTCCAGTTGGGTTTATCAAGCTTCTAAGGCAATGGGCAGGAAGAGCTGCTAAGCTAGTGAGCTCATCTATAGAGCTAAGAACACCTTCACAAGACCTATCTGGCCAGGATTCCCCACCACTTACACACCCAACACAAGGAAGTATCCCCTTCTCTACTCCACAGTCCCTCGAGATACACCTTCCTTTTCAGTGCTCTTCAGGATGTGCATAATAGTTTTACCAGCCACTCTTATCTTATCATGAGGTTTCACACTAGGTTTATCAAGCACGTTCTACGTCTCTCCCATTCCTAAGTCTTGTACGTAGCTCAGACTTGAACCAGGGTGCACAACACAACAATCACAAGGAGACTCTACAACACAAGTTTACTCTAGAACACGAGTAACAGGGTCTCATACACTCTGTAGTTTCATACAACACTGCAGTGCAACAATCACAGTATTTCCAAGGGAAAGACACTCACAAAATGCGAAGGATATACATAGGTAGAGCTTCGATGTGACCATATTGTCACTAAACACTCGCAGAACGTGAAGGATACACACAGGAAGAGCTCAGCTACTGAAGAGCTTCTCCGTCAATGGAGAATGAAGATGGATGATGAGCCAGAATGTTCTACATCTCTCAAAATGTGAACGCGCGGGTCAATGTTGGCATATGGTTCTGGTGTTTTCTTGTCCTTGCAAGCGAAACAGAACATTCTAGGACTAGGTGCTCTTCCCAATTCGAAATTTCCCATACTCTTCCCCTTCCAATCAATTACTACCTCTACCACCTTTTGGCAGAATAAATGGTTGGGAAGAGAATACACGAAAGAGGGTAGTTGACAGTTCTAATGGGTTCTCCTCATGACACATGGATTTTCCCCAAACAGGCTCAAGGTTAATATTCCCACCCTCCTATCCTTAGGAAAATCATGCCCCCATCTCATTATTCATTGCATTGACATAGTTGGTTGTGGATCTTCATTAATTTGCATATTTACATGATGTTTACAAATGTGCTAGACTTAGCATAGAAAGCATAGGCATCAACCATGTTCGCCTATATACCAAACATCAATCAATGACAGGGCCTTATCCTTGAGCTCCTTGTCACGATTCGATATAATATTTACATCATATGCATTAATGCAACTGGGTGAAAACCGAGGTGTTACATTCCCCTCCCCCTTCAATACCACTGTCCTCAATGCTTACAAAATTTGAAGAAAATGCTACACTGGCATCACCTCAATGCTCCACAGATTTGAAAAAAAATGGATGTGCCAATCTCATGGCATCCTCCAACTCCCATGTAGCCTCTTCAGGACCATAGTGCTCCCACTGCACCTTTACCTAACCTATGGCTCTCGGTTCTGGAGCATGGTGACCTTCCTCTCGAGGATGCGCATTGGCTTGATTCAGAACTCTCCCTCGGGTTCTGCCTGAATCACAACCCAATTTTATCACATCGTTAGGGTCATGTATATATTTCTTAAGAAAAGAAACATGAAAAAAATTATGATCCCTAGTGCTAGCAGGCAATGCAAGTCTATATGCAATTGGACCTATTCTTTCAAGCACTTCAAACAACCAACAGTATCTGGGTGACAACTTGGCATAAATCCCAAGATTCAAGGAACTTTTCTTTTCCCTCACTTTGAGGTAAACATGATCCCCAAAACTGAACTCTTTGTTCATCCTATGCTTATCGGCATAGCTTTTCTGTCTATCCTAGGCTTCTTTCACATTCTTCCTAATCTTTACAACCTCTTGCTCCATCTCTTGGAGCAATTCTAGACCAATCACAACTATGTTCATTGGATTATCCCAAGTCACTGGTGTCCTACACCTCCTGCCATACAAAGCTTCATACAGACTCATCCCCAAGGATGCTTTCTGTCCATTATTATAGGAAAACTCTACAGGGTGTAAATAATCTTCCCACTTGGTTGGTTTGTCCATCACATACATGCAAAGCAATTATTCCATTGCTTGGTTAACTCTCTGTATATTCCCATTAGTCTGAGGATGGTAGGCAGTGCTGAAATTCAACTTTGTACCCAAATTCACAAACAACCCGTTCCAAAAATTGGAAGTGAACTTGACATCTCGGTCAGAAACTATTGCCTTTGGCAATCCATGTAGTTTGAAAATCTCCTTCATGAAGATCTTTGCAATGTCATCAGTCTTATGCGTAGACTTAACCGGTATAAAATGGGCTTCCTTCGTAAAATTTTCCACCACAACCATGATGGAATCATGTTGTCTCCAATTCATTAGCAATCCTGTAATGAAATCCATGGAAATAACTTCCCATTTCCATTCTGGAACTAGAAAAGGATGCAACAAGCCTGCAGGGTATTGATGCTCAACCTTTACCTGCTGACATTTCATGCACCTTGAAATGTATTCAGCCATGTCCTTTTTCATTCTTGGCCAAAAGTACCGCTTTCTGGCTGTAGAAATTGTCTTCTGATATCCTGGGTGACCAGAATATGGAGCTTGATGGATTTCATCCATAACAACTCTCCTCAACTCTGCTACATTTGGAATGTAAATTCTGCCTTTATAAGTAAGAAGTCCACCTTCTTCCAGTTTATATCCCTCATACCTCTTCTCAAGACTTTGCTGCTACAATTTGTTGTTTACTTGCTCATACAATTCATCTCCAACACTATGATTAACAATTTGTTGCCTCAACTCTGATTAGAAAATACTAAGAGATGCCACATGCATTTCTTGCACCTTCCTGTTGAGTGCATCAACTACCTTATTCTCTTTTCCTTTTATGTGTTTGATTTTAAAATCAAACTCACATAAAAACTCCAGCCATCTTGCTTGCCTAGCATTTAGAGTAGGCTGATCAAATAAATACTTCAGACCGCAATGGTTTGTCCTTAACTCGAATATTCTGCCCATCAAGTAGTGCCTCCACATCTTGAGAGCATGTACTATGGCTGCAAGTTCTATATCATGAGTAGCATAGTTCTTCTCATGATCCTTGAACTTTCTTCACTCATAACATATCACGTCGTTGTCTTGCATAAGGACTCTCCCAAGCCCTTGTCTGCATGCATCAGTACACACCACAAAATCCTTCTCTGGGTCTGCAACTTTCAAAACCGGTGCGCTGGTGAGAAGATTCTTCAACTTCTAGAAGCTTTCTTCACACCTCACTGTCCATTCAAAATTTATGCCCTTCTTTTGCAAAGAAGTAATGGCATGTGCAACCTTGGAGAATCCTTCAATGAATCTCCTGTAATATCCTGCAAGTCCCATAAAATATCTCACATCTGTCACATTTCTTGGAGTAGGAATTCATAATGGATTCAATATTTTTAGGGTCGATAGATATACCCTCCTTTGAGATAATGTGACCCAAATACTGAATTCTATCTCTATAGAAGTCACACTTGCTCAACTTCGCATACAACCGATGCTCCCTAAGCAATTGTAATGTCAATCTCAATTGTTCTTCATGTTCTTCCTCATTCTTAGAATAAAAAAGAATGTCATCAAGGAAAACAAGAACAAACTTGTCCAAATACCTACTAAAGACATTATTCATAAGGCACATAAATGTAGCTGGTGCATTTGTGAGACCAAATGGTACCACTACAAAATCATAATCATGTTCATACCTTGTTCTGAAGGCTGTCTTATGAATGTATTCATCCTTGATTCTCACCTGATGGTAACCCGACATCAAGTCAATCTTGCAAAATACCTTTGCTCCTCTCATTTGATCAAAGAGGTCATTAATCCTAGGAAAATGATACTTGTTATTTACTGTGACTTTGTTCACCTATTTGTAATCAATGCACAATCTAAGTTTACCATCTTTCTTCTTTACAAATAGAACAGGTGCTCCCCAAGGAGACATGTTGGATTTGATATAATTCTTTTATAACAACTCTTGCAGTTGCATCTTCAGCTTTAGCATTTTTGGTGTACTCATTCTGGAGGGTGTCTTGGACACTGGTACTGCTCTTGGCACAAGTTCAATTGTGAAGTCAATGTCCCTCTTTGAAGGAAGCCCTGGAATCTCATCAGGAAACACGTCCCTGAATTCCTGCAACACACGAAATTCCTCCATCCTAGGAGTTTCATTCTAGGGTGCCTCCAAAATATGAGCTACATATAAATAGGAACCTTTCCTACATAACTTCTTCAATTGCATTGTTGAAACCTACTTTACAGAACTATATCTGGTGCATGTGTGAGACCAAATGGTACCACTAGAAAATCATAATGTTCATACCTTGTTCCGAAGGCTGTCTTATGAATGTCTTCATTGTTGATTCTCACCTGATGGTAACCCGACCTCAAGTCAATCTTGGAAAATACCTTTTCTCCTCTCATTTGATCAAAGAGGTAATTAATTCTAGGCAAATGATACTTTTTCTTTATTGTGACTTTGTTCAACTATCTTTAATCAATACACAATCTGAGTGTACCATCTTTCTCTTTTACAAACAGAATGGGTGCTCCCTAAGGAGACACGTTGGGTCTGATATACTTCTTTTCTAACAACTCTTGCAGTTGCATCTTCAACTCTAGCATTTTTGGTGTGCTCATTCTGTAGGGTTTCTTGGACACTGGTGCTGCTCCTGGCATAAGTTCAATCATCAATTCAATGTCCCTCTTTGGAGGAAGCCCCAAAATCTCATTAGGAAACACATCCCTGAATTCCTGCAACACACGAAAGTCCTCCTCCTAGGAGTTTCATTCTAGGGTGCTTCCAAAATATGAGCTACATATAACTGGCAAACTTTCCTACAAAACTTCTTCAACTGCATTGTTGAAACCTACCTTACAGAAATCACCTTCAGAATGCCTTTCGCAATCTTGGAGTTGCATTCCTCATCCAAGCACTCAAAATCCTTGTTATAACAGTCAAGCTTTACTTTGTGACCTTCTAACCAATCCATTCCAATGAGGACATCATAGGAATCAATGGGTAGAACATTCAGATCTACACAAGTGGCCAATCCATTCATAACCAATGGACATTTCTCCACCACTTCACTAACCTTTCTCTTAGTTCCAGTGGCTAGCTGAACTAACCAAGATTTTCTATGCTTTACTTTCTTAAAGGCACCGAGCTCCACTACTCTTGGAGTAATGTAACTGTGAGTAGAACCAGGGTCAATCAAAATAGAAATATATTGCTCAGCAATCTTACCTACAATTTCAACCACATTTGACTGGTGATCTGCCTAGCGGTCCTCCAGTGCTGCATAAATCCTTGGGACGGCCCTTGCTACTTCACCCACTGTTTCTGTCTCTTGAATGTTGTAAGCTATCCTTGCACTCTCATTCTCGAGTGGACAATTCTTGCACATGTGGGGTCCTCCACATCTTCAACATTGGAGTGGTTCTCTGATATGTTGTGGATCTCTTAGCTTTTCTCCCATCACTCTAGCTGGCTGCTTTTCTGCTTGTGATGGTTGCTTCTGCTGATTCCAGAAACTAGAAGGTTTGAAACCTTTCTTCCTTTGGTCAGACTTCTCATTCTTCTTATCTCTCCATGTCTTATGGTAATCAGGTTTTCCTTTGCTTTGCTCATAGCAATACTTAGCCTTCCTAATTACTTCTTCAATAGTTCTAGGTTTATAAAACTCGATTCTATCTTTGTAAGACTGAGGCAATCCACTCAGGAAACGCTGAATTTTCACTTTTTCATCTTTGATGTACCTGACATATCTCAACAATTCTAGGAACCTATTCGCATACTCTTCCATGGCCTGTTGTCCCAATCTCAGCTCATGGAATTCTTTAATCTTGTCATCATAGTACCAGTCAGAGAGGTATTTCTGCTTGAAATATTTCTGGAACCGTTTCCACTTAAGTCTTCTTTCACTGATCCTCCTTAATTGCTTGAAGTGATCCCACCAAATGGATACCCTTTCATTCATACTGAATATGGAAACCCTTGCCTTCATATTCCTCGAATAATCGTAAACTTGGAAGTACTTCTTTATCCCAAGAATCCAAGCTTCATCTTCTTGTCCAGTTTTTAACTCGCCATCAAACGTAGGAGGTTTATCCTTCTTAAATTGTGCTTAAATTCATCCCGAGAGTGATCCCTATGGTGCCTCTTTCTCTTTCCCTTGCGAGAAGAAGAGCTTGAATCCTCAGTAGCTTCTCCTGAGTCAGATGATCTACTGCCAGTCCTTCATCTTCTTCTGGTACTGCTCTTATTGCCTTTGGGTTTTACTGTACCCTGTCCAGAGTCTATCTTTCTTTGCAAGTCTATCAAACTCTGTAACATAGCAGCATTCAACTGATGCTGCTCTTCCTGAGCTTTAATCAGGCTTCTCATGGTGGCTGCAATATCCGACGACGTCTCTTGGTGTAGCGTCCACGACCCTCCGACCAGGAAAGAGGATGCTACTAAGCCCCAAAAAACCAGGCATCTAGCCCCATAAACATGAACACACAAAAATACATATAATGCTGAAGCAAGATACTTAAAACACAAAACATATTACGAATCATACTCGTTCATATACACAACAAAAGCAAATCATATCAAATAGCATTCATGCATATACAAGTTAGCATTTAACATGTACATCAACATTCATCCATGGTAAACATTCATATACAATTCAACATTCATTGTGTGCATTATCATTCATTAATGCTGATTACAATTACAAACACAAGTTAGGCAAGAATACTTATCGTAATGAGAACTTGTTCCGCAACTAGCTACGTTGCTGCAACGTTCCACCCAACCGTAGGCCCGCGTGCTCCTTCATCTCTCAGTAACACTTCCACCCCCAAGCGGGGCATGATTCCCCAGGGAATAAGGAAATAACAGGCTTACACATAGCCAAGGATAACAACACCACAAGGCTACACAGTTCAGCCAAGCCAACACAGTTGGGTTTGTCAGGCGAACAACAGATCAGCCAAGCCAACCAAGTTGGGTTTATCATGCCATCCGGGAGTTGGGAAAGGATAATGCTAAGCTGGTGATCTCATTGAAGAGCTAAAGACACTGACACCAGAACCAACCTGGCTTCTAGAACACCCACACACACCCAACACAAGGAACTCAATCCTTTCTCTACAACGCAGTCCCTCAGACTCTGACCTCCCTTCCATTGCTATTCAAGGGTTGTGGAGAAGAAATCTAGCTCAGTGGCTCTGTCAATGTGGTTCTCAACCCACCAGCTTTATCAAGCACCTCAAGCCCTCATTCACCACTCCCATGCAGTCCAAGGACAACCACTGCGTGTATGCAACAACAAGCACTTCACAGCTTGAACAGGGGAAGACGATTTTGGAATCGTTCTTGGCCCTATCATGGCCAAAATGATTCCTCAACAACACCCCACAGCAATGCAACACAAGGGCAATTCAATCAACAATTGGGGGAAAACAACATCCAATGAGCTAACGCAGGGAATTAGAGCAACCCAGTATGTAGGGAAAACAAAACACATACACCCCACACCATCTGCTAAGTTCATATGGGAAGACACACTCAGCAACAAAACGTAATGACAGTCCCAAAAACTGTTTCCCTTCTTGCTGCGTGAGACAAAATAGAGAGAATTCTTCACATGAGGAACAAAGCGACTCTTCCTGCATGAGGATGGGCGATGGGGAAGAGCGAACGGCGCGTGAGGAAACTGGCATTTTTGGTGGGGAGAATGGCCTCGTGGAGAGGGAGCAGTCATGTGTGAAAAAATGGAATAATTGCATCGTGGTCTCCTGCCAGCGTAAGGGTCAGTTGGTGTAGTGTGTGTGTGGGCAAGGAGTGACAGTCCTGCCACACTCCACTATCAGCAATAACTGCCCCAACTAATCGATAGAACAAATAAAGTGGTTGTTGGATGAGACAAGGGAAAGTGAACAATTAAACAGGGTGGTGACACATGGCTTTCCCCCCCCATGGGTTCAAGGTTGAACATTCCCCCTCCTTAACCTTAGGAATCATGCCCCTTCTCAATTTAGTTGCAGTGAGCATAGCTGGTTGGGTTATTTTATTAAAGATGCATATTTATATGATGCCATAACTAAATATGTATGTCGCATGTCCCGATATACCATCGGTGACCATTTCAATCCAAAACATAACATAACCAAATCATGGTGGGGCCTTTGCCTTTATCTCTGCACCATGATTATTTACAATATATGTATCATGTGCATCTAATGCAAATGGGGTCAAAACCAAGGTGTTACATTCCCCTCCCCCTTCAATAGCACTGTCCTCAGTGCTTTACAAAATTTGGACAAAAATGCTACACTGGTACTACCTCAGTGTTCTGCAAAATTGAATAAAAATGGATGTGCCAATCGCATGGCATCCTCCAGCTCCCATGTAGCCTCTTCAAGTCTGTAGTGCTCCCATTGCACCTTTACCTGCCCTATGGCTCAGTTTCAGAGCATTGTGACCTTCCTGTCAAGGATGCGCATTGGATCGATTTGGAACTCTCCCTCGGGTTCCACCTGAATCACATCCCAATTTATCACATGGTTAGGATCATGTACATATTTCTTAAGCAAAGAAACATGAAAAACATTATGAGCTCTAGTACTAGCAGGAAATGCAAGTATATATGCAACAGGCCCTATTCTCTCAAGCACTTCAAATGGCCCACAATATCTAGGTGACAGCTTAGAACAACTTCCAATCTTTAAGGAACTCTTCTTTGCTTTCACTCTGAGGTAAACATGATCCCCAACACTGAACTCCCTAATCACCCTATGCTTATCTGCATAGCTTTTCTGTCTATCCTGTGCTGCTTTCAGATTTTGCCTAATCTTTACAACCTCTTGCTCCATTTCCTTGAGCAATTATGGTCCAATCACAACTCTGTTCACTGGGTTATCCCAAGTCACTGGTGTCCTACACCTTCTTCCATACAAAGCTTCATACGGACTCATCCCCAAGGATGCCTTCTGTCCATCGTTGTAAGCAAACTCTACCAAGTGTAAGTAATCTTCCCACTTGGTTGGTTTGTCCATCACATACATGTGAAGCATATCTTCAAGCACCTAATTAACTCTTTCTGCCTGCCCATCTATCTGAGGATGGTATGCAGTGCTGAAGTTTAGCTTTGTACCCAAATCTGCAAACAATCCCTTCCAAAAATTGGAAGTGAACTTGACATCTCTGTCAGAAACTATTGCCTTTGGCAATCCATGCAATTTGAAAACCTCCTTCATGAAAATCTTTGCAATGTCATCAGTCTTATGTGTAGACTTCACTGGTATGACATGTGCTTTTTTCAACTTGTCTACCACAACTATGATGGAATCATGTTGTCCCCAAGTCATCGGCAATCCTGTAATAAAATCCATGGAAATAACTTCCCATTTCCATTCTGGAACTGGTAAAGGCTGCAACAAGCCTGCTGGATGTTGATGATCAACCTTTACCTATTGACATTTCATGCACCTTGAAATGTATGCAGCCATGTCCTTTTTCATTCCTAGCCAAAAGTACTACTTCCTAGTTGTAGCAATTGTTTTCTGATATCCTGGGTGACCAGAATACGGAGCTTGATGGATTTCATCCATAACAACTCTCCTTAAATCTGCTACACCCGAAATATAAATTCTGCCTTTATAAGTGAGAAGTCCATCTTCTTCCACTTTATATCCTTCATACCTCTTCTCAAGACTTTGCTGCTGCAATTTGTCTTTTACCTGCTCATACAATTAATCTCCGACAACATGATTTGCAATCTGCTGCCTCAAATCTGACTGGCAAATACTAAGAGATGCCATATGCATTTCCTGTACCTACCGGCTGAGTGCATCAGCTACCTTGTTTTATTTTCCTTTTATGTGCTTGATTTTGAAATCAAACTCACATAAAAATTCCAGCCATCTCGCTTGCCTAGCATTCAGAGTAAGCTGATCAAACAAATACTTCAGTCCACAGTGATCTGTTCTGAGCTCAAATCTTCTACCCATCAAGTAATGCCTCCACATCTTAAGAGCATGCACTATGGCTGCAAGCTCTAGATCATGAGTGGCATAGTTCTTCTCATGCTCCTTTAGCTTTCTTGATTCATAACATATCACATGGTTTTCCTGCATAAGGACTCCTCCAAGCCCTTGTCCGCATGCATCGGTACATACCACAAAATATTTCTCTGGATCTGCAACTTTCAATACTGGTGCACTGGTGAGAAGATTCTTCAACCGTTGGAAGCTATCTTCACACTTCGAAGTCCATTCGAACTTTATCCCCTTGTTTTGCAAAGAATAGATGGCATGTGCAACCTTGGAAAATCCTTCAATGAATCTTTTGTTGTATCCTGCAAGTCCCATAAAAGATCTTACATCTGTCACATTTCTTGGAGTAGGCCAATTCATAATGGCTTCAATCTTCTCAGGGTCCACATATATACCTTCTTCTGAGATAATGTGACCCAAGTACTAAATTCTATCCCTATAGAAGTCACACTTGCTCAACTTTGCATACAGTTGATGTTCCCTGAGCACTTGCAATGTCAATCTCAAATTCTCTTCATGCTCTTCCTCATTATTAGAATAAACAAGAATGTCATCAAGGAATACAAGAACAAACTTGCCCAAATACTTACTGAAGACACTGTTCATAAGGCACATAAATGTAGCCGGTGCATTTGTGAGACCAAATGGTACCACTACGAACTCATAATGTCCATACCTTGTCCTGAAGGCTGTCTTATGAATGTCTTCATCCTTGATTCTCACCTGATGGTAACCAGACCTCAAGTCAATCTTGGAAAATACCTTTGCTTCTCTCATTTGATCAAAGAGGTCATCAATCCTAGGCAAAGGATATTTATTCTTCACAGTAACCTTGTTCAACTGCCTGTAATCAATACATAACCTGAGTGTACCATCTTTCTTCTTCACAAATAGAACTGGTGCTCCCTAAGGAGACACACTCGGTCGAATATACTTCTTTTCCAACAACTCTTGTAGTTGCATCTTCAATTCTAACATCTATGGTGTACTCATCCTGTAGGGTGTCTTGGACACTGGTGCTGCTCCTGGCACAAGTTCAATTGTGAAATCAATGTCCCTCTTTGGAGGAAGCCCTGGAATCTCATCAGGAAACACATCCTTGAATTCCTGTAACACCTTATAGTCCTCTAGCCTAGGAGTCTCATCTCCTGTTGGTTCCAGAATATGAGCTGCATACAACTGGCAACCCTTCCTGCAGAACTTCTTCAACTACATTGCTGAAACTTGCCTTACTGAAATTACCTTCGGAATACCTTTCACAACTATTGGGTTTCCTTCTTCATCTGTGCATTCAAAAGTCTTGTTATAACAACCAAGCTTTACTTTGTGAGCTTCTAACCAATCCATTCCAATGAGAACATCATAGGAACCAAGCGGTAGAACATTCAGATCTACACAGGTGATCGATCCATTCATGACCAATGGACATTTCTCTACTAATTCACTGACCTTTCTCTTAGTCCCAGTGGCTAGCTGAACTAACCAAGATTTTCTATGCTTTACCTTCTTAAAAGCACAAATCTCCCCTACTCTAGGAGTAATGTAACTATGAGTAGAACCAGGGTCAATCAAAATAGAAACAGATTGTTCAACAATCTTACCTGCAACTTCGACCATAGTTGACTGATGATTTGCCTGGCAGTCCTCCAATGCTGCATAAATTCTAGGGGCTGCTCTTGCTACCTGACCCACTATTTTTGCTTCCTAAACATTATAAGATGGCCTTGCACTTTCATTCTCAAGTGGACAATGTCTACACAAGTGGGGTCCTTCACATTTCCAACATTTGAGTGGACCTTTATTCTGTGGTGGATCATTAGGCTTTCCACTTGTCACTCCATCTGGATTGCTCATAGCTTGGTATGGCTGCTTCTGCTGATTCCTGAATCTAGAAGGTTTGAAACCTTTCTTCCTTTGGTCAAGATTCTCATTCTTCTTGTCCTTCCATGTCTTATGGTAATCAGGTTTACCTTTGCTTTCCTCATAGCAATACTTAGCCTTCCTTATTGATTCTTCAAGAGTTCTCGGTTCATAGAACTCAAGTCTATCTTTGTAAGACTGAGGAAATCCACTCAGAAATCGTTGGACCTTCACTTTTTCATCTCTGATGTGCCAGACATACCTTAACAATTCCAAGAACTTATTTGCATATTCATCCATAGTCTGCTGTCCCAATCTCAGCTCATAGAACTCCTTAATCTTATCATCATAAAACCTGTCAGAGAGGTATTTCTGCCTGAAATACTTCTTGAACTATTTCCACTTCAGTCTCCTTTCACTGATCTTCTTTACTTGCTTGAAGTGTTCCCACCAAATGGACACCCTTCCATTCATATTGAATATGGCAACTCTTGCCTTCATGTTTCTTGAATAATCCTGTACTTGGAAGTACTTCTTTATCCCAAGAAGCCAAGCTTCAGGTTCTTGTCTAGTCTTTATCTCACCATCAAATGTAGGAGGTTTAACTTTCCTAAATTTAGCTCGAGAGAGATCCCTATGGTGCCTTCTTCTTTTCCTTTTGTGAGAAGATGAACTTATGTCTCCATTGGATTCTTCAGAGTCAGATGGTCCACTGGAAGTCCCTCTTCTTCTCCTAGTGCTGCTCTTACTTCCCTCTGATCTTGATGTACCTCGTCCAAAATCTATCTTTTTCTGCAAGTTTGTCAAACTCTGCAATATGGTAGCATTCAAATGATGTTGCTCTTCCTAGGCTTTAACCAAGTTCCTCATGGTGGCTACAACATCTCACGGTGTCTATTGGAATCTTGTTCCATTAGATTCTATGTCATATTTTCCCTTATGGACATTTTCTCCCATGGCATTTCTTGCACGCTTGTAAGAATCCCGAACATCATACCCATCATGGATTCTCATGACTCAACCACCTCTTGCTTTACCACACTGTTCTTTCTAGAGTACTACTCTTGGAAGTTATCTATAGTTCTGCAAATGTGTTAGTAGCAAACAGTTAGATGCATACATTAATATAAATCAAAACTACTTACCTTCTTTGTCTAGAAATTTTATAAAACAACAATTATGCTAAAACACTGAATTCTCTCTATTTCTTACTCAGCTCTGTGACCGCTGATAATCTGCTGAAAACCGACTGAAAATTGCTAAGAAATTCCCCTGAATAACCCAAATCTTCTTAGGCCCAATTGGACCTCTTCCCAGCTATCCTTCTGATTCTTTGGTGGCCAAAACAACCACACTTTCGATCTGCATCGGCGAGCAAATCGATTGTTCAACGGCGGTCTGATTGCTTACTCCCTTCTGGCGTTTTCGGCAGAAACCAACTAATCTTCTGATTTGGGTCGGCAAGGAAACTGATTGTTCATTGGGTGCATATTCCTCTAAGTAGCCGCAACGGCAGGGAGTGTTCCTCCTTTGTTTTCCAACTTTCGGTGAACAGGCCTACTATCCATTGGGTGGATAGTGCTTTGAACTGCCGCAACGGTGGGTTTATGATCCTGTGATTTCCTCCGATCAGCTGCCCAATCGCCAATAAATTTTCGATGGACTCATACTCTTCAAGGTTTTCCACCAATCAAGTCTGCAGCAAGTATATTTTCATCCGTAGTATTAGGTCCATAATCGTCTATCGTTTCAAACTTTATCGGTGACAACATAGACTAACCATGTTGCGTTGGTGGCCGGGTGCCCTACGCATCGGACGGTTAGTCCCTTTGGATTCTGCAACGGTGGCCCACAATCTTCCTTTGTCATCCGCATCCCATGACTTTTTTCAACTGTCGAAGCGACTAATCTTTTACGGCATTGACGCTCGGATGCTCATCGGTGGAATAGTCTACTAATCAGCCACAATGGCGGACGTTCGATTAACTAACTTTACCCGACGTAGCTCATCGGCAACTGAACCAACTAGGCATCAACGATGTGATCAAGTAACCATCACCGATGGCCGATGACTCTACGACTTAGAAAAATTTTCAAAGATTTTTCTCTTTAGTCTTCCCTTCCACCGCTTCCTCGGTTCAACTATATTCTATTTCTCGGTGAAATAATTCAATCAATAGCCGCAATGGCAGCTCATCATCTTCAATCTTTTTCTCATGGTCGATGTTTTCGTTACTTAGAAAATTTTGGAACTTCTATGCCATCGGCGGCCAGAGGCTCTACCCGTCGGAGTCATAGTGGTCTAGCCATCCGCAACAGCAGCGCTCAATCGGCTAAGCATCGGTGATCCATCTGTCTAAGTGTTCCAATGTGCCGACGGCCAAACACTTAAAAATTTTCTAAAGTTTTTCCTTCGCAGCCTTCCGCCACATTGGCCATCGGATCGACTATCCGTCGGGTGGCCTTCCCACTAAGTGCTCTGATGGGCCGATAGTTCCAGCTCCTAGAAAATTTTGTGAATTTTCTTGTCTTCAAATTTTATTTTTATTTTTATTGCTGCTGGACAGAAGGAAACCTGCCTCTGCTATCTGATCTATCATGGCCCTTTCAGGCCCATGCTGCAACCAGAGCTCTGATACCACACTATAGCATCCCCGACCCTTCGACCAAGGAAGAGGATGCTACTAAGCCCCAAACAACCAGGCGTCTAGCCCCATGAACATGAACACACAAAAATACATATAATGCTGAATCAAGATACTTAAAACATAAAACATATTATGAATCATACTCATTCATATACACAACGGAAGCAAATCATATCAAACAGTATTCATGCATATACAGGTCAGCATTTAACATGTACATCAACATTCATCCATGGAAAACATTCATATACAATTCAACATTCACTGTGTGCATTATCATTCATTAATGGTGATTACGATTACAGACACAAGTCAGGCAAGAATACTTATCTTAATGAGAACTTGTTCCACAACCAGCTACGTCGCTACAACGTTCCACCCAACCGTAGGCCTGCGTGCTCCTTAATCTCTCAGTAACGCTGCCACCCCCGAGCCGGGCATGATTCCCCAAGGAATAAGGAACTAACAGGATTACACATAGCCAAGGATAACAACACCACAAGGCTACACAGTTCAACCAAGCCAACACAGTTGGGTCTGTCAGGCAAACAATAGATCAGCCAAGCCAACCAAGTTGGGTTTATCAAGCCATCCGGGAGCTGGGAAAGGCTAATGCTAATCTGGTGAGCTCATTGAAGAGCTAAAGACACCGACACCAAAACCAACCTGGCGTCTAGAACACCCACACACACCCAACACAAAGAAGTCAGTCCTTTCTCTACAACACAGTCCCTCAGACTCTGACCTCCCTTCCAATGCTATTCAAGGGTCATGGAGAAGAAAGCCAGCTTAGTGGCTCTATCTATGTGGTTCTCAACCCACCAGCTTTATCAAGCACCTCAGGCCCTCATTCACCACTCCCATGCAGTCCGAGGACAACCACTGCGTGTATGCAGTAACAAGCACTTCACAGCTTGAATAGGGGAAGACAATTCTGGAATCGTTCTTGGCCCTATCGTGGCCAAAAAAATTCCTCAACAACACCCCACAGTAACCCAAAACATAAGGGCAATTCAGTCAACAATTGGGGGAAAACAACAGCCAACGAGCTAATGCAGGGAATTACAACAACCTAGTCTACAGTGAAAAGAGAACACATACACCCCACAACATCTACTAAGTTCGTATGGGAAGACACCCTCAGCAACAAAATGTAATGACAGTCCCCAAAACCATTTCCCTTCTTGCTACGTGAGCCAAAACAGAGAGAATCCTCTGCCTAAGGAACAGAGCATCTCTACCTGTGTGAGGATGGGAGATGGGGAAGAACGAACAGCGCATGAGGAAATTGGCATTTTCGGTGGGGAGAATGGCCTTGTGGAGAGGGAGCAGTCATGTGTGAAAAAATGGAATAATGGCATCGTGGTCTCCTGCCAGCGTAAGGGTTAGTTGGTGGAGTGTGCATGTGGGCAAGGAGTGACAGTCCTGCCACACTCCACTGTCAGCAATAATTGCCCCAACTAATCAACAGAACAAATAAAGTGGTTGTTGGATGAGACAAGGGAAAGTGAACAATTAAACAAGGTGGTGACACATGGATTCCCCCCCCCATGGGTTCAAGGTTGAACATTCCCCCTCCTTAACCTTAGGAATCATGCCCCTTCTCAATTTAGTTGCAGTGAGCATAGCTGGTTGGGCTATTTTATTAAAGATGCATATTTACATGACGCCATAACTAAATATGTATGCCACATGTCCTTATATACCATCGGTGACCATTTCAATCCAAAACATAACACAACCAAATCATGGTGGGGACTTTTCCTTTAGCTCCGCACCATGATTATTTACAATATATGTATCATGTGCATCTAATGCAAATGGGGTCAAAACCGGGGTGGCACACTTGGAATCTCCTTCCATTAGACTATATGTCATCATTTCCAACTTGGACATTTCCCCCATGGCATGTCGCGCATGCTCGTAGGAGTCTTGAGAATCATACCCATCATGGGTTCTCATGGCTGAACCACCACTTACTTTTCCAAAAATATACTATGACTCTGCAAAATGTGTTATCAACACCATTTTTTAGACACACAATAATTCAAAATCAAAAACATTTACTTACTGTCGCCTGGCCTATCTAGGCCCCAATGCTACAACCGACAGCTTTGGTTAACCGATTCCCAGCCCATCCAGGCCTAATGCTACAACCCACAGCTTAGATACCATACTATAGTGTACTACAAGTTGGTATTAGAGGGTATTCTTGACTGCTTTCCGGCCCATCCAAGCCCAATGCTGCAACTTGTAGCTCTGATACCACACTATCACGTACCCATACCCCATTATCATGCGGAATTAAAAATTTCATCGAGAACCTTCACTGTTCATCAAAACACAGGGCATGGCCGTGACCACATTTCGACATTTCCAACACTGTCACTCTCCCTCACATCTTCCATGGGCCAACTCGATGATCTGCAAGAAAAGATCTTAGAGGAGATCGGACGACGCAGAGAAAACCTGACAAAAACAATGATCACAAACAATCCCGCAGGATGGAACCAAATCAACGGTTCAGAATCCACCCGCAAAAATCAACAGTGCGGAAAGTCTGAGTTGTGGAGTCGAAAAGATACAAAAATTGCAATATCACTTTCTGCATCCCGCATCCCGTATTGGAAACAGATCGATGCCAGAGAATTATCCCGTGAAATCGACTATGCGGAAACTTTGACTTGCGGGATTGGGAATTAAGGAATTCACGACACCGCGATCCTGCATCCCGCATATTTTGGAGAGGAATTTGCGGAAGGGAATCTGCGGAGGCCAAAATCTGTGAAATGGCATTCTGCATCCCGCATCCCGCAAACCTGCAAATTTTGCGCAAAGGAGGATTTCTACCTAGAAATTTAGCTTTTCCATTCAATTCTTGGATCGATCTGATCATTCAAGCCATTACCGATCTAGCCAATATACCCTGCAACTTCATTCGAATTGCATTAATGGGAAAAAATACATAGATGCCTATAATTGCAGTTATTCAAAGGAACAGTGCATCTATTCAACACAACAACATGTTCATCACATTCCATCAAGCAATCTGCAAAGAAAGAAATATAATTGCAAAGAATAACATAATAACATAGACAAGAACACTTATCTTGAATAGAACTTGTCCCGCAACCAGCTATGTCACTGCAATGTTCCACCCAACCATAGGCCAGTGTGCTCCTTAGTCTCTCAACAACACTGCCACCCCCGAGCTGAGCATGATTTCCTCAAGGAATAAGGGAACACTAGCAGACTCATACATAGCCAAGGTGCAATAACACTCATCCAAGCCAACACAGTTGGGTTTATCAGGCTGCAGGGTAAAACATTCCAGCAAATGGGTTTCACATATCTCCTAGCCAAGCCATCTCACAGTTGGGTTCACAAACTGAACACAATCAAGCCAACATTCACCTTTAAGGACCAATCAAGCCAACAGATGCCTTTATCAGACTATACACAGTCAAGCCATCTCACTGCTAGGTTTATCAGGCTAACTAGCCAAGCCAGCATTCGCAGTTGGGTTTATCAGGCTGTGCAGCCAAAGGTTACTCACTAGGTCAAGCACATCAAGACACATCCAAGCCAACATATGGGTTTATCAGGCTACCAGCCAAGCCATCTTTCGAGTTGGGTTTATCAGGCTTCTAAGGCAATGGGCAAGAAGAGCTGTTAAGCTAGTGAGTTCATCTACAGACCTAAGAACACCTTCACAAGACCTATTTGGCCAAGCTTCCCCACTGCCTACACACCCAACATAAGGAAGTGTCCCTTTCTCTGCTCCACAGTCCCTCGGGATACACCTTCCCTTCCAATGCTCTTCAGGATGTGCATAGCAGGTTTACCAGCCACTCTTATATTATCGTGAGGTTTCACACTAGGTTTATCAAGCACGTTCTAAGTCTCTCCCATTCTTAAGTCTTGTAAGTAGCTCAGACCCGAACCAGGATGCACAACACAACAACCACAGGGAGACTCTACAACATAGGTTTACTCTGAAACATGAGTAATAGGGTCTCATACACTCTATAGTTTTATACAACACTGCAATGCAATAATCACAGTCTTTTCAAGGGAAAGACACTCACAAACCGCGAAGGATATACACAGGTAGAGCTCCACTGCTACCACAATGTCACTAAACACTCGCAGAACACGAAGGATACACACGAGAAGAGCTCAGCTGCTAAAGAGATTCCTCGTCAATGGAGAATGAAGATGGATGATGAGCCAGAACATTCTGCAGCTCTCAAAACGTGAGAGTAAATCCAAAATGTGAATGCGCGGGTCAACACTAGCATACGGTTCTGGTTTTTTCTTATCCATGCAAGCAAAACACGACATTCCAGGACTGGGTGCTCTTCCCAATTCAAAATTTCCCATACTTTTCCCCTTCCAAGCAATAACTACCTCAACCACCTTCTAGCAAAATAAATGGTTGGGAAGAGAAGACAAGAAAGAGGGTAGTTGACAGTTCTTATGGGTTTTCCCCATGACACATGGATTTTCCCCAAACAGGCTCAAGGTTAATATTTCCACCCTCTTATCCTTAGGAAAATCATGCCCCCATCTCATTATTCATTGCATTGACATAGCTGGTTGTGGATCTTCATTAATTTGCATATTTACATGATGTTTACAAACGTGTTGGACTTAGCATAGAAACAATAGGCATCAACCATGATCGCCTATATACCAAACATCAATCAATGGCAGGGCCTTGGCCTTGAGCTCCTTGTCATCATTCGATATAATATTTACATCATATACATTAATGCAACAGGGTCAAAACCGGGGTGTTACATTTGCTTCCACTGTATAATGCACTATGCATCCGTGCATATATCCATGTTTAATGCATGCTAATGATTTATGCATTTGTTATGTTTTAACCCAATGCATGTTTATGTTTTTATGTTCAGGGGGCTATTTTTCCCGTTTGACAGCAGCAATGTGTTAGTCGCGTCCTCTCCATCGTCAGGATGAGGGGCGGGGAAGTGACAATATCCATGAAGAAAAAATATGATACGAAATAATCCATTAAGTTAATAAAAAAATACAAGTATATATGTATACATAACAATAAAAATAGTGCACAACATGAACAAGTGTCATCCAATATCAGGTACGAGTTCTTGATGGGTTGTTTGGGCATCCCTACCATGAGTACTGTTATGGACAAGATATCATATGGCTTGGGGTGGACCACAACACATAAGATGACACCAAAAATAAACCCATTTCCAAGTGTGCTAGATATATAAACGAAACTAACACTAAGGGACAAGAGGCATACCTTATTCTGGACATTCCAAGTAGATCCCCGTTGAGATTTGAGTCAAACTTGTACCTACACATTTCCCTCAACAAGAACAAGATATACAGGCATGATGTATGTAAAGCATTAGAATATAATATAGCATGTTACATTCCAATACATAAACAAAGTAATTACATCCATGGATAATGATATTCATAATTACACATGTAATGGACAAGAAATGTATATTTCTATTAATATGAACATAGATACAAATGACAACCTCTGTCGAAACCTCGTCGAAATTGAGAAACCAAGTCCCTCCACATGGGCCTCCACCACTTCAGTCCTCCATAAACAAGCAAGCTTACAAAGATAAAGGCAAGCTTGGGAAATAGCACTAATGGTTACTTCAAGGACAAAAGGATGCAGACTCAAGTATGTAAGAAAGGGGCACAATTCCACTATAGTATCTTTGCTCTCCAACATTCTCCTTCGACACATTATACAACCTAACGAGAACTTTATACTCACAACGAGAACTCTAGCCCTAAAAATCCTTTGTTTTGTGTTAATAACATTAGAATCAACCTTCAAATTAAAAAGTGATGCTACCAGTAGCAACTTTTTTTGTTTCAAGGTTAAAAATGCAACCATTTCCTTGAAAACCCACATTGTTTCTACAAATAATCTTAAAATCAAATATTGAATAGAAATATAATTCTACTGGCAGCACATTGCTTTTTTGAAATGATAAAATTATAACTTATTTGAAAGCATGAACTTAACGATCGATATCATTGGTAGAAAATTCTTAAAATCAACCTCTAAATTGAAAATAGTGCTAACATTACAATATCATTTAAATCATAACCCTAAAAAATAGGTCATCCCCTATCCGTGGTCAGACTCCCCCCTCTCCCCGTTTTTAATATTTTTTTACAATTTTTTTATAAAAATTTTATAATTTTTTTATAAAAAATTAAAACTTAAAAAAACTAAAAAACAAATAATTTATATATATATATATATATATAAACTATATAGTAAAATTTTTCAAAACAATATGTTCAAAACTTTATTATTAAAAAAAAACATAATCACTATTTTTAAAAAAAGATTTTTTATTAAAAAATAAAGAATATATATTAAAATTTTGAAATTATTGTTAAAAATTGAAATTTTTATAAAAAATATTAAAAATATTGAAATTTTTATTTAAAAAAAAAATGATTATTAAAATGCATTTTTTATTATAAAAATAAAATTATATATATATAATTTAAAATTTAGAACATATTACACAAGTTTTAAAAAATAAATAAACAAAACCTAGCCTAATCCTAGCCCTACCCCGTCCCCACCTCCTTGC
>LPNX010466878.1:318794-364244 GCA_001517045.1 Pseudotsuga menziesii | reverse complement strand
TATATATATATATATATATATAACTTTAAAAAATTTCAACCTGGTGAGCTAGCTCAAGTGGTTGAGTGTTGTAAGTTGTGAGCAGAAGGTCTCGGGGTCAAATCCTTGGGTGGATATATATTGATATATAAGTGCCTCACTTGATGTCCCCATCAGGTTAGCTCCGTAATCAAAGCGAGGAGTGAGGCCCCTTCGGGTGGGCCCCTTGTGATCTCTTCTCATGGACGTAGTAGCCCCTTGGGGTGTTTGTGAACCACAATATATATAAATATATATATAAACTTTATAAAAAATACAATTTTAAAAAATTAAAAATTTATTAAAAGAACAAAA
Source organism: Pseudotsuga menziesii (assembly GCA_001517045.1). Lineage (NCBI taxonomy): Eukaryota > Viridiplantae > Streptophyta > Pinopsida > Pinales > Pinaceae > Pseudotsuga > Pseudotsuga menziesii. The sequence continues at coordinate 363,911 of LPNX010466878.1, read as the reverse complement.
AAACATCCTAACCCATTGTCCCCTGCCTCCTATCCTCCCCTCACTCATCCATCCTCTCCCCTCCCACTTTGCCTTCCCCTCTCCTTCCCCCTTCGCGCTCTCCCCCTACCTATTTCTCCCTTCAACTTCCCTTAGGGAAAACGAGGGGAAATGGTGTCGCTCCCTCATGTGCCCAAAGGGATGCCCAAGGGGGAAACCTGATTCCCCCTACCTACTAACCCCTTGGGCATCCCTTTGGGAAAACGAGGGGCAATGACGTCGCTCCCTCATGTGCCCAAAGGGATGCCCAATGGGACGACTTGATTCCGAGAATGAGGTTGCCCCCTTGGGCATCCCTTGGGAACATGGAAGAATCGGGCCTTCCCCTTGAACATCCATTTGGGAACACAGGGAAGCAATGTCATTACCACTCATTTTCATGAAGGGCCGCACAAGGGGGAAACATGTAGTGGGACAATGCAAAGGGGGGGGTGTGGGGGCTCAGGGCGGGGGAGTACGAGGAGGGGTAGGGGAGGGGAAGGGGAAGGGTAGAGGACGAGGGAGGAGAAGGGGCGGGGGACAAAAGGTTAGGATAGTTATTTATTTAATTTTAATTTTATGAAATTGTAGTTTTTTGAAATTTTTAAATATTTGTTCTTTTATTTTTTTTAATATGTTTTAATATTTGTGTTTTTTAATTTTCTTTATAATTGTTTTATAAGTTTTTTTATAGGTTTTAAATGTTTTAAAATTTTGTTTTTATTTTAAACGTTTTGGTGTGTGTGTCTATATATATATATATATATATATATTTGTTAAAAATCATTGTTTTGAAATTGTTATTTTATAATAAAATAAAAGTAACATTTTATAAAAAAAAAATTATAAATGTATATTTTTTTATTTCTTAGAAAAGAAAATAATTTGTTTTTTTTTGTTTTTTAAATTTTTTTTTCACTTTGTTGTGCCACGTCCCTTTGGGTGGCAGGCTCCTCTCTCAGGCCTCCTTTGGGAGCCCAAAGTGTTGCCCCAATGAGTAACGTGATTCTGATGAAAATGTCAAACATGACAATTTTTTTATAAGATATTTTTGTAATGTTTTGGCTTTAAGATTTTATTTTGAGAAAAAATATCATGTTTTTAATATGTTATTTACAAATATATGGTATAATTTTCTTGAGATTATGTGAACCATCACTTTATGGAAAATAATGTTAAATAGTATCATTTTTATGCATAAAATAGCTGAAAATGTGTTAAAATGGTTTGAAATATGTTTATTTCCTCAATTTTTTGATAAATTTGCCCAAAAAATGACTTAATTAAGAGAAAAGTTTAAAGAAAAAACTTCAAACAAACTTCTAAAATGTATATATTTTTCATTCTAACTAGCTTATAAATGTTAAAAAAATTCAAAAAAATATATACTTTTTAATTATAACTAGCTACTAAATGTATATTTTTTGTAAAAATTGAAAAAAAATGTTTGTAAATAAAAATTATAGTTTGTTATGACCATGAAGTTTCTAAATCGCAAAAAATGGCTTAAAATGAAAAATGGTGCTACCAGTATACACACCTTTTGAAACGGAGATAAAAACAACTACTAAAATTGACCCCCCAAAAAACAAGAATAATGTCGGGTTCTCGTCAAGTTGTATAACTTGTTGGTCTTGGATTCTTATAATGCTCATTTAAGGATTAAGATATAGGTTATCTCTCTCAATCATGTTTCCTCCCATGACCATGTCAAAGCCTTGAGACCCATAACTAGTGCTTAAAATATTATAGTGGAGCTTGTATTTTTTCTTGGAAGACAAGGATGCCCTCAAGATGTCTTATGTGGTAGTTTGAGTCATCACTCATACCCCTATATGCCTATAATATTCCTTAAAGGCCTAATTTTCAAGTTTCCTCCCCCAACCATGTATAAGGCCTTGAGACCAATATCTTGTTCTTAAGTCTTCCTGGTTTCAATGATATCCACACTCATATTCCAAGGTTACCCTTTGAAGTTCATGTGTTCGAGTTTGAGATATTCCTCTTGTCCCTTGAGAACTATAATATTTCTTTTGGGCCTAAGTCCTAGGTTTAATTTTCCAACAATGTTAAAATCTACATAACCAATACCTGCTACTGAAATCCTCATTATGTCATTGATATCCCCACATACAAGTCAAGGATACCCCAAACTGGCCATGTGTGGTTGTTTGAAGTATTTTTATTGTCCTTAGTTGCCTCGAATATTTAGTTTGTTCCTAAGGATTAGGTTTCCTCCCTTTACCATGTCTAGGACATCAAGACCCATGTATAGTGCTCAAAACCTCTTAATGGTGGTCATATACACACTCAAGGGTCAAAGATACATTAAGATGTCTATTATGATGGTTCACATTGTATTTCTTGACCCTGATGCATAGAGGCTTCTTTAGGTACCATCACTTGAGTTTTCTCTTTCAACTATGTCTAGGGCCTTGAGAACCATACTTAGTGCTAAAATCCTCTTAATTTCATCCATATCCCTATTCTAAGACCAACAATCTGATCAAAAGGTCACGTTTGTTGGTTTGTTGCATCATTCTTGGTATCAAATGCCTAAAAGCTTCCTTTACCACCTAAGGCCCAAGTTTCCTCCCTCAACCTTCTCGAGTACCCTTAGAAGCATCCCTAATAATGAAAGCATCCTAATAATGTCAATATCCACACATGGAGGCTAAGAATATCATAAGAAAATGTGTGTGGTGATTTGAGATATCATCAATGTTGGTGTGAATTCCTAGAAGTTTCAATGAAAGCTTGAAGTACTAAGTACTCAAAACCACCTAATGGCTCTCATATCCATTAGATAATATAGTAATATCTATAAAACAAATTCCAAATTTAATTAAATTTCAAATCAATTCTATCACCACATTTATAATCCTAATAAATAAGAAATTATTATTTTTTAATTATTTTTCAATCATAATATGTAATAATTATTTATTTAAAGTGGCCATGGCATAAAATGTAAATAATTGAAATAATACTTTTACAAACTAAATATTTGTTTAATTTTTTAAAGTGGCCATAGCATAAAATGTAAACAGTTGAAATAGTATTTTTACAAACTAAATATTTGTGTAATATATTTAGTTTAATTTTTTAAAGTGGCCATAGCATAAAATGTAAATAGTTAAAATAATATTTTTACAAACTAAATATTTGTTTAATTTGGAGGTGAGCATTTATTATGGTTGAAAGTTTCAGAATTAAATTTTAAACATTTATTTATTTGAATAAAATAAAAAATACAAATAAAGATTCGATTCTTTACAAAATACTATGATTTTTGTTTTGTTTATTGTTGATGAGGAAATCAAGGGATTAACACCAGTTTATTTCTCCATATCACTTTAGTAAACCAAATTTTTCATAACATATATTATGAGATACTCAATTTCCCATAAAGTTAATAAACTATACCACTACTTTAATACTACATAATATAAATGGTGTTAATTCAATCACTTTAACACCATCTAAAATAAGTATAATATAAGTGGTGTTAAAACAATCATTATAACATCATATAATACAATTGGCACTAACTTTTGTCTTAAAAAATGGATTTTTTTGTTGTGAATATATTTTTGTTAAATGCATATATTTGTGTTGAAAAAGCTTCTCTTTCTCAAATAATAAAACCTTATGATATTTTATTTATGCATAATTTGAAACTTGGAAGTCAAGAGAAACAAAAAGGTCTAACGCTAATTTTTAAAGGAGTAAATTTTTTACCCGACCATTTGTACCGATCAAATGACCAGCAATGCGTGATGTGAAAGCTCATGCGAGCCAAGTCATCCGATCGATGCAAATGGTCGATAGAAAGTTTACTCCATTTTTAAAACCGTACTACCCTCATCCTTGTATGAGAATTGCAATCTAATTAGCAAACGGTAATTTCCTATGAAAGAAACACTTCGCCATTCTCAACCTCTCAAGCACATGAACAACGATGAAGTCAATAAGATATGTTATGTTCTTCATTCCTACTTTAAAAAAATAATAGAACTTACCTTTAAAACTTTGTGGAACTTTTAATGTAACCATAATGACATTGAAATCTCTTGTATCATGCTAATCACCCTACATTCTTCTCTGTGAATGAGATCCCTACTTCCATAATTACTTTGTCCAAACAACATTCAACATACCAACCTTGCACTCTTATGTGCAACCATAATATTTTGATACTATCATTATGCTTCAATTACTACACTAAACCTATAATTACTTTGTCCAAACAACATTCAACATACCAACCTTGCACTCTTATGTGCAACCATAATATTTTGATACTATCATTATGCTTCAATTACTACACTAAACCTATGGTTTCACTTATTTTTAAACATCGTAATGTAATTTATAATGTAAGTTATCTTATAATAACAGTATAATCAATAAGTTATTTGTTACTATATTCATGCTTAGTTTAGCAAAAGTAATTTTTCTACTCACCTAAAATATTATGTTAGTCAACTAGCCCCTAAGTCCACTAGCTTGTACAAAATAGTTTTTCTTTTGTTTCATATTCCTTCATTTTAAAGTGTAGCTGGTTTTCTTTTTTATAAGATATCTTAGCTATATAGATTTTGAAATATACATTTTATTTAAATGCTTTTAGATATTTTTGATATTATTGATCGGTTTGTCTCTTCTGCTTTAAATGTGGGAAGGTTATGCATAAATCCTTTTCTTCTTGAAACATTTCAATAATTCCTCATCTAAAATCAGAGCCTTTACAAACCGTGAACTATGGTATGAGGGAATGAGATTTGTGAGTTGTATAATCATTCTAAGAAGAAATCCCAGAAATAAGTTAAGTTTTGTAAAAATTATTAAATCTCACTAATAATTGCATATGCAAAAATGATAATGGAGAGATTGCCTAGTCAACGTAGATTTTTAAATTAACACTTTATTTCGTCGAGAGACACTCTACATAGTATGAGGGATATCTTGTAACGTTTGTCGATATTACTAACAAAATAATAAAGAATAAATTTTTTAATTATTCACCAAAATAAATGCCGGCCACAAAAACAACCTAATATGGGGGACATGTTATAATGTTCCTACCTAACAAAACAATAAAAAATTAAAAATTTAATTATCCCCCAAAAAACTGTTGGTAAAAAAAACAACACAATATGGAGGAGATGTTGCATTGTTCCTACCTAACAAAATAATAAAAAATAAAAAATTGAATTATCCACAAAACAAATGTTGGCCTTGCACATGGTTTTAAAACCATGTGCAAGGCCTCCTAAACAATCCATGGTTTTATTGTACATGGTTTAGGAGGGCCTTGCAAATGGTTTTAAAACCATGTGCAAGGCCTCCTAAACAAGCCATGGTTTAATTGTACATGGTTTAGGAGGGCCTTGCAAATCATTTTAAGACCATGTGCAAGGCTTCCTAAACAACCCATGGTTTTAGGAGGACCTTGCACATGGATTTAAAACCATGTGCGGGGGGAGATGTTGTAATGTTCATTCCTAACAAAGTAAAAAATAATAAAAATATTATATGTCCGCCATAAATAATATTAAATATTAATAATAAAAACATTATATGTCCACCTTAAATAAAAAGATATGTCTTTTGGTTTGAATCAAATCAATGGCTATATATAGGACACACCAAAGTGACTGCAATACTTAAGAAAAAGTTTGCACCTTAAGAGATTTAATCCCTCTCTGCACTTGATAGAGCCTAGGATTTGGATCTATGTTGATTATTAAACAATCCATGTCACTTTTAAGATTCGATGAATCAAAATTTCAATATGTCAATGATTCAAAGCTTAAATTCTTCAAAGCCACCTTCAATTAAAATATGACAAGGTATTTCCAAATTTGAGTGGACTCGTGTGCAATTTAAGTTATTCTCATTGAATTGAACCATTTGCAATTTTAGTTATTCTTTCACATGTGAAATGGTGCTATGGAATGAGGAAAAATCTGATTTTTAAATTGACACCTCATTATTAAACAATCCATGTCACTTTTAAGATTGGGTGAATCAAAATGTTAGTAAATCGATAATTACAACCTAAAGAGAGAGAGGCATTTTTTTATTATATGTTTGATGTGCATGTGCACTAGGTGGCATTTTATATATTCCCGACAAGGGACATTTATAAATAGGTCAGGCATATTAGTTTGGTTGTACGAACCTCAAATTTTTGAAAAAAACTAATGTTTAAGTTTGCAGGAGTTAAACAAAATTAAATTCGTTAATTTTTAAAAATTTTGATTGGTGGCTAAGTGGATGACATCGGGTTTGGAATCCAAGTCTCAGGTGTTGGCGGTGGAGGTGACTAAAGCAGGTTTTAATGGACACGCATGTCAACTTCCATGCGAAAATTGAAAAGCAATGGCGGGCCATTCTATGCCCGAGTCTGTATACGAGGGAGTGGCATGACGCTAAGTCCGTATATGAGGGAGTTTCACAATGATGAAGTACTTATTATTACCACCAGCTCTCCTTTCTCGCACACAATATTCATCTTCTTCTTCTGTCCCACTGGCTTCGTTGTTTGGTTGCTTTCTTTTCAACTATAGACTTAGAAGCTCTCCTATTTCTCGCACATAATCTTCTTTTTCTTCTTTTGTTCCGTTGGCTTCATTGTTTGGTTGCTTGCTTTTCAATTGCAGACTTAGAAGGACGAGGAAGACCAATTGTTTGCTTGCTCTTTACCTGCAGACTAAGAAGAGGGAAGGAAAGCCAGTGAGTGAAGCAGTCAGTCACTTCGTTTACTGGCACGATGGAAGAAGCTTCACGATTCCCACAGGTGACTTTGGCAGGCGTCCAGTTTGGCCTTGCATCGTCCAGAGAAATTGTAAGTGGACGCATGAAATAGAGAAGAATAATGGGCAATTGGGTCCTTGTTTACAACAATTCTGAGGCAAATATTCTATTTTAACTCAGTTAAAACTCATTTTCATGCCATTTCAGTTGGAAACCACCTTTGAACTCTAACTGTAAAGAATCTGTATGTATGTTATTCAAGTTAAACAAAATATAGCACTTGTTTTTACTTTTTTTAGTTGGGAGTACACTTTTAACCAGTTATCAGCCTTAACGACTCTCTCATCCTTGGTAATGAGCTTATAATTTTCTTGTTTTGAGCATTGAATATTCTCAACAAAACCTGAGGTGGGGTTTGGCCGGGGTGGGGTGGGGTGGGATGAAAAGGGTTTAATAAACTTGTTTAAACAAAGGATGGGTGCTTTATTTGAAACAATTCTCCACAAGGTAAAACTTATTAGTGGCCCTGTTATTCTTTCAATATCTTCTGGTTTAGGCATGGCTGGTATCTGAACAATGGCCAAGATTTCCGCATTATGTTGTTTGATCGCCCTTATCGCCTTGTTAGGTGTTGCTAATGCCCATGATGGCCATGATTTTGATGTAACGTGGAAGGTTTACTGTGATACCTGTGTTTCTAATTCCCCACCTGGATCTCCCCCCCTATTCTTGGTAAGAAAACATTTGGTTTGGTTTCATAGATTTCCAGGTTGTTTTGCATTTTCCGATAGTTGTTTTCATTTGGGTCACTGCATTTTCTTGATTTTAAGATACATTAAAGTTTCAATCTGGTCGTGAAGAATAGATCTAGTGTTGTGATTCTCTATTTAGAAATTTGTTTGTGTTTTCCCAAAAAAAAACACAAAAACACATCAACAACGCATCAAATATTTTGAGCAAATCTCTGTTTGAAAATTTTACTGCGAATGGATTCGACTTCTCTATTTTGAAAATTTTACCATGGATGGATTTCTTCTTTATACTAATAATGCCCCAAAACAACGGGCCTATGTTTTCTGAGAATTCCCATTTGTATATACGGTTATACCTTATGTTAAGACATATTGAGCACATTTGAATTGGCAGTAAAACCCATATTCCGAATTCCATCCTCTATCAAGTAGATTTCATGATATTTGAGGATCGAACTTCATCCTTTGTCAAGTAGATTTCATGATATTTGAGGATCCAGTCAGTGTATACTTTGAAACACTGAAAGAAGCAGGAACCCAATTCAGAAATAAATTTCTATATGTGTTTTGGGTTTTAGATAGATCTGAAGAAGGCACATGATATTGATTTACAGTTTTGACCTTGGGTTTTTCGTTTTTTAAGGGATGGTTGTTTTTGAATAAATGCCAAGGTAAAAAACTTGTGTACATCTAGTGTAATATGCAGTTGAGAATTTAAAGAAATTTTAGAGGTTGTGTGTACATCTAGTCTAATATGCATTTGAGAATTTAAAGAGCTTTCAGAGGTTGTGAAGCTTGAGCATGCATATTTGGCTTAATGCAAATGGTCGATATATCAAATTCAAGAAAACTGAAAACAAATGGTTGATATATCAAATTAAAGAAAACAGAAACTGGAGATATATATGAACCCTAGGATCTCTACCTTACAGTCTTTCTCATTACAGGATCTCTACCTTACAATCTTTCTCATTACAGGATCTCTACCTTACAATCTTTCTCATTACAGGATCTATTTTTGTGTATTGTGTGTATAAATTGAAGAGAGGACAAGGGAGCGAATGAATTATACCAATGAACCCATTCCCGCATGTTCGAACCCATTATCGCATGTTCGGTTCGCTAGGGCTAGGATCATATGTGTCTGCCATTACTTGATCAATGTAAATGCATGCATTCAGATAAGAAAACCCATGTTTGAAAGATGATAAAGATAACAAAAGTATCTATTAATTCTATGAAAGAAAAGTTGAGGGATGCTGGAATTAATTATTCATAAAATGGGTACCAGAGTATAGAGACTGTCATCAAAGTGTCGGCCTACTATTTGCACATTTGGGTGGTCCACAGTTGCATAGGGCTTGATTTTGCAGCCATTAGTGACATGCTTGGATCCATAGTAAACCATCATGTCCATAGAAGGCACGGACATATCAATAACATCCCCAATCACTCTTCTTACTACCATGGGATCTGTTGAACGCGCCATTGAAGCAGAATACTCCCAAATCTTTCTTCCTTTCTTTCTTTCCTCTCAACAAAATTCAGAGTTGAATTTGGAGCGAACTGGAAAATGTATCAGAGGTGTCTAAAGGGATGTAAATAAAAGGAATGAAATGGATCGACATGTTGCCTATCACCTGTGCGACATCAAGGTGAATTTTTTAGCGCCACGTACCTGGGCTAGTAGAGTATCTGGGTTCAAAATGTGTCATCTATATGCACCTACCCCCACTTCTTTCGTTTTGTGTATGTCCTGTGGTTGTGGTTGAAACATATTAATCTGACCATACTATTTTTTATTTTTTTTTCATTTATAATGTTTGTTAATTTTATTTCATCTATTAATGTTTGGTATTGTTATAATTTTTTTTTATTAAATTTATTTTTATGGAAAATTATTTATCTCGCCAATAATGTTTGGTATAGTTATAATTTTTTTATTCAATTTGTTTTATAGAAAATTATTTATCTCACAAATAATTGGTCGTGGATGATCGTATTTTTATTGAATTTTGTGTCCCATCGTTGGTGGCTCCATATCATCATCATTTCTACAACCTTTTTTATTTTGCATAAAATTTAATTTATCTCAAATTTAAAAGATTTATAATAGTTTAATAGATTCATAGTAATTTGATGATTATGTGACAAAATTGGTTGTTGGCATTGATATAATTCTTGACTGTGGATTAGCCACACTATAGCCATGCACGTATGTGAGACATGTAATCTATGCACACTAGAAACATGATCATATACACACAACTCATGCACAACTAACAACCATACAAGTCTTTATTGTAGTTAGATTGTTAACAATTATCACTTATTGTGAAGACCTTGAACTTAGTGATTACATGGCATTTAAAATCATCTTTCTCGGCTTAACAATTTATGTGGATTTGAAGTTTTTTATGATTATTATTGTGTTACATTTGGAAATCTTCTTGACTTTGAGGTATTCCTCTAACATAAAATCTATGGAAAGGAAAACCTAAAAGAAAAGCATCCATGCAAAACAATAGGTTTGTCATTAAAAGGTGAGAGGTGAATGATGTTGCTAGATAATTGCTAGTGGCCTCATTCCAAAGGCTCTCTTCTTTGCTAATATCTTCTTGTCATTCATCTTATAGAAACACCTATTGGCAATATCGGGGACATTGCCACCTCATAGCTCTTGTTTTTTTAACTTTCTTGAATCTAGTTGAATTTAGCATCAAGCCAAAGAATATGTATAGTTATGAACGCCAAGGTCATTCATATGAGAAGAGAAGTGGTAATTCATGGTTGGAATTTTTCAGTGTAATGACAAAATAAAAAAGTTTGTGTCATCATATTGCGAGTCATCGATGCATTTTTCTATCATCTTTGGATTTCCCAACAAGTTGTCTTCCATTCCATTTACAAAGATGAGCCATTTTTATGCATGTTTATTCAAATTATTGCATTTACTTATTTCTTTTACTTATTGGGTTATGATTAGTAAATCATGTGCAAAATTGAGTATACTTTTATTTAAGCTAACAATCTATTTATTTATCCATGTAAAAAATCGATTATTATTTTTTTAATTTTTTAGGAATTTTTTTCAATTCTTTTATCCAATTTCCGCTCCCTATTTTGTTTTCCAAAGAAACACGGTTTCTTATTTTTTTAAGCTATTTTCATTTTTTTTTAAGTTTTTTTTTTCAATTTTTACATCCAATCTCCCACTTTCTTTCAAACCAATATAGTTTCATGTTTTTATTTTGAATTATTTTGTTTTCCATAAATTATTTATTCATTAATTATATTTTGGTTTTTTAATTAATTTTGATTTTCATGTATAGTAATTTTCTTATTACAAGATCAATTATACCTATTTAATATAACCAGTATATATCCATCTTAACTATGGTTCTACCAAGCGCCGAGAGGGATCAATTTTTCTTGATGTGCAAACCCCTTTAATTTACAAAAATGTCTAATAAGTATTCCTACTTGGGAGAGAAATGGCCAACTTGCTTAATTAATTTCAAAATAGGGTAAAAATATGAGTAGAAGAATGAGACGAGTAACATTAATAATCATATAATCAAATAGTTTTCCAAAAATTGCATTACTTGCCTTTCCTTAAAACTAATAATGAATATTAAGAGTAGTTAATGAGTAAAATAATCCATATAAAATTTAAAATCTAGATTTCCAGAATAAATTGGAATTTGAAAAACATTTTACCATCAAATGAAGATTTTAAACTTATTTATCCAATTTTTTTGAGAAATGACTTGTTTTCCTCTATAACTAAGAATGAACATTTACATGTTAGGGCTAACCTTGACTTGGGAATGAGCAAGGATGTAAGTGGTTTAAGGCACATGGTTTTAGTGGCAAGTTGTATTTGCATTTAAAGAACCTTATAAATATGGTTGTAATATTCCATTGGAATGTGTGATAAATCTAGTGTTGTTATTGTAATCGCTATTATTTTGTCATTTATTTTCTATCACATATTTTATTCCTAACATTATGTCCAAGTCAACTAAATTTTAAATTGAAATTTGATATATAATTACATAAATGTGTTTTACAATTTAACTAATTTAAAATTAAACTTTATATGTTCTTGGTTTTATAATTTTTCTTTTTACTACTCAAGTCAATTGAATTTTACTATTGGGTTTGTAAGATTATGAGTATTGTCTTAATATAGTTGTATATTTATATGAGTATAATATTTTTTATTTTTTTAATTATAAGCTTACATGTTATAAGTTTTTTTTATTTTTTACTTTTATTGAGTCGACACCATTACAGACATGACACATCTCACCCATTTGAGCTATAGAAAACGCCTACTTTTCATTTTTAATATTTGATTATGAACGATAGATACCTTCCATTTGAAAGGTACAACAAGATATATTATAAATGGTTGCACCATGAACATTAAATGATCGATTATGATTGTCCTTGCACCCTAGTTTGGTGAATGAATTACATTCGTTGTAGGACCCATCTACTCACATTAAAGGTGTTGAAAATGTGAGGGTAAAAAGCCGAAAGTCTATGAGGCTGACAATTAAAAAATGAGTTGCTTTAATAGCTAGGCACAATAAATCTTTAATAAAATTATAATAGGAAGGTAGTCATTCTCAATAATATTGTAAAGGCCACAGCTTCCTCGTCTTTATTTGCCAACTCATATTTCGAAATAAATGTAAAGAATTATGAAATAGAGTTCGGTTTATAAATGGGACATGTTGATATCTCCATTGGGACTATGGACACTCGCGGGTCGTTGATAAAGTCTATGATGACATAGTGACTCTGCTGGGTCTATGGATTCTCATGAGTAGTGGAGAAATCATGAATAGTGATAGTCAAATTTTTGACCAATTTTGATAAAAAAATCGGCTGAGCGAGGCGATGTAGTTGGTGTTTATCCTACGCGAACTCGTCCCTACCTATCCTCGAAATTAACTATTTCTTTTATAATTTTCAACGTAGTTCACATCAAAGCCTTTGATCACTTGGAACAGTTACAGATTTGACACTATAAACAGAGCCCCTGGAATCTTATTTGTTTTGACTAGTTGCTCGGTCTCATGTGACTTAATGTATTCCCTCATAAACAGATTATATATATTCTTTGAAAGGCATAAATATTCCATCATTATATGGATCTAAAGGTCTAGCTATCATAAGTCAGTCATTTAGTCATTTGATAAAACGCAAAAGAAAGAAAGAAAGTGGAGGAAATAATTGATAAATCTTGTAGCTGGTTATGTTTAAATAGAGTATCACAAGGTATTCTATCTTAAGGTGAGGTAGGAAGCATCTTGTATTTTTCTAAATTTTCTAAATCTCAATGAATCAAGTTCTCTATTAAAATGGGGGATTAAGTAGCTTTAATGCTATCTTTGGGATTGGCAAATTTGAAGCGTGTATAGAAACTACAAGTATTCGAGGCTCTAGATTAGTTATTAAGTGGATGAGACTAAGGAGACCTCCTAGAAATATTCTTCTTATTCCCATCTATGAAGAGATATATAGACTCGATGGTTGCTTTCATGAATTAAAATTCAAATATATGGAAGATGTAGAATGATACTTTGACTAAACATGATTTTGGACCATACATGGAATAATAACAAAAGAGGCTCATGAGGATCCACACCTGGGAACACAACTCTCTTTTTTTTATGAGTATTTGTGATGGTCTTTTATGATGCCTATATGTATCTATGCTTGAGAAAGATGAATAGCTATGACAAATGTTTTGTTTTTTCTGAAGAATGTTAAAGAAAGACATAACATAATATGAACTGATTTTTATGTTTGTATGACAACTCAACATGGAAGCAAGGCTTTTGGGACTATGTGCAAGGTGGTTTATTTAATCGATACAAATGAATTGCCCATTTTTTCCCTAGGAAATAAAACTATTATAAATATTCTTAATTGTTTTAGGAATAAAGTAACCTTTAAAAATTAATGACGAGATTGAGATTTATTAAATTCAAAGAGTGGGACTAAAAGATCCATCTTAATTCATGCTCTATCATGTGTCAAAAGGAATCACATCCCTCAATGTGCAAATCATTTTTATGAGTGCAAAAACTTGAGGAAAGGTTTTCACCTACAAGGATTTGATCCTTCTTGACACTTGATAGATCTAGAGTTAAGAAGGATCTACCCTGGTATTTAGTTATAATAAATTTCACCCTTTCACAGTATCCACTAAAACGGTAAACAATCAAAGTAAAGGAATATAATGGTTTTGAATTACATCTTGTCTCAAAGACCTTATTTAACAAATAATTTAGATCTATGCATGTATTATAATTAATCCCTTTCGTTTTAATTAAATAGAAAACATATATCTTTGGTTTTGAAGTTTAGATTAGGGTTGACATTGTAAAATTTTTGTTTACTTAATATTTTATTATTTTAATAAAATGCTACATGTCAACTCCATACTGAGCACAAAATTACACTTCTCCCTCATACTAGGCTGTAGAAAGCGCTTCTCGATACAATAATTGTTTCCCTAGTTGAACATGCACTTGATGTGATGAGAAGAAGGTAAGAGTGTGAAATTGAAGCTTTGTTTTTTTGGTAGTAGTAAGGGAATTATGGCGCCCTTTTGTTAAGAAGGGAAAGGCCTTTATCAATTTCAAATAAAATTGGTAGTGTTAGTTTAAAGGAGGTCACAACATGGAAGGGAGAAAGTTTAAATAAGAATAATCTTGTTAACTTGAATATACCAAATAAATGTAATTAAACAAAGAAATAATAAAGTTGAGAGGCATCATTTTTTTTTATTTAGATTGGAGGAGAGACTACATGCATGAAAGAACATACGATAATGTCTCTCTCGAGTATATAATTTCCAAATGCATATTAAAGACGGATATTTAAATCATGAGAAGTTTGTTGAGATCATGGTTTACATTTCACTTGAGGCCAACACCATCCTCACTTTGCAATATTGTGTTTCTAAAGTTGGTTTAAAGTCAACATGGTCATCATATTGGGCCCATAACCCCTTCTTGGGTAAAGTACCCTAACTCTTGAGTTAACCTCTCATTTGTAACATCATCTTAATTGCTTAGATAAGTAATTTATTCTTTAGCCTATGTAGTAGATCAGGAGTTGCACATTCCTTTGATGTTTATTATTGTGAATATATTTTCAAGCATGAATATGGTTATGGCTCTCTCTTTTTCTCTTCCCTTCTCTCTCACACACACTTATTCTCTTTTATCTTGCTCACAAGTATTAGTTCATTTTTTATTTGTGTATACTTAGCATTAAGGTTTTCCTAATTGGTTTCAATAAATCCTCTTTCTTCTTGATCTTGACATAGTATGAAAGCAAGTATGAACCTTCCTTGCCCTATTCAATGCACCTAAGTCAAATATTTTTTTTTCTATAGGCATGGTTGTAAGGGATGCAAATCTAAGTTTTTTGGTTTTATTTATTTATTTAGGGTTTCATAGGGTTTAAAATGTTCATCAATAGATCAATCCAATAGCTAATTCAAACTTTTTTGAATTGAGACAATTATTTGTGCACTATTGAACATTTTCTTATTGAATCATCCTTTACTTCAGGTTTTAATTTTCCCTACTTTTATTGCTTATAAGTTTTTGGACTCAAATCAACAACAAGAGGGCACTAATATCAACCCATCTTCGCCCTATACCAACACTACCTTTGGCATTGATTTGTGTGCTATTATTAGCTACATACGGTATTGTTGCTGAGAAACTTATTTGTTGGATAGCTAATACTATTTTTGACAAATACAAATGTTGATTTAGGGTCGATTTTATGTTATTTGCAAAAAAGAATGGAAGAGGTTGTCTTATGGCGTTTTTTCTAGAGGAGAGATTTTCCATCGAAATTATAGTGGCTAGAGTAGGGAACCTTTATTAAGGATATATACACATGTTTTATTCCTCTAATTTATGATGATGGTGTTTCATGTCCACTAAGACCAATTTTGGCCTATCAGACCTTAAGAAAGAGAAGTAAAGATCTTCTTGGTTTGATTTAGAATTTTATTTTTATGCATATTGGAGAGGAGTGTTCCTAATTTACAATAATTTTGATAAGGTAGAAGGGCAAGTTGGCTTTATTGTAACAAAAATGGAGTGCCCTACATTGGGGTTTTTCACTTCTTTATTTCACAGATTTTTTTGGTTGCAATTCTCAGACTTTTCATCAATAAAGTCATTGTTGTTTTGTGGCAGCAAAACTAGGGTCTTAATCCATTTCTTCTACTTATTTTCAGCAAGTGATCCAAGTATATTTGTTTGGTAGAATCATTGTATTTTGGTGATTGTGGAACCAGGGATTTTAATTACCTTTCTTTACAACTAATCCAAAAATGTTGGCTATTGTCATTTATTTGAGGATTGCGGAACTAGGATTTCCTAGGTTTAAAAACCTTCTTTTGTCTAGTTTTTTTATGAGGTCTTTCAATCGATATTTTGAATAATGTTTAAAGAATTCCTCTATGAAATTATTGGACCTAATGATCCTAATATAATGATGCACATGCACATTTTACACTGGACCATACTTGTTACAAGTTGTGATGATATCATTATAGATCATGCCACACTTGGAGACATTTTTTATATGTTTTGGGAGTTCTTATTTTTATAGTGGATGCTTTAGTTTATTGTGATAGGAGGAATGTTTCTTTGTTAGTGGTCTAGTTCCATTTTTGTACCTATGACAACTTATTCTGAAAGGGGGGCTACATGCTTTGTCACCTTCTTTAATGGATTTTCTACTCAAAACTTTAAGATATTTAACCCACTATTTTTATAGATAATTCTTGCACACATGAATCTTGTCCTATTACGTTGGATGACTTATTTCCATATGTTGATGGTCATTTTTTCAATGTACATTATTCCAAAGTCCATTTTAAAGGAAAACTTGGACCACTTTTTCTACCTACAATTGGTTTGCATGTTTCAATGGATATTTTTTCTAGACCTCTACTAGAGTCCACCTTCACCAAGATGTGGAACCATTTTTGTGAGGGAAATATAGCATTCATGGGTTATTATATGTGGCATATATATTAAATGGACCACGTTTAGAATTAGGGGGAGAAATTGCGATGTGATTCTCTCTCTCTCTAATGTCCCCTCTTAAAATTAAGAGGGGGTGCTTTGTATAATATGACTATATGTTGAGATGTGTATCAATAAAATCACTCAGTTTTATGTCTTGTCCAAGGACAACATACTATTGAGTTGCATATATACATAAACACACTCTCAATTTTCAAGCTAGGTATCCATACACCCAGTCTCAATTATATTCAAACAAGATATGTTTAATTCATGTATCTACAAACCCACTCTTAGAGGTATCAAATCCATGTATTTATAAACACTCTCTCATTATGTCATCTCTCTTAAAAGTATTTGAGATGGATATCATGTAAACAAACTCTCATGTAAGGTATCCATTCATCCACTATCATTGATATTTTGATCATATTTGAGTTGGGTACTATCTATAAACACATTATCTCATTTCTATTCACCATTCTCATCCATGGACTTATGATTAGCTCAAGGGGGAGTTTTAACATGATAGTGTAAACTTTATTTTGAGGCCAAGGAGAACCTCACTTTGCAATTATTATTATTTTCTATTATATTATTTCTAGGTTTAGCTTAAAATTTCTCTAGTCAATAGTCATTTATTATATCGCTACTACATTTGGGTTCAAAATTCGACATCAACATCGATGTTGCTTAAAAAAAGGAAACCTCAAGGTCGAACGTTAGTTGATCTGGACAAAAAAGGTAAAAAAATCATGAATTTGACATTTAACGTCACTTAAGAAACATTAGAAACTTAACATAGACTTAACATGGCCTAAGAGACTGGGGAGGCAGGTGCGGAGGGGATTCTCCTGAATCCCGGAGGACATGTGGAACATACATTCGCGTGGGGGCTCGACATCAGATCCAATAATGAAGCTGAGTGGTTGGCTCTTATCCAGAGCCTCCATATTCTCAAAGTCAAGAAAATTCGTAAGGCCTTGATTATTGGGGACTCTAGGCATGTCATCTATAAATTGATCAATGGATACAATTCGGGAGCTGTCAATTGTCGATGTCTATATGAAAAGGCCACGCTTCTTATGTCCAGCAACTATGAAGCTTTCCATATTCTTCGGCACAACAACTCAGCTGCAGACAGTCTGGCTAATGTGGGAGCCTCCCTCTCACAAAGACAGTATAGTCAGGATGGAAATCACCCCATTCTCAAATTTATTCCCTAATTTGTGGTGTTGGAAGTCCCCATTCCGACCCTTCAATAATCAAATTCATTTAAAAAAGAGTCTTCCTCCCCCCCATTTCATTCCTAGCCCTTTTGCTTCTTCCTTCTCCCCATCCTCCTCGCTCTCTCCCCCTTATCCCTCCCCTCTTCTCATCCTCTCCCATTTTTCATTTCTCCTCTCCCTTCTTTTGGGCTCCTTTGGCTCCCCCTCTATTCACCTTCCCCCTTCCTTTTTTCCTTCTTTACCCCTCACTTACCTCATCTTCTCGATCTTCGAAGCCCTCCGTCACCTCGTAGTTGGCTTTCTCCTCGACGTCTCATCCCTTTTATTGCTCTGTCCTCCCCTTCCTCCTTCCCTTGTCACGTGGTCCCCTCGCTGCCACCTTCATATCTCGATTGCAGTGGTTTTAAGAGATCTTCAATTCAGGGAGTTAATCACTTCCCCCTCGCACGCTCAAGATTTCATCTCGGTTTCCTCTATGGCTTCTGCTGGAAGCGATATGATACCCCATTCCTTTTTTTCTCCCGGCCCTGGATTTTTCGATGCTTTGCATTCTCTGTTGAATATTATTTCAGGAATTGGTGAAGGGAGCCTGCAAGGCCTCCCGTGGCAGGTCCTTCCCTTTACTTGATCAGTCGTGAAAGAAAGGGTGGCTCTTGCATCCTTTTCCCCATGCTTTTGTAACTCCCTTTCAGTTTTGCAGACAGACTCTCCTGGTTCAGGTTGTCTCTTTGGCAATTGGGGTTACAGCCTGGTCATTGGCCGCAAGTGTACAGGGTGGCAAGAGGGAGATGTGGGCACCTTGGCTTGTGGAAGCAACGTCGAATTTTTGTTGTTTCAGGAGTTCCTTGTGCTTCAAGCTTGCTATTATAGTTTTTTAGCCCCTGCAAGTCCGGTTCTCTCTATTCAGAACCAGTTTGCCCAAATCACCCTATTGGCAAAAGCTGGCAATATGGCCCAGGAAGGCGACAACGCGGGGCTTATGGACATCAAGAAGAATTTAAGACGATTGTATGAACTGCTTTCCATCACCGTAATGGACAACAGAGAGATGGATCGGGTGGTAAAAAAAATGGAGGACACAGTCAGCTATACCTCTCTTCAGATCAGTAACCACGATTCATGCATCGATGACAATGAAAGCAATCTTCATGAACTAATGGGAAAGGTTGACAGGATCCAAGAGGACCTCCAGAAATTCATCTCCATGAACCAGAGCAGCCGAGTCCATGCAGCCTCTGATGATGTAGTGCTTCCAATGGAGGAGGAATTAGTCGTCCAGCCAAGAGGCATTCCTTAGTTTTCTTCTGTCTAGCTTTGTTGAATGTTTTTCTGTCTATTTTTATGCAAACAGTATGTAAGGGTTTATACAACCCACGACTTTAAAAGTTTTGAACAAATTCATTCTGAAATGTTTTAGGAAACATAGTGGATAGTCCCTTTGTGCTGCTCTTCTGCTATGCACAGATACTCTGGTTCATCTTGTTTGTATTGAATGGCTGTGCATAGCTACCTTTTATATATACCTCTTTTCAGTTTCTGTTAAAAAAAAAACATGGCCTAAGAGACGCTCTTGGGATTCAGCTACATTGAAGAAACATAGCTTAAGTTGTGCTCTAGGGCGTAGCTTAAGCTACATGTTGGCCTTATGGCATCTCTTCGACCCAGGTTCAATCCCTTCTCTCCTACGCACAATAAATCCCAAGATATCAGCTCGAGAGAGCAAAGCCCAATCGACAACACCTGCGACGTAGATGCAGTTTCACCTGAGATATCTTTCTATGGGTAACTGTCAGAACCAACTTTATGTAGTTGGGTGGGGGATTTCGTGTCCCTTGGAATTCTACCAAGGTGGTCGACAAAAGCCTATGGATGGATTATTTATGCTTACTATGCACAGTTAGATTGCGACACACTTCTTCCTTTGTAAATAATATAATAATACCCTCAGTACATCATAGATATATTCAAATTATAACTGTGTGACTGATATATATAAACTCATTCATAATCAAATACATAAACATTCATCATAACAACATATACACATGTGACTTAGACACATTCAACATCCACACATAAAACACAGAATCTCATGTGAAACCCCATCCGGGAAAAATCACAAAGGTGCTCTTCATCTGGCCCGAGAAATATATGGCACCTTTGGTTTGCGCACTAAGATGCAGACTTTGTTCTAGATATTCCTTGATTTTCTATAAATACTTCTCTCTCCTCTCATACTCTCTTATCCTCTATCGTTGGTCTTCCTCTACTTGACTCTACTACTGATCCACACACATCTTGGATCGACTCACTCTCTCCTACAATCCTACACACTCAGTTGCAGATCCTTCAAATCCTCTCTACAAATTCAACACACTAACTGAGAATACAAATCATACTATCATTAAATTACCAAATTTTACAGATACTAACACGAACAGACCCTTTGGAGGATAAATCACATACAGCTTGGGTTCCTCCTTTTATAGAATCTTTACATGTCGCTCTCTCAGATGAATTTCTACACTTATCCAACAGAATGTCTTGATATTCTAGCAACACATGTCATTAGCAACTAACGACCTGACTTACACAGATACCTTCATACATGTGACTTTCCTCGTCTCTAACCAACCTCGTACCCACGATCTTTCTTACATGTCGCTTTCTAACCGCTGCATTGATGCAAGCCTTCTGACATGGCTCTACTCTGTCGCATTCTTTCCTTATCATGTCCTTTCCTTCTATTGTGGCATTTCATCTGTTGTGGCTTCATATTCTGTCACGACTCCTCTTCTGTCATGACTTATCTTCTTTATCTTCCTCTATCACACCTCATTTTGCCTCTTTTCCTTCATCTGATCTCCCTTCGTTCTTTCTATCATTACCTCTATCGCATCTCCATTCTCTTCTTTTTCCTGATCTCTTTTCATACTTAAGCAGAATTCTAAGTGAATTCTGCTTACCTTTCCCTAGGCCCAACAGGCCCCTAGCAATCAGCTGTGGATTGTCTGAAGCCAAGTAAATCTTATTCCTCCATTTGTTCACTTGTGCCTACTTTGCTTTGAAAATATTGTAATATTTTTGTTATTCTCTCTGCTTTCTATCTCACTTCTTCCTCTATATTCTTCAACTACTCCACAAGGTCAGAACTAATATGTTTCGGCATTTCCTTTTCAGCTGACTCTGCTGCTTCTCGCACCTTCTGATGTACATGTTTAATGATGTTTGTAACTCTTTCAACTTCATCCTGCATCTCTTTAACCTTGTCTACGCATTGATGTTGTTGTGTGCGCAGCACTGCGACCTATTCTTGCAATTTTTTCATCTCTTCTTCCTTAGCCATTTTTTCTGCTAAGGGAAATTTCTTCATTTCGCTCTTCATTCAGTTCATGTCTTCTTCAATTGTGCGTAGCTCCTCTGCGACTTTCTCTAAATCTACATCATCTATGAGCTCTTCCCAAGCTTGAGAGACTTGGTCAACAACTTTAGCACACACTGCTTATGCCTCTTCAATCTTCTGTGTATCTTCCATTGTTGCTTTCCCTCATTCCTCCAACACCTTAGAAGGCCTATTTGGTCTTTCCTGCACCTCCAGCTCTATGACCATCTTTCGGAGTTCTTATGTTATTTCTCCAAGTCGAATGACCTTGGATTCTGACACTGTTTCCTCTGTTATTCCTTCCTTTGTAAAGTTTGTACAAGCAAGGGCTACTGCCTTGTTGAGCCTACAATGATTTTATTCCCATGTCTTCATCTTCTGCTTAGCCTCTTTTACTGCTAGTTTCATCTTCATAACACTTTTGTTTGTGGCCTTCGCTTGCTTAACCAGCACACATTCTCACAATTTTATCTCTGCCACTATAGCACTCTGTATTACATACACTTCATCCATTTCCATTAATGAGAAGTCTATCATTATCTGGCGTATGCTATTGGCGACATAATTAAACTTTGGACTTCCTATATCAAGAACTCTTCCCAATAATTGTGTTCTTATTGGAGGAACTGGAACTTTTATTCCAGTTGATTGCATTTCTGAAGTCTCTAGTGGATCGCATGACTCAGTTCTTGCAGTCGGATAGTCTACAAAAACTTTAACATCTTCGACATCTTTACACAAAACTTTGAGTAAATCAGTAACTGTACCTGTATGTTATGTATGTCGTTTCTCTATGGTTTTGAATCTTATCTGTTCTGCTTCAGTTATTTCCTCAACCATAATTTGTAGGTCATCTCTATCTAGGTTGATGGAATTTTCACTTCTATTAGATTTTATCTTCTTCTTCTTCTTTGACTCTACATGTTTCATATTAGAGTCTTTTCTTTTATTTTCTATCTCTAAGTCTGTTGAAGTTAAATTGGAACAACTCTATATTGGGTCTCGATCCTCCTGCTTATTTTGTTCTTCGTTTCTTTCATTTAGCGGTAGTGGATCCTCTTGTCACTGTTCTTCTTGTTCTTGTACTAGTTGATCTTCTGGCACTGGGACGAGCCATTCATTCATCCATTTATCAACAATTTCTTCAACACCTTCCTGTGATATTATGAATTCCATCGCGAACCATTGGTGATGTAGGTCCTAGCGCAGCTGCATGTTGACATGGTGTGTGCCAATATCGAATCTAACAACTTGACAAAATCATTGAACATCGACATCATCCAACTTATATTGGTTCCTTATCTAGTTCCTTATAGCGTCCCCATGCATAAAGAAATAGATGTTATTTTTTTTCTGTCATGCCTTTCTATTCTTGTCGAACCAAAGGTTTTGGTATCGTGTTCCTCCACATTGCACCAACAGATCTATCCCTTGGTAGTTCAGTGGGTTGTACCATGCAATGAATGAAATTAAGATTAATAGCCAAGACGAGTGAAATGCGTTACCATCCTCCTACGATTCAATAAAATCTTGCAACAATCCATTTAGTAAGAACTGTGACCAGTTGATCTAAACTCCCTCTACACAAATTTTAGCAAACATGATTTCTCTCATAGTGCATTGGGTTGGGTACATCTTGCATAGTAAATTCGAGGCCAATACCTTCATAGCAAAGTGAATGGTATATTCATTGATGGAGGATATCATAAAACCTTGGTATCTCTTATTACGTTGTACTTCTGCTTCATCCACGCAGCTATCGATGCTTCTTGATCCTTCCTTAGAAGTGGCATTGTGTCCATTCTTGCGAATGGTAGACCTGTGATGATTGTGATAAGTTCAACATCTACATATATATCCTTTCCAAGCCATAGGTACCCACCATGAAAGAATACCAACAATTTCTTAACACAAGTGTTTATTGGTATGCTGTGGCCAAAATGCGGCATATATAGAAATGACATTATGTCGGACTGATTCAGTCCTCTAGCCTACTCCATTGGGAAAAATCGCTTCGGTGCATCTTGTGTGTCTTGCACAGTCACCATATAGTTCATGTGATCCATGTATTCCTGCTTCTTTGTGTTGTGGTCAACAAAGGATAACTTCTGCAAGTTCGGCATGATATCCATCGACACCTTCACTCCTTTTGGCACCAATGGTGCTATAAGCGAGGCCCCTCTTCGCTTTGGGATTTTGACTTTCGGTGCATCACTATGCCCGGGAAGAATGTAAGGTGGAAGCAAATTTCTTATCTCAAAGTGTTCATCGTCCAGTGGAGGTGGCATTGGGGTTGTCGATGTTTTTCCATTCCTCTTCTAGTTACCAGTGCACTTACCCCATTTGGTTCCAAACGAACCTGGTCTATCTGCATGTGCTTTTTCATAGGGCCTAATGTGGTTTGGATCCACAACTGGAGAAGTATGTTCAACAACTAGCGTGGTCTCTAGAGCAACTGGTGGAACCTCCACCTATGGTGGAATATAACTAGTAGTATCCTATGTGATGTGGGCTCAAAATTGACTGTACTTGTATTGAAGATAGAGATGACCATGCTATGGACAACTCACTTCGGTTCTTAAGGTTGCAAAAAACAAGAATTCTTCTCTCTTGCAATGGAATGAAATGAACTTGGGTGTGAAGGATGATTACATGCAACAATTTTCCATAGTCGCTCTTCGCACACATGGGAAATTGGCAATAGAAAGGAATTCGTCCTTTCAGGAAAATGGGCATGCCGTCCAACTCATTAACGAAAATTTTATGTTATGCCGACAATTATCTTTCACTTTGAATGATAGTTATTGCCATAAATCCAGACATGACCAAAAAGTGTGTTGCCATATTTTCTCGAATTCGTCGAATTAATTACCTCCATCTTATCATATCTAGGATTTTGGTATCTCATGTGATAATGTCGCAGTCCTTGTGACTTGATTTTTATCTTTTCTAAAGCACTTTTCTCGCGATAGTGATGCAGTCCTTGCGACCACCTTTTTACCTTCAATACGGTTCATTTCTTGCGACAGACCGAGTGTCTACACTCAGAATTTTGACCTTCTCCAGGCCGTACCAGGTCTGTGAAACTTCACTTCTTGCTACGACAGACAAGCACTCTGCGGACATAAATTTTGACATGTCTTTATTTATTTTCTCTCTTTTTTTTATGCGACCAAGTTGCAGCTATCTTAATATGGTTTCAGTCGACTCCCATTGACCAGTCCTCTAACTTCTGTCCCATCTAATTTTTGTAGTTTCATTGCTCCTCCATAAGTGATATATTTGACAATGTATGGTCCTAACCAATGAGTTTTTAGCTTCCTTGGGTTCTTGAAGAATTTGTTATCATACATAAGAACAAGAGCACCGACTTGAAATTGATTTTTCTTAATGTATCGATCATGTCATACCTTTTGTCTTTGCTTTTGAATGTTTTGATGAAACCCTACGACAAAACATTCTTCTTCCAATTGCATTAGTTGGAGTAATCGGTCTTCGACAACATCAACATCTGTCATTTTCGTGATTGCAACAATTCTTAGACTTGGTATAATGTACTCCATATGCATGAAAACTTATTTCCCATACACCAACCAAAATGGAGTCTGACCTGTCAACTTCTTACATGTCGTGTAAAATTCCCATAATACTATGGAAATATTCTGGTCCTAGACATCTCTTCTGGAATTACAAACCTTTTTCAATGCATTTTCCAGAACTTTGTTGAATGCTTCGACAACTCCATTTGATTGAGGGTGATATGGCATTGTCCTTCTATGCTATATCTGAAATTCCTCCATCAGTTCTTCAATCAACTAATTAACAAAATGCATACCTTGATCACTGATTAAAATATTTGGGCACCTGAATCTTGTCACAACATTTTCAAATAGAAACTCCGCAGAAGTTGCAGTAGTGCAATATTATATTGGCGCTACTTCAACCCATGTAGTTAGGTATTCATTCACAGTGATAATATATCATGCTCCAATGTGCTTCCCTGTCGGACTGATAGGTCCTACAAAATCATTGGTCCATTTATCAAATGTATGCAATTTTTTCTATAGTACCAGTGCCATTTCAACTCTTCAGGAAGGATTTCCAGTCCTTTGGCATAAATCATAGCTGCGAATAATCCTGTGGATCCACATGTATGGTGGGCCACCATAACCCTGCTTGCAAAATCTTGCACACTATATCTTTTCATGCATAGTGTCCTCCTGTGACACCATCATTTGCTTCATTTAATATCATCGGGCGCTTGTGCTCCAAGACACAGCACCGAAGAATCTCACCAGGATCCATCTTATACAAGTGTCCAATGATCAATTGGAAATCTACAACACGTACAACCAACTGCTTCTTCTGCAAAGTGGTGAATTCATTTGGTGCATAACCCATAGTTAAAAATTGTATGATATCTTGGTATTGATCATCAAACATGGTTATCACAAACAGTTGTGCATAAGGAATATATATTCCATACTAGTATATTCTTCTCCACTTTCGATCATCGAAAGACGGCCTGGACCCAAATTCAATTGACCAGGTTAACAATTATCTCAAAACCAAATTCTTGGAATAGGAGAAGCCACCGACAAATCTTCCTCTTCAACACTTGCTTATTGGCCAGGTATTTTAATGCAAAATGGTTAGTGTACATATTGAAATGTCATCCCAGTAAATAGTTTCTGAATTTATGCTGTGCATATACCATCGCTAGCCCTTCTCTTTCCATTGTGGTATAATTCTTCTTTATAGTTGGTAATTTTTTGCTAGCAAAGGAAATGGGATAATTAATCAATCCTTCACCAGGCTATGTTAGTACCACGGTGAGTGCAATAGATGATATGTCAACATGAACATGGAACTCTTTTTCCCACTCGGGAAACACAAGTATTGGTGCAGTAGCCATCTTTTTTTTCAACTTGTCTAGATTTTATTAGCATTCCATTGTCCATAGTATCTTTTTTCAACAATTTTTCCATTGAAGGAGTCAGCTTCTCATATCCTTTGATAAATTTCCTTTACTATCCAGTGTGTCCTAGTGTCACTCTCAATAGTTTAATTGTAGTAGGTGGTGGTAGGTTGAGGATGATCGTAATTTTGACTGGGTCAACCAAAATTTTTTCGCGGCAGACCACATGGACCAATAGAGCTCCAAAAGCTGCACAAAAGATGCATTTCATCAAATTCATGGAAATTTGATACTAGAGACAACGTTCCAACATCATTCTCAGGCACTCTATATGGTATTTTATGAGCCCAAACACTATCCAATCATTAAAGCATACTTCAAGAAATTTGTGTATAATATTTTTAAAGGCGGCTATTACGATTCTAGAAAAAATCGCAGGTGCATTCTTAGGTCCAAATGGCATTATCGTATACTGGAAACCGTTCCCCACTCCACCACAAAGGTATTCTTGTGTTAGTCCTCCTTTGCAATCCTGATATTATGGTAACCCGAAAACCCATTAGTAAAGAGTACATCTCTTGTCCTCTGACATTCTCTATTACCTCATCTATAAGTGGAGTCGGAGACGGGTCATGTAAACAATAAACATTCAAATTTCTCATGTCGACACAAATTCTTACTTCACCTAAGTTCTTCTTGTCTTGTACTACGATTGGGCTAATCCAATATGATTCTTCGACATTTTCTATAACACCTGCCTCTAGCATTCAATCCAATTCAGCCTTAACCTTTTCTTTGTATCATGGATTTAGTCTGTATGGTTGTTGCTTGATTGGTTTTGCGTCGGGTCTCAAAGGTATCTTCATTTCTCTGAGGTCGCCAACTATTCATTTCATCTCTGAAAAAATTGGTAGGGAATAGATCCTCGAACTCATTGAAAAAATTAGTGTTCTTTCCCATAGGCTCATCATCTCAATAATCTCCAATATTGGCGAACTTTGGATTTTCAGGAGAGCCAATATTTACTTTTTAAATTTTAAGTCAACTTAGGAATTGTTTGTTGGAAATTCCAACTCCTTCCACTACGTCCATACCTTTCAACTCAGGTATGTTTATGTTCAGTGGGTCATCATCATTTGGTTCTCCCATGACATTGTAACATTCCATCCAATGGTGGATTATCGCACTGCACTGATGGAAATCTGTAGTTGTGACAGAGATTTCCTCAAATATCTTCTCTTTCATTATTTGGAATGCAACATCAATTGTTGGATGAACAATTGCAAACTCAAATGTGTGTGTAAATCTTGCATCTAACTCTTCCCACTCAATATTTCCTTGTCACAACTCCACTGATGTGTACCAATTCCTTGGTACCATATCCAATGTATGTATAAAGTGATGAACCCATTCTTGTCGCAGATACTCTTGCCATTTCATGTGACAATGTTCAATATGTTCGATAGGATTTTTCAATCTTGTATTCTTGTGATCAGTATAACTGATATCTTCTTCAAATATAATCTCCAGCAATCTTCTTCATTGCGGCCATTCATAGATAGATTATTTATGTTTACCCNTTCAATCTTGTATTCTTGTGATCAGTATAACTGATATCTTCTTCAAATATAATCTCCAGCAATCTTCTTCATTGCGGCCATTCATAGATAGATTATTTATGTTTCCCCGCCATTTAGCGGGCATAGCTTTTAGCTTAAAGTCCAAGGCAGACAATCATGGGATTCTGTGACTTTTGTTTCAAATTAAACTAGAATATATGCAAGTTTAGGTAAGGCCTTCGTATGTAGGTAGCTCTCTTTCTTTGACTCCTACCCATCGCACAGATCTTGTCACATGCCCTAAATTTGCAAAACATTTTCATGTTTTGAGGAACCTTATGTTATATTTTATGATAAAGTTTGTAATTCATGACCAAGTGGGGCTAAGGATAATTTAATGTAATTGCAGAATATTTTATTATTAAATAAGTGAAAGATGAGACAACAACTTAGGGAGGCTGTTAAATGAGTGTTTTACTGGTCACATGATGGAGGAGGATGGGGTGAGAGTAGATTGACATGTGGTAGCATCCTCAAACTACTTCTAGTTGTTGCAAGTGGCAAATTCCCTATTTGTGTGGTCATGATTCCCCAAGAAAGTGGAACAGGAGCAGGTGGCTCATTAAGTAAAAATTGACCCAAAATACCTAGGCATGTTAATAAAACTTCCCATTGAAGACAGCTGAGGCTACTCATTCTGGATTTGTGATCATTCTGAGTGAATGAAGTGCACATGAGAATTCGATGGAGGGGACTAGCTGAAGTAAGTTTGAGTGGACGTGTACTGAAGACCTGAACTATTGCATCTATTCTAAGCTAAGTTCATACTACTGTAGGCATAACTGAGTTACTATTGAACACTCAGTGGAGTTGCAGAGGATTTCAAGACTACATCTCTCACCCAATACTTCTACTAGGTGGACCAGGAGATAAGCTTGGGGGTCCTGAGAATTGCAGTCCAACTCTTCTCCAGGAGTTGGTAGGGAGGAACAACTTCTTTAAGCTATTGTCGCCTCATCTATACTTCTAGGTTTTGCTTAGGTCAGTCATTTAAGTTATTTACTGTATCTAGAAAGTTTAAGAGTTTTCAATAATATAGTGTATTTCTGTTTTATTTGTGTTAGGGATAAATATGACAATTATATATGCTATGAAAGTTAGTATATAGCTCGATTAGGGTAAATTAGTAGAGAAATTTATGAGTTAATTGATAGATAGGAAGAAAATACCGAAACTATATTTTCCCACACCTTTTGCAAGGCAGTACTCTAGTACAATAGGTTCGTTTATTTTTAAACAGTGGATTCAATAAAATATGTGTGCAGATGCAAATGGTTATTTTCTACAGGATTTTGTATAAATTGTTTATAGAACTTCAACTGTATTTGTAATATTTACTTAAAGTATCTAAATAAACTAAATAAATATAGAAGAAAAAGCAAAAGTAATATACACTATTATGTGTAATATTTTACACAGTAAAACCAACAAAATTACATATTATAAACCTAGTATGTATTTCTAAATAGATAATATAGAAATAGTAAATTATCTAGACTAAGTTTAACTTAGCAGAACAGTAAACTAGGTTAAATATTTACCCAGTTAGCTCACCTATGTAAAAAAAAATGTAAACTAGGGTTAGCTAAAACAAATTTACTTGCTTTGTAAACTTTAAAGAAGAGTTAGGGTTTATGAATGATCTGGTCTTTCACAACAAAATAAATTCACAATTTACAATAACAAAACCTAGCAGTATATTCTAGAAAGTACCCAAAAAAAGTACATTTATTCAAATTAGGTTCATTTCTGTGTCCTATTTCCAGAATTCATTGCTGCATTAATAATTATGCTATTATCAAAGTATTCCCTTGTCAAGGTCCTCAAATCATATTTCATTTAAAGAGGAAACAAAATTTATTAATAATCTATTTAACACTAAACTCTCGAAAAGTAAATAACGATAAAAGTAGCTAAAATAAACAGAATATACATAAATATAAACCAAACAGAAATACTGTTAATTCAGCCTTAAGCTGTGAAAATTCTTTTAATAGTAAAAACAAAACTGAACAAACATAGTCTCGGCCTATGCCATTTACATCACCAGTCAAGGCTTAAAATCCTGAATAAATGTATCTACATACAAACAGAGTTCTCGTAAAAACTAAACATCTATTTCGGCTACAAAATCCCTTTTAAAAAAGAGAAGTGCTGTAAGAACAACCATTAAGTTTTTTTTTAAACCCTAAACAAATCCTCATAAAACGACCCAATGGCCTATCAATAAAAGTCACGGCTTAAAGCAAGTACCAAACAATATCATTATAATTCAACCATGGCTAAGAAGGCTCACAATTAAATTATGTAAGTCATGGCTGTGAAAGCCCATACAGAGCATCTAAATAGCCATGGCCACGGCCGAACAAAACTAACAACACACAGTAGTAACATCATAATCCACCATACAACTCATGCATGAGAACCCCAGGTAAAACTGAGGCTTATCGGGGTGGAAGCCCTCATGGAAGCTCTATTGGTGGAGTTTAACACAAATCGAGCCACAGTTGAAGAGCCTGCACAAAATCAAATGAAACACAATTGTTAATACATAATTTCACAATTTTTAAACTTATACTTGTGCAGAAGAGTTAAAAAAATTTAATTTCAGGTCTTACCAAAGGAACGACACAGCTGTTTGGAAGTTGCAATCTCACCCTAGTCTCCCCTGTGAGTTTCACGAGCTGAAATGGAGCACTACCGAAAGGAAAAATTAGTTTGCAATGTTCAGAAGTGAAATCCCAGGCCGCGACGAGATAAAGGCCAAACCCTCGTTAAGAAAACGAGCAATAAACAAAGAACTCAACTCAACTCACTCTTTCAACAACCCTTATAATATCATTGCAAAAGTATCAATATCCTCGTTTTGATTTCTTGTTTTTTATAACCAAATACTTTGTGTTTGAGAGATGTTTATTTACACTAGGGTCTTACGCATAACTATAAATTATCTATGCTCTCCTTATTTTTAAATAATGTTTACTTTTGATAATAATAAGATACCAACGATGGAGGTGAACTAACTTTCCATAGAATACATAACCAAATAGATCTTGAAGATAGGTTTTAGTCTAAACATAGTTTTGAAATTTTCAAATATATGCTTTGTCAACAAAAACTCATATAAAATGAGATTTCTGACACAAGAAAATCAAATATAAATACTTGATTAAGGAGAATCACTAGCATAGAATGTTTAAAGTTTAGAAAGAACTCAAACAAATATCAAGAGTACTTTATACCAAACACTAACGATAAATATGTAGTTTTGGTTGCAAGTATGTTTAACATATCTTCTAGTTTATAGACTTCTTAGGCTATTATGCTCTTAATGGAAGAAGTAGATCTTTCCTTACTATACACCATCTAAAAATGAAACACAAGTCTATAACTGAAAACACAAGGAGGAAGATTATTGGAACAAGTACTGTGGCAGTAAGCATAACTGCATTAAACCTGTTCTTTTACAATAGTGTCATTACAAACATTTATGCAGGTTTCAATCAATTCAACAATACCTCTTATAGGATCAAGCTGCAAAACAAACAATTTAACTAATATTTTATCATATGCTAGTTGAGTGTTTTTCTCGATCTGGAATTTACTAGTAACAAAACTGTTTACCTGTTTAGAACTTGTAAAAGCAGCATCACTTCACTGCGTTAGCTGTAAGCTAAGTAAGCCTCGATCTCATCTAAGGTTCTTTCCTACTTGACAGAAGACAATAATAACACATTTAACATCAGATTTAAATGTAGTTTCCTTTCCTGCCCTTTTAAAACTTAAACTGTTGAACTTAACATCTGTAACATAGTACTTCAAGATAAACAAATAAATTATATAGAACTAAAGAATTACAATGCTCAATTCTAATTACTACTATTGAGTAACCACTAGCAGTTATTGGTTCATAGGCGGTGACATCCTTTAACATTTTATGTTACATGAATTTTTTTAAATTTTTACTAATTTCTAGGTTATTACATGTGGTATTAGGGCACAAGGTTCAGACACTAGGCCTTAATGTGGCTCAACTTACATAAACATTTTTTTTCTTTTTTCATAGCTTTATATTTATATGTTTTTTTCTCTATCTTATCTTTATATTCATATGTTTGTAAAGTCGTTGCTTTCAAATGATTATTTTTTTCTATTTTTCATAGCTTTATTTTTATATGTTTTTTCCTTTATATGTTTGTGAAGTTATTGCTTTCAAAAGATTATCTTATCTTTATATTCATATGTTTCTGAAGTTATTGCTTTCAAATGATTATTTATATGAGAAAGTTTTTAATCTTATACTACTCAATTTAAACATAGTATATTCATTTTCGCTTTCTTTTTATACATTTAAATCAACTAAGAAAGAGTTTTGTAGATTATGATTATGAATAAAATTAATTCCCATCCAAATCCTTCCGCTCGTGGAGCCGCACCATGATTCAGGATAGTGTGATCATGTGTCTTGTCTTAATATTTTTATTTTTATTTGTTAATTTCATTTACACAAAATACAATTTTTAAACATTATTTGTCATATTAATTTTTAAATCATAAAGTTTTTATTACACATATAACCTACTTTGTATACACATGTAATTCCCATTTTCTGTATATATGTTTGTGCTTTTTTATTTAAAATTGGGTGAACTCAAAAAAAATGCGCAAAAAAATGTGTGAGACTTAAATGGGTTTTTTATTAGGATTAAATAAACTAACCATCCAACTCTATAATTTTTGCAGCTGCAACTTCCAAGGGTCAAACCCCTTAACCTCTTTAATATTAGGTGGTAGAGTTAATGCAAATGAATTTGTGAGTTATTCATGTACGCAATGGCATCTCATTTTCACATTTTGGATTTTATATTAGTTTTTAATTTATTTATTTTTAAATGTATATTTCATTTTTTTCTAAAAAAAAACTAATAGATTTTACATATTATTTTTTAATTTTTTTGAAATGTATATTTCACTTTTTTCCAGAGTTTAAAAAGTACTTAAAAAAATTAATAAGTTAAAAATGCATAACCAAAAATTTATTTAAAGAATATATGAAATATTCATCCATGTTTCCCCTTAAAAAAAAAGGTATATTTTTATTTTTGTTAAGTTTATGTAAACAGTAGCTAAAAACTTAATGGAACACAAAGGTGTATACAATGTAATTCAAATAATAATTACTTACTTTAAAATATAATAAAACTTTTATAGTTTCCAAAAAAAATTGGATTTATCAATTTCTTTTACATCATGTCTGTATATTTTGTTTTTCAAAATTATATATTGAACATTCAATTACTTGATAGGAAAGTAAATTAATTTCTAATATTTTGACAAATTTGAAAAGATAAATATTTAATTGAATGTAAATTTTGCACATGAAATTATATTTATATTTTTTCAAAAAAATATTATTAGAAAGGCAACATCATTTTTTGCAAGTTTTTTTTTTATTGCACATCAAAATCCACAAATATTTTGTGGACTTTGGAGTTTCAATTTAAGAATGATGTAAAATGTTTCATCGTTACATTTCATCATTAAACAATGTTACCATTTTCATGGATTCATACAATTATAATAATGAATAATAATAATCTATTAATTTTTAGTTCAAAGCCAAGCTAAAAACCAATTTCATATATGAGACCCACTTGTTTGGGGGGCAAGGAATCCTCTTTGAAGATAATGTAATTGCTAAACTCTATAGACATGTACATACCCCACCCCATCTAGATTCAAAGCTATATAATATGCAACATAAATTTGTTAATATTTGTATTTGACATAAAATTATAATACTTGTGTTTGTTGTTCCCATTTTGCATTATAATGATTTTTTTTCTATATGTTATTTGATATACTTTTATTTTTGTTAACTTGTCATATAATAAGCTTTAATTAGAGACATTATGATGTCTATATTAATATGCTTTTATTTTCGTTAACTTCTCATATAATAAGATTTTATTAAAAACATTATGATCTCCATATTAATATAATCTTCATATTAATATGCTTTTATTTTGGAGTAAGCTATCTAAGAGACCATTTGCACCGGGGCCCACCTATTGCCGTCAAGTGATAGCTTACTCTGTTACCCTTCTACCAGAGTGAAACTTACACGATTCTATTTTTTCTCCCGTGTTAAACCCAAGTGCTTTTATCAACTGAGATCAGGGACAAATTTTTCTTTTTGCAATTTTCCTTTGAGTTTGGAATAAATACTTTCTTTGCTTGGCATCTTCTTGTTTAAACGGTTTTCCATGTCCCGCTCTCTACTATAATCAAATCGCTTAATGACTGCAATGTTGCTCTACTGTAATCAAATTTTCATGGTATAATGAAGGTTACTCTACGGAGTTTATAATAAGTATTTACTCTGAAAACAAAGCATAAAAAGAGGTGGGACAACTTCCATTAAAATAGTAATATTAAACTCTCATTGAATTTTCCTAACAACTATCAAAGAAGAATTTTCTCCTTAGCCTACTCTTACTATTTCTTAAAATTAAACTAGTTAAAAAGAAAGCAGGGATCAAATAAGAATTTTCTCCTTACCCTTTACTTTTACTATTTCTTAAAATTAAAATAGTTAAAAAGAGTTACCCTTTACTCTTACTATTTCTTAAAATTAAAATAGTTAAAAAGAGAGTACATGATGAATGAGTTTAATATTACTCTTTTAATGGAACATTGTCTCACCTCTGTTTATACTTTGTTTTCAAGTAAATACTTATTATTAACTCTATAGATTAACCTTCATTATACCAGTCAAAAGTTTTGGTGGCAACATACTGTTTAAACAAGAAAGGGAAGAAAATATTTATTCTAAACTCAAAGGAAAACTACAAAAAGAAATATTTAAAGGAAAACTACAAAAATAAATATTTGTCCCTGATCTTAGTTTACAGTTGATAGAAGCATTGGGCTAACACCAAGAAGAAGCAGAATCCTGTAAGCCTTGGTCTCATGGAAAGATAACAGAGTAAGCTATCACTCGACGGTGTCGAGTGAAACACGGTGCAAATGATCAGGTAGATAACTACTCCTTTTATTTTTGTTAACTTCTCATATAATAAGCTTTTATTAGAAACATTATGATCTCCATATAACATTATGATCTCCATATTAGAGACATTATGATCTCCATATTAATATGGTTTGGCATTTTTTATATTCTAAACTTTGCTTTTAACCAAATTGGAAATTAGTTCATCCTTTTCCAAACAATATGAATATATGAAAATTTTATTTGGCCACAATGTCTTCATTAGATTAAACAAAAACTTATTGCAACACAAAAAGTGAATATGCGATAATAATTTTAAGGATTGCAGGACCAAAATAATCTTGGCTATTATCATTACAAACAATGATTACAAACTGTAGTATAAGATCCACACATGGTGAATCTAATATACTATCTATGTTCGTGTTACCCCATATATATAATATACTGTGTGTGAAAATAAAACATAATTATATTAAATGAATCTTAACAAATATCCATATCAACGATCAATTTATTAAATCATCAATTTATTATATATATTTATTTAAAAGGTTTATTTTTGTTTTTTATTTATTGATGTTCAAAGGGATTAGATCTATAAATGAAGAGCTATTAGTTTTTCACCAGTAGGTAAGGTTCAATTTCAATGAGAGTTGACCTAGAACTATGGAGCACCTTGAAGTAATGGTCGAATGTGTGGTTCCACCTAAAGAAATTGTATTAAATGATTTTGTGACCCATAAACATATAAGTGGATCGAATCCCACCCATGTTCTCTTAACATTTTAAGAGCATAATCACTGGCAGCATCATCAGAATGAGATCTACTAGGATCTTAGGGTTTTGTCGTATCTTGCCTACCGACACTGCTTTTTTTTACCAGTTCCCCTTCCCTTTTCTCCTGTAGTAGCCTTTGATATATGGAACGGACACCCTGCAGGGGGACAGAGGACCCCTCCTCAATTGGTTCATTGTCGTACCTCTCCATGTCTGAACATCATGCAACTCTACAAATTGGTACCGAAGAAATCCTCCTAACAGACATACCTGACAAATATGTAGACTTTGGATCCACAAGAATAGATAAAAAGATGGAAATTATCATGCACATACATAGCAAAAGTTATTTAAATACCAAGCATTACTTTGTCATCATATCGGATAAATGCAAGCGCTCAATTTCTGAAGGACCATGCATTGATCGAAAAGTTCATAGAATGTGGCCTATGCAACAGGCCCTTAGAAGCTAGGTCAAGGTGAAATGGAAACCAAAATCCCACCATGAGCTTCAGTTGGGTTTTAAGGGCTTCTTCATGGTCATTTTTCACTGATCAGAAGACAAATCTAGAGTTGAGGACAATGGGACTTACTTCTTCAACTCAACAGGTTTATATATGTGCAATTGGAAAGAGCATTTCATCCCAGACCGTGGAAGAAGATTTTACATGGGCTCTGGTTTGGATCCGCATGTACTCTCTTCCCCAAGATTATTGGGATGAAGATACACTCAAAGATATGCAAGCACCCTTGCAAGCCATCGGCTACAAATAAAGGAAACAAGCCTTCTTCAAGTAATAGTTTTGATGCCTTGGATGGGAAATCAGAAGATCCAGTTACTACAGTCATTGAAGAGAAACCAAAGGCTAAGAAGCCACAGACTGATTCAAATTTGAATAATGATGGGACTGAGAAGGATTCCAAAGAAGGAAAGGAACACTCTATTGCAAAGAGGTCTCAAAACCCTACAAAAAATGTGGGGATACTTGAGACTGGTGAGATATTAAGAAATGAGGAGCAACACCAAGATGAAATCGTGGATGAAAAGATGGTAGATTTGGATCTAGGGGACTTAGATCTGCTAGGCATGGAGGATGCTTGTGCTTGCAAAGCCTACAATTCCATCTCGTCTAGACAGATCCAGCTACTCAAAGAAGCATTGACGGATCCAACTACTCAAAGAAGCACTGGCCAAAGCAAGAGCCACAAACAAGATAGGGATACAAAATACCCCTTAGAAGGAACTAACAAAAAGCTCACAGAGAGAAGGAAAAAGGTAGAAAGACAGATATGCAAAGGATTAACATGCTAGGAACAAGGTTGGTGGAATCATGACAATATGCCCAGCTAACAGAATTATTTCCTGCTCTCAATCCCATTTCTCAATGAAGCTTATATCTTGGAACATTAGAGGACTTAATTACTCTTTGAAGCAAAGAATGATCAAAAGAAAAATTATACAATACAAGCTAGTGGTTCTCTTTCTTCAGGAAACTAAGTGTACCAGCGACACCCTTCGAAGCTTAATGCTTACGATTTGGAGGGGTTTCCAAGCGGTAGAGGTTGATGAAAATGGGGATTCTCGAGGGCTCGCCATAATCTAGAATCCAACACACTCTCAGCGTCCTTTCACTTACTGGGCACTAACATCTAGGGTTCCCTCTTAAATGTTTATGGACCCTAGATCCTGGATAAAAAAATAAAGGATGATAAAATACCTAGATTGGTATGTGCAACATGATCTAGATGCAGTATGTATCATATGAGGGGAATTCAATATGGTTACATCCTTGCAGAAAAAGAAGGGAGCTAGACGGCTTCTCACTAATGAAGATCTCAAATTCAAGGAATTTATCAACTTGAATCGCCTGGTGGATCTGGAAACCTTAGGGGGTACCTACACTTGGAACAATAGGAGAGGAGGAGAAAATCAAATCACCTCTCGATTGAATCAATTCTTGGTCATGAAAAACATAGCGATGGAGAGGGGAGACCTTTTAGGTTCAATGCCCAATTTTACTGGCAGGAGGTTCAAATCATTGGCCTATATCTATAACCTGGCAGTGAATTGGTATCTCTAATCATCAACCCTTTAGGTTTGAGAAGTTATATATCTCTCATCCTGGATTTCAAGATATGATACAATCTTGGTGGAGAGGTATAGCAGTATTAGGCCTATCTAAGATGGTTTTCATGCAACAAAAGATGAATTTGATCAATTCTAAGCTCAAAATATGGAACAAAATAACCTTTGAGAACATATTCAACACAAAAAATTCCATACAGGAAGAACTGGAAAAGCTCCAAGAACACACAAAAAATTCCATAGAGAAAGAACTGGAAAAACTCCAAGAACATAACATGGAGACAGGTCATTTAGAGGACAATATGCAAAAAGAAAGAGATTTGAGTAATCAGCTGTAAGAGCATTGCAAACAAGAAAATATTCTTTGGAAGTAGAAATCAAGGGTTAAATGGTTGAAATAAGGGGAGCACAATACAACCTTTTTCCATTGATCTGCAATCCAACAAAGAATGAACAACATGATTATTTCTCTCAAATTTGAAGTAGGTGTATCCTGGAGAAGCACAAGGATATCATGCAAAAATTGGTTAAATTTTATAAGACTCTGTTAACTGATTTGAACCTCGATCAATAGGAAGCCATCAACAAATTCACCCAACACATTCCAACACTAATATCTATTGAGAAGAACACCTCCCTTATGCGACCTATAACCCTTCAGGAAATGGATATAACTATACATCATATGGAGGATGGTAAAACCCCTAAACCAGATGGATTCATCATGAACTTCTCCCTGTTGAATAATCCTTTGGGATTACATTGTAAATACTATTCCAGTTATTAGTTAGTAAAATCTAGTTAATAATCTCATTATCTAACTATAGATAACGGTTTTGAACTCCTTTATACGTAACACTCATTCACGTAATAAGATATTGATTTGCTGAGGTTCTTCACGGCCTGTGTCAGTGGTATCAAAGCAAAGGTAGCTAAGCATTGGTGAGAAAGAAGGAGCCCGTGAAGGAGGAGCCAGCAAAGGAGATATCACCAAGAAAGGAAGAAAGGAGAGTTGCTTAGTAAAGATTGTGGAAGAAAGACAAAGAATGCACATTAAGAGGGGACTGCAAGTAAATTGTTCCGGTAATTGTTTTGAAGAATTATTTTTCTTTTTTAAAAGGAAAAAAAAGAAAAAGGAAGAGAGCCGCCATTTATATTTTCGTGCAATGGTTTCTTTAAATTAATTATCAAATCTTTGGGGAGTTCTTTTCAGAAAATAAAAGTTTTTAAACAGCCATTTATATTTGAGTGCAAGGTTTTTTAAATTGTAATACTAAAACTTTCGGGAAATCTTTTTAGAAGATAAAAAGATTTTAAAGAACATTGGCTAAAAGGAAAATAATATATCAGACTGTATTTTGTACACAAAAATTTACTATACAATAAATTTCAATGAATTCTTTAATTTCAATTGTTGGAGTTATTTTGTCAAGAAAAGAAAACTATCAGGAATGGTTTCGTAAAGTTAAAAATACCCTTATTTTTAATGATATGTGGGATGGAATTTGTGAAAATGAGAATTTAGAAGATAAGGAAGATGGAGAAGCAATAAATGAAGTGGATTAAAGTGCACCAGTACCACCTACTAATGT
This sequence comes from Pseudotsuga menziesii, assembly GCA_001517045.1. Taxonomy (NCBI): domain Eukaryota; kingdom Viridiplantae; phylum Streptophyta; class Pinopsida; order Pinales; family Pinaceae; genus Pseudotsuga; species Pseudotsuga menziesii. Next base: position 324,681 of record LPNX010466878.1, on the reverse strand, counting down.
CAAAGAGTTACATTATGGAAAAGCAAGGACAAGAAAACTTATGCCTTAATTATTGCCTTTGTAAGTGAAGAAGTAAGTAGACATTTAGTTTCTAGCAAAAGTGCCTGGGAAGCATTAAAGAAACTAAAAGATTTGTATGATTCACACTCTAAGCTTGAAATCATACAACTGTTGATGAAATTATTTAATTTAGAATTAAAAGATAATGATCCAATGAAACTTGCTTCTGAAATTAGAGCCATTTTCCATGATATTGATCCAACTGGTATAAAAGTTGACATTCAACTTACTGCATTTATTAAAGATCTTTATCCTACATATACTCATTATTTAGAATCACTTCAAGATAGTGGTCAAATGAAAGCTATGACCTTTGAAACACTTGTTGAGAAAATTGCAGAAAGAGAGAAAGCATTTGGGAAGGAGTCTAAACCCAATGAAGAAACTTTGTGTCTTGCACAAAAAGGACACAAATCAAAAGAATAATTTGCAAAGGATGAAAATAGAAGCAGAGGTCGAGGTAGAGGACAAAGAGGACGGTATAGAGGAAGGGGGGGGAGATTTAATCAAGGAGAGAAACAATGTTATAGATGTGGAAAAATTGGTCATACTGCCAGTTATTGTAGAACTTCTTGGGATAAAATTGTTAACAAGAAAGAGCAAGTACAAGATAAAGGAAATGATAAAAGTAACCCTCCTGAATTTGCACATTATGTTGTTGCACATTGTAATCTAGGAATTGAAGAAGCTTTCAATACTTCGTTTTCATGGAATGATACTTGGTTATTGGATACTAGACCCACATGTCATGTGAAATTTAGAAAAGACTTCTTTGAAATGTTTAGTGATCAAATTGATGGGGTAGTACATTTGGCAGATAAGTCTTAGTTAAAACCTTTAGGAATTGGTTCTGTTAGATTGAAATTATCAGGACTTGCTGATTATATACTATCTGACGTTCTTTATGTTCCACAATTGAAGAGAAATCTAATATCTCTTGTGCAAATTAGAAAACAAAATCACTCGATACATATGTTTGATGGTATCATTGAAATTAGAAGAGCTTATGATAATGTGGTTGTAATGGAGTGGAAGATAAAAAAACTTTTAAAGTTGAATGGTACATCATTCAATTCACAAAATTCTGCAATTTTGATTCAGCATAATAGTAATTTATCTTCCAGCTTATTGTGGCATGCTAGATTTGGTCATATTAGTTATGATAGTCTCAGGATTATGAAACAGAAAGGATTTCAAGGGCTTCCTACTATTCCAAGACAACTTTCCCCATGTGATGCTTGTATCTTAGGAAAGCACAGTAAACAACCTTTTAATGATTCTATGTTTCGAGCTTCAAGAAAGCTTGGTCTTATTCACTCAGATTTATGTGGGCCCATGCCCGTTCCATCAACAAATGGTAACAAATATATCATGACTTTCAATGATGACTTTACAAGGATGTGTTGGTTTTATTTGTTGTTAAAAGCAAAATCTCAAGCTTTTGATACATTCAGAAATTTTCACTTATGGATTAAAAATGAATCTCAACTCAATATTGGAACCCTTCGAACTAATAATGGTGGTGAATATACATCTCAAGAGTTTGAAAAATATTTGCAGGAGAATGGTATTAAACATCAAACAACTGTTCCTTATGATCCACAGCAAAATGGTGTGGCAGAACGTATGAATAGGACACTCTTGAATATGGTAAGATCAATGATGTTTTTTAAAAATGTCAAGTTAATGTTTTGGGGAGAGGCAGTTCTTTGTGATGTCTACATTAAGAATAGATGTCCTTCTGTTGCACTACAAAACAAAACACCTTTTGAAATGTGGCATGATCATCTTCCAGTTGCCAAGCATTTTAGAATTTTCGGTTCCACATGTTATGCTTTGATTCCTGAGAAACAAAGACATAAATTGGGAGCAAGAAGTCAGAAGTGTATTTTTTTGGGATATTCTAATACTTCTAAAGCTTATAGGTTGTATGATGAAGATAATAGGAAGTTTATTGTTTCTAGAGATGTTATATTTCTTGAGTTTTAGAAAGATGCACTCACTATTGATAAATAACTTGCTCAGCTTGATAGATTTCATTCTAAAAAAATCTATCATGAAATGAATAATGAACTTCCAAACCTTGAAAGGGGGATTCCTATTCTAAGTCAAGGTCAAGTTTTGGAATTTCCTTCTAATGCACAAGTTGATGAAACAAAAGATGAGACAGTTGATGATATTGTTAATGGAATGGATAAACTAAGTATCACGGATAATGCAGAACCTACTCTTAAAGAAGAAACTGATCAAAAACCACAACAAGAAGAAGTTCGTAGATCAATACGGACTAAGACATTTCCTAAAAGGTATGATGATTTTGTAACATTAGATTGTGAATTAAACTTTCATGCATTTAATGAATCTGCATCTTTTCAAGAAGCAGTAAATAGTGATGTATGGAAAAGTGCAATGCAAAGAGAGTATGATGCTCTCATAAAAAATGGAACTTGGAGGTTGATGAACCCTCCAATTGGAACCAAACTGATTGGATGCAAGTGGATATATAAAAATAAGTATAAAGCAGATGGTTCACTTGACAAACACAAAGCAAGACTTGTAGCAAAAGGGTATGCACAGAAAGAATGTGTTGATTACACAGAAACATTTGCTCCTATAGCTAAATGGGGCACCATTCGAACTTTGTTTTCATTAGCAGCACAAAAAGATGGAAGATACATCACATGGATGTTAAAACCGCATTTTTGAATGGAGACTTAAAAGAAGATGTGTATATGGATCAGCCTGAAGGCTTTGCTATCAAAGGTCAAGAACAGAAGGTATGCAAATTAGTCAAATATTTATATGGTTTAAAGCAACCACCCCAAGCTTGGTATGAAAAGTTAATTGAGCATCTTCTTAAATTGAATTATAAGCACTTCAATCTAGATGATGCAACTTTATTTGTCAAGAAAGTTGGAATATTGGTTGTATATCTAGTTGTCTATGTGGATGATTTGCTTATCACATGAAATAATGACGATTATATAGTATCTATCAAAAGAGAGTTGAAAAAGGTTTTTGATATGACAGATTTGGGATTATTACATTATTATTTAGGAATTGAAGTAGATCAAAAACCAAAGCACATTTTCATTTCTCAGAAAAAATATGTTGGAGAGTTATTTAACAAATTTGGTATGCAGGATTGTAATCCTATTTCAACACCAATGGAGCAGAATCTAAAGCTTACTTCAAATGAAGGTAGCACATTTGAAGATCCAACAAAGTACAGGCAGCTTGTTGGAAGTTTAATTTATCTTACTACTAATTGTCCTAACATAACTTTTGCTATAGGAATACTTTCTAGGTTTATGCATCATCCCTGTGAAGGTCATTGGAATGCAGCAAAGCGAGTGCTCAAATATTTAAAAGGAACTCAATCTTATGGCATCAAATATTCTAAAGTTTCAGACTTTCATCTCATTGGTTATTCAGATTCAGATTTTGATGGGGATAAAGAGCATGAGGTCTCTACTTCAGGTTATTTGATGAACCTTGGATCAGCAGCTATCACATGGAGATCACGAAAGTAATATGTTCCTACTGATTCTACAACTGAAGCCGAATATGTTGCAACAACTCAAGCCACAAAAGAAATCATTTGGCTTCATAAAATACTAGAAGGCTTGCAAGAGAAACAAATGACTTCAACGCCTCTCTTTATTGACAACACTTCTGCAGTTCAATTGGCCAAGAATCCAAACTTCCATGATTGAACCAAACATATCAACACCAAATATCACTTGATTCGACATCATGTTGAGGCCAAAACCATTCATCTGACACATTGTCCTACTTTAGAGCAAATTGCAGATATCTTTACTAAAGCATTGGGCCATGAAAAGTTTGAAAAATTTAGAATGCAGCTTGGCATGTCAGATGTCCCTTCGGATTAAGGGGGGAATGTTGAATAATCCTTCGAGATTACATTGTAAATACTATTTCAGTTATTAGTTATTAAAATCTAGTTAATAATCTCGTTATCTAACTGTAGATAATGGTTTTGATCTCCTTTATATGTAACACTCATTCATGTAATAAGATATTGATTTGCTGAGGTTCTTCACAGCTCGTGTCACTCCCGTCATTGTTGGGATTGGTTGAAGTTCAAGGTTCTAAAGTTGATGGAGGAGTCAAAGAAGAAGAGTTGAGTGATTCCATCCTTTAATGTTACTTTCATCACCTTAGTCCCCAAAGAAGGAGTGGCAAGTTTAAGTAAGTTTCATCCTATTACTCTTTGTAATGTGATTTATAAAATTATCACAAAAGTTATGCGACTAATATATTAAAACCCCCTTTTACCCCTTCTCATTTCCTTGGAGAAAATAGACTATGTTGGAGGGCATCAAATCCTAGATGGTATAACACTAGCCCATGAGATAACTCACTCTTTAGAAATCACCAAAATTCCTGGAGTGATTCTCAAGATTCATCTCTCCAAAGCTTTCGATAAACTCAATTGGAACTACATTGAAAATATCCTTCTTGCTTTTGGCTTTTGCCGCTCATGGACTCGTTGGATCCTTTTACCTCCTCGGCCTTTATTTCCTTCTTGGTCAATGTGGATCTCCCTTCTCCACTTTCTCCCATTTGCGGGGAATTCTGCAAGGGATCCCCTCTCTCGTTTTTTCTGCATCCTCATGGATGATGATGTGCTTCTAAATTGTCCCTTTCTTTCACTTCATTTCACTATTTTTATTGTCATATTTGACTATAAACCATTACATCTATCTTTAAAAGCATATTGTTTATTTACAATATATATCTTAATTAAAAGAATTAAAAAATAAATTATATGAGTTTTTAATTTTTACATGGTTCTAACTAATTTATTGATGATAAAATTAGTGTTGTGATTTTGACACTCATTTCAGCACCTATTCTAATACCTAGTTCTGGACTAGCTAACATGGTGGCAATTACAATGAGAATGTTTAAATATAGAATTCCAACACTCATAAATTAAGATTGGGATAATAACAAGTTTTATTTGCAAAATACAATATAAAATTTTAAATAATAAATAACAATAATATATATATATATATATATATATGAGCCTAATGGTTAAGAGCATGTGTTTTATCTTAGGAGGTCACAACTTCAAATCTATAGGAGGATAGATTTATATATAACTATATAAATGTTTTTTACTTTAAATAAAGTTGTTAAACCTAGTATCTATTTTTGGCAAGATTGTTACTCAAAATCCCAGGAGGAAGATCTCACTATGAGCTATAAAAAATTTTAAGTCTGTAATAAACCTCTCAGTTGTTTAGTCAGATAGAGTAATATAATTTTATCTCTGTGTTTGATCATCATAGCTCACTTCTACATGTTGAATTTTACAACTCCATCAACTTGGTGTGAACTCAGGCTCACAGTCTTGGCAGGAAAGGGCCCGCCCACTAAGATTATGAGTCCATCTTTTATTTGTTTAATAGCTTAAGATTTTCTGCATTATAATTTTTGTTTAGGTTTATGTATTTATATTTTAGTTTTTGTATTTTTTTATATTTTCATTTTCATATTTATTTTAATGGATATTTTTAGATTTTGTTTAACCTTATATTTGTTTATATTTTCATTTTCATAGATATGTTTAGAACACATTTCTCATGTATATATAAACTTGGTTGATTTTTATTTAAATTATATTCACATTCTTTAAAACTGCCCAAATGTATTTAATCATAAAAGTTTTCTCATCTCCCTAAGCAAGTGCAAGTGAAGTGCAAGACATAAAAAAAAAGCCATCCCACACTTGAAAAGACAGAATTACCATACATAAATAAGTTTCGCCCTTTAAAACTCACCATGATTTCAC